>JAMWET010002990.1:0-27698 GCA_024036415.1 Prochilodus magdalenae
TGGAAGAAAGTGTGGGGATAGCAATGTTTTTGTTATATGAGGGAAGGGAGAGGATGTTTTTGGATGTGGTGGTGTGATACTGCCCATGCTACTTTTCATTCATGAATAAACCTTCGGATCTCCCCAGTTCCTTTTTTTTTTGTTTTTTTTTCCCTTAACCTACTCTTCTCTATTCTTCTACATACATCTTTCTTTTTTTCTTTAACTATCATTTTTTCAATCCATACAATGATATTCTTTCAAATATCATTAAAAACCCCCACCAGTTTACTTATTTTGTTTTATTTTCACATTTTCATTTCTTTTTTTTTTTTAAATCCATTCTATAGATTTACTTTAAAATACCTTCATATTAAATTACTTCATCTTTTCCTTAACACGTTTATTTCTCTTAAAACACTACTTTTCTCCATCACATCTTCTTTTCTTCCATTTTTTTCAAGCTTTTTTCTTTTTTTTTTTTTTTTTTTTTTTCATTGTAAACATGGTGGAGCGCAGTGTCCTGAGAGTTTTCAGCTGTCTAAGAGAAGTCAAGTCTGATGTGTGGTACTGTTTAAACATGTTAATCATATTTTAATAATATCATAATACTAATAAGTGTGATAATTTTAGCCTCTATAATTGAGATATTACATGTTCATACTATGAACTTCAGCAGTTTATTGGTTAAGTCAGGTAAAGCCCTGTTTCCAGTCTAATGTGTAAACGGATATTGTTCATGTTAATATTGATCTGTAAGTGTTTCATAGCTTTTAATTATATAATTAATTATAGCAGGACATTTATTTAAGCTTATTCATTTTTGTCATGCTTCCGGGTTTCCCCACCACCTCCAATCTCCCAAACTCCATCTCCCAGAGTTCACTTCCCTATGACGTTATCCACATGACCAGAATTCACCAATCTCACTCCATTCTCCCGTTCATCCTCACCCCAGTACTGAGTACAGTCACCTGCTCCTCATTTACCTGTTTGGATTTAAACCCCTCAGACACACACACACACTTTGTGACGTTTTGCCAAACTTTGTTTTGTTTGTATAACGAGCGTTTCTCTCCTGTTTTCTCTGGTTGTTATCCCCAGTTTAGACTTCTCCTGTGTTTATCGACTTACTCTCTTTTGGATTCTCCCTTTAGGTTCTGTTCGCTGTTTGTTTTCCCTCTTTTTTTTTACCATATATGTATTAACACTCTCTAATAATCCATTTAAAATCCATTATTAAAGAGAACACAAAGCTAGAAAGGTGTGGTGTTCTCTCTAATAGGGGAAAATGGAAACAAAAAAATGCTTTTCATCTTTACGATTTACATATTCTCACCTTCCGTGTGAATGCACTGCTGATTCTGTGTGAAAATGTGTCCTAGTTGTTTGTTTTAATAAGCTTTTAATAAAGTTCTGTTACTGTCTGTGTTAACTGACCATAGGCCACAGAATGATGCAGCAGAGACAGAGATTAATCCAGCACTGATGGTTTTTCCATGGGTGATCATCAGGTGTGGATATGTGTTGCGGTGTTCTGCCAATCTGTTTACAAAATGTCATAAAATCATTTTTGCCAGGCAAGGCTTTGCCATGACTGAGTGTAAGCTACATGAGTACATGAATATGTAATTGGTGTGATAATGAGGAGAAAAGTGCTGTTTCTCTTTTACATCAAAATTTTACCATCTTTCTAGCTTCTATTTGATAATCACATTTCAAATCTCCTATTAGACAGTGTAAATGTATATATGGTGAACTACATTTAAGGCTACATATCGTTTTAATACCATTACAGCAAAATCGCATAACAAATATTTAATGGCAAATAAAATATTTAGATTATATTTAATATTTAAATAAAAAATGTAAATGCAGACATACAAGTACATTCCTATTTAAAATGTATTTCACATTCGCTACTGACATGCTCACATATTAAAATGGTTTTCATATTAATAAGGAGAGTTATATTCTTAAATGTAAATAACAGACACAGTTTGACCCCTCTATGACCCCTCTGTACATTATTAGTTTAAAGTGACTCGCATGTACAATTTAAACATCAATAAACCCCCTGAAAAACACTGGATGTAGTAAATACAGTATCTCCTCCAAATATAACCTTTAATAACTTTAATCATGTTTCACTGAATCTGACCTTTTCAGTACTGACTCAAATCTAAAGCTCTAAATAGTCTATTAAACTCCTATTTAGTGAGTCACAGACTGACTCTACTGCCTCAGACATCTTTAAATATCTATGTAACTTGTAGATATAAAAATGCTGATGAACTCGAATCACAACACTGACTTATTACTGATGATGATTTGATATGTGGTCTTTGTTTTGGATTGATGTGTAAAATCATTTCATCTCTCTGATCTCTGCTGGCTTGTGATGAATTTGTGAGAAGATAAGATGTGCGGTGATGCGGCTGCAGTGTGTATGTGCAGTCTGTGTCTCTGTTTTTGTATCTGGGGTAGAATTACAGCCTGTAGGACGTTTAGGTGAAAGAGTTTTAAGATACAGATTGACTCTGCTCTCTCTTCATCTCTCTCTCTCTCTCTCTCTCTCTCTCTCTCTCTCTCTCTCTCTCTCTCTCCCCATCTCCATCTCCATCTCTAAACTTTCTTTTTCCCAGGGCTAGTTCATTTGAGGAACATCAAGACATTCTGCACTTTGTATTCACAGCTAGATCCCTTCATTCTCTCCCCCTCTCTCTCTCGCTCTCTCTCTCTTTCTCTCACCCCATCTCTCTTACTCATGGACATTCTCTTTGTCTTTGTCCCTTTTCTCTTTCTCTCTCTCTCTCTCTGTCTCTGTCTCTCTCTCTCTCTCTTTTTTTCTTTCTCTCTCTCTCTCTCTCTCTCTCTCTCACTAACACACACACTCTGTACGTAGAAAGGTTCTCTTGGTTTGATTGTGATCTTAAATAAGAGACTGTAATTCAGTAACTCACTGTAGTTTCTCCAGTTTACAGTGTGGATCCTCCAGCAGATCAGAGAGCAGCTTCACTCCTGACTCTCCTGGATTATTAGCCCTCAGATCCAGCTCTCTCAGGTGTGAGGGGTTTGATTTCAGAGCTGAAACTAAAGCAGCAAAGCCTTCCTCTGTAATACTGCAGCTGTACAGACTGTAGAGAAAAAATAAAAACTCACATCAGTATTAACATTCATAAACACCACACACTGAAAGAGAACCACACACAGATGAACATTCTGACCTTGTATCACCTTGTATTAGTTTTAAATTTCTAAAATAAATATTCACACCCGTCTAAACATTCATATCAGTGTGCAGTCAGAAGGGACTGTTACAGAGCTACCTTAATGAGCTGTTGGACTAAGTGAAAGAAAACACTGCTCCAAAAAGAAACGGTCAACTGAAATAATGGACTGAATTATAGACCTCCCTCAAGTAGTAACTCCTACAGTGAGGCCAGAGATGTTCTGTCTTCTCAGTCAGCTGTGTATGAAATTTGGTGCACATTTAACAAAATTGGAAAGTGATAAAAAGAAAACATGGGTAGACCAAGAAAGACATAAGAGCATCAGGAGAGGAAACTCAAAGCAGTCCTGAACATAACAGGCTAAAGACGAGCAGTCATGGATTATTAATCACTGGATGGGAGGTTTTCAGTTCTTTTGGCCCTGCTGTGTTACTGAGAGGCTATTATGGGGTCAGCTGATGACGGAGTAGTGCACACACACACACATACAGTCCATCCGTTGCTTAAAAGGCTGGCATTTACACTCGTACACAGATTTAAACTGACTTTTGTTGTTTTTGCTGTGAAAGAATACGAAGAGTAAGAAAGTAGCAATGTAGATGCTAAGCGGCTAGCCGGCTAACCCATGTTTTGCCTTGTCTTAAAAAACAAAACATTAAAATCACGCTTTCCGTGATTAATCAATTGTGTTTTTAAAGTTACAGAAAATACTCTGCAAAATATAATACTACTAGAAAATATTTTCCTCCTGTGGTTCTCCTGCAAGTCAGCTGGGTTTGGCTGACCGTCATCAGAATCTGACTCTGTCTTCATTCCCAAACTTTCACTTTTCAAATTTTAATTAAATCTGTAAGAATACAATCATCAGGTACTAAAGCAGAGGGTCACCTCGGTCTCAGAGAAGCACTCCACTGTAAACTCCTTCCTCAAGTCCAGTCATTCCAGTCACTTAGTGCCCTTAAGTTTCATGTTAGCTAATCATTTAAAACCCTACACCTTAAACTAATGCTAAGCTAACGACAGCACAATTAACCCACAAAGTTAAAATCAACAAACCTGTGGACATTATCTTATCTCAGTCTTTAAACATGTGATCTAATTTACATAGTCGGTAGTGTAGTACATAATCAATCACAAACGGTGCCTTCCTTCTTATACATGGCTCTAAAGGTGTCTAGCTCCACTCCCTTGATACTGCTGCTGTTACATCATCCACCCAAACTTACAAAATGGCTGTAGTCCACAAAGACGGAGCTGTAGTCCACAAAGACGGAGCTGTAACACCACAAAGATAGAGATAAATAGATACTATTCCTATCTTTAAGGTGGAACTGCTACTCTTATCAGGTCTAAAAATGTAGTTAACTGTCCCCCTTTAGAGTAGCATCCTAGAACAGTTGGGCTAATGCAGACTGGACGCAGCATCTGAGCTATGCCACAAACTACAGTAACTAGAACCATCATAAGTAGCACTATCCCTGCAAATTTCTCTGGAAAAGAATTTAATAACATCTTAAATAAATTTTAAAGGTTGGTGTAGCTCAATTCCAGCTGGCACTCAGCGGTGAGCAGTGGGAGGGAGAGGAATGTCAAAGGCGCGCATATCCATGCTGAGCTACACTAGAGAGCAGATCTGGGCAAGACTGCTTAACAAATGGTAGTCATATGCAACTCAATTTAAAACTGCTCTGGATAACAGCAGATCAGCTAAATGCCGCTAATATGTATAGAGAAAGAAGACACAATCTTAAAACAGCTACAGAGGTTGATCAAGCTTTCACTCTTACTCTGCTCTAAATAACGTGTTTTCTGTTTTCTGTCTTTTGCTATAAATGAATACTTTGTACTTTATGGCTGGAAATAAACAAATGTGGGTGTGTTCTGTGACTGTCTACCCATGTCTATATAAAAACCTCATACATACATAAAAGGATTACAAATGAAGTTTATAATGAGTTGTTTAAACAACATGGAATGGGAAATTTGCAGATTTCTTGGATAAACTAATTATTTTAGATGTAAAGGATAAGTGTTTATGCTCTATATGATGATCAGTACTATAAGGTCCATTGACACATACTGAAAAACAGCTACATGTGGTTGATGGCTGATTTCACTGTGAATTACTTCAACCAGGCCGCAAAACATTAACATACCCTGGTAGATTGTTTTTTGATAGTTTCTGTCTTTAACTTTTATAAAAACTTCAGACATCAGCATGTACCTGTAATGGCTGGCCATAAGTAGTGTTGTAAACCCAGTGTGGGTGAACTAGTGTTAGCCCATTAGCTAGGTGGTATATACATACATGCAATCCACTAAACAAAGCGTACTTACAGAGTCACATTCCTGTTTTAGATTCAGTTTAAATTCAGTTCTCAAACAGTAGTCCACTTTTCTATTTTAACACCACCAGGCTCAACAGTGTGAGCCAGAAATCTGACAAGTTTGACTTAAAGAACATGTTACTTTTCCTCTTTCTGTCCATCTGTATTTACCCTCTGTCTGAAATGCTCTGTTAGAGCTCTTGTGTCTTTAAGCCCCGCCTCCTGATGAGCCCTGTGTGCTCTTATTGGCAGTTCTGATTTAGTTCTGATACCAGGCACCTGAAACAGTTCACTGAGTACTTGAGTACCTGTGCACTTCTCTAGAGGAAACAGAGGAGCAGGATCTTATAGTGAAGCATCAGGAAACACTAGGGAGTCTGTTCTGCCTCTCAGTTTGAGGCTTCATGTTGTGGAGAGGCCTTGTGGTGGTGAACTCACCTGACTCATTACTTTTCACTGATAGTCATCTAGTTAAAATATCAAACCTGTTTTCTATTAAACAGATGTAGTTCAGAAAGCAAACCAAGGTCTAACAGTTCACTTTGCTCTTTAATTACTATTTCAGTCTCTTTATACTGGAACTGAGCGTCGCCATTAGACAGATATGAGAGAATGAGTGAAAGAGAGAGGTGAAATGGAAAAGAGCAGAACTGATTACGCCAGTTTATGCACCCTCCTACTAAACCATGAAAACCATGAAGGAAAGTTGGATTTATTTCATCAAAACGGGAGAAAAAAGACTACACATACTGCAGATAACACCTCACACACAGTGTACAAAAACTACACACCGCTCTTTAATATCAGTGGAGTATGTTTTGGGGGTTCTCAGGATAGTTGTGACGGGGTGTTAGAACATGTTTTCAGTTGTACAGTCTTCACTGCTGACTTTCTGAATCAGCCCATGTGGTGTTAAGGACAGTCGTCGTAACGGTCTGTGTGCATGTAGTCTTTGGTTGTGCAGCCGTCTGCCAATGGTGCTGGCACTAACAGGGTGACTCATGGAGGGCACCACTGCTCACTGCACGGCCTAATGTGAAACATGAATCTCGAATCATTTGCATGTCTCACAATGTGAAACCTACCCGCCAAGTTTCGTTTCTGTCGACCGATTCCTTCTGGGTACAACAATTTGTTCAAATACTTTTGACAATGACTATGTATGTGTATATGTAGTGATTTTATTCAGTAACTAAGACAAATTGTCGGTATGGTATAAAATCCTGATCCCCCATTCTGACAGATGTCAGTTAGAGAACTGAAACCAGGGGTTTACAGATGGCCTCTACAGGGGGCCTCTACAGGGGGCCCCTGCTCTGGACATCTGCACTGGCACATCCTGTGTTGCAGCAGAGATAACAGATATCCTTGTGACTTGCAAGCTCAGCAGTTTCTCAACACAAGACTTTCCAAAGCCCCTAGAGACAGACTCTTAAGAAATCCACTAAAGTGACATTTTCCCTGCGTAACCAAACTGTGCTAGAACTGGTCTGTTAACTGGTTTAGTGATGGTTTGTTAAACCGCCAGTCTGGAATTCACATCCAGTCAGAATCCATTTAAGAACTGTCGATTTGAGTATGCTGATGTCTTCTTTCCCCTCTCTCTCTCTGTATGTTATGATTCTTAATCTGCAACCCAGTTTCTTTAATCAAAATTATTATTAACATTTTTATGCCTTTTCCTTTTTATAAATGATTTAGAATCTCACATGTGTAATTGTAGTCATTGGAACTGTGTTGACTGAAACATGATTTAAAACACAATCCTCTGAATTATGTTTTACCTTTTACCTCCACCTACTAGTGTAACCATGCTATTCTTCATTCCCATGTAACCCCTTAGCAGTAGGATTGTTAAAGGTCAATAACTGGTTATACTTATTAACCTCAGGATATATAGAATATATAGTATCTGAGATCCTTTCTCTCACTTTGTTAACCATATTTACCTACATCCTACACATGAAATGCTTGTAGTAGTTTAATGATGATGATGATGATGCTTTGAAATTCTTAAATGTATGTTTATATGTAAGACACTTTTGTGGAAGAATGAGCAGACAAAGTTCATATGCATGTAGAAGTGAACTGTCCACTCCTTTAATCTGCCTTCAAGGCCTGTATATATACTCAGGTCACACACAGAGAAAGAATCTCGCTCGAGTTTCCCCCTAACATCTCTCTCAGAGTCTCTCTCAGCCTCGCTCTGTAAGCTGAGCTGAGCAGACGAGAAAATGACAGCTAACCCAAGCAGAATACCAGAGGGCCCGTGCTGGAGATGGGTCCCCCTAGAAGCAGAGTTCCTTAGAAAGAAAGCCAAGATGTAGCCAGGGGTTCAGTCCACCTGACTGCATTCCACTGAACAAAGCATCAAGAGCTGGGGACCAAATAAGCCAGCACCGACTGCCAGACGATGTGACCAGCTGTGAGTGCCCAAGCCAGGCCTGCACGTCAACGTCCAACGTCATGAGGATGTCTCCCGGTCAACCAGTGACTGAGCCAGCTGAGTACCAGGTGCCATTCCTGCCTGGACAATGCATGGGTCATAGGACCACCTCTCTCGACCATGCTAAAGACCAGGCCTTCCTGCACTCAGACCAGCGGTGCACTTCCTGCACTTCCAGTAAGGTGACCACACACAGAATGCACTTCTATGGTCCAGTCCTCGTTGCTGTGCTTATTGATGATCTGCTTTTTGAGAATATGATTTTAGATTACTTGCTGTATTCAGATTTATGCTCCAGCTCTGCTCATTTTCCACAAGATAGCTTCAGCAAACACTTCCTGTTATTCATATATTAATCCAACTCATAATTTAATCTTTTAATTACTTTGTTATTGTGTCCTGTCACTAAATATCTTTTATTAAAACTAATTTGTATACTGTATATGGCTCAATACTTCTTGAAGTATTGAGCCATATATCCATATTAGTTACAAATACAAAACTTCTTGAAACATCCAGTCTCCTTGACTCCATTTCCCAGAGTGCACTATCCTGTCATGCTCAGGGAACCAGACGCAATATTAGCAGAGCCAAGAGACAAAGGGAATTTATTAAGCAGGTCTGACACGTCACACTGCAGCAAAAAAGACGGTACAGCGGCAACAGGTGGCAGTACAGGGGCATAAACCGAAAGCAAAAGCAAGGGTCGAAACCAGAAAACAGGGATCACAGGCAAACAAATAAGGTAAATAAGGTAGACTGAGAGACTGCGTCGAAAATACAAGCAGGGTCAAGACAAGATAGGCTAAAAGAAAAGAACGCTCAGGTTTGCTACTTGATAGTTGGCAAAGCTTCGCAAGGTGTGTGTGTGTGAGAGGCTTAAGTGCTGCCGGTGCCAGCTGGGGCAATTATTAGATGGGAGACGCGGACCGGGAAGGATTAGTGTCAGGCGGAGTCAGGCAGGCCCGCAGACGTGACATATCTGATGACATCACACTCACATGTCCCCATTCTCCCAATCACACCCCATTCTCTAGGTCTGGCTCTCCTGAATTCTAAATTACACACACCTGCTGCTTATTCCCCTCACTCCATCTGAACCTCTCACAAATGCCAAGTCACTGCCAAGTTTTGACAAACCCCTGTTTGTTTTTCTCCTATCTTTTACAGTCTGACCTCTTTTGTCTTTCTGGTATGAAGATATTTCCAAGTACATCAAAACTACACAAGCCTCAAACCTCTTCAAACAAATTAGTTAGTGTTATTTTAAACATTTCTATGAGAACTTGTGTGGAATTGTTTTATTTTTAAACACTTGGATGTTTAAAAGTTCAAAGTAGAGTTGCTTTGATACAGTTATGTAATGGAGACCACTGAGTCACATTATAATGACCCCCAGTCAACATCCAAAGTAACCACTGTGTACAGTACGGACAGAAGCCAGACCTGCTGACTCAATAAAGTCCTGGAAGGTTGTCGCAGGTATCTGGAGCTGTGCTGACTGCAGTGCATCCCACAGCTGCTGGAGGGTGCGTGGAGGAGGATCCATAGAGTGAACACAACGATCAAGAGGGTCCCACAGAGACTCAGTTGGGTTTGTTGGATATCAGTGTTTTTGTATAAGTGTGTATGTATACAAGGGTGTATACGTTTACCATGTGTGGAACAACTGCATCACCAGAACAGAACTTTATGCATTTACGACAGGACGGAGTCCCTGGGAGAATGTTGCCCTCAGGGTTCTACAGGTCATAGGTCAAACACCACTTGGAGACAGCTGACCAATTGTTGACCCTAGATAAGATCACACCCTCTTTTTTATATTTAGGGGGTTAAAGAGTGTATAATATGTGTGACAAGGGTCTCTCCTCAGACTGAGTTGGGCTGAGTTCAGACTGGACTGGACTGTCTTTGGACGAGAGATGTAAGTGAACCCGGATCACGTTGAAATAAACTACTCCAACATCTCCAGCTTTCAGTCTCCTGACTCTACACTTCTGTGCAATCAAGAAAAGAAACTACAGAAGCCATGACACACCTCCCCAATCCAAGCACTGCAGGCGGCACAAAATTCGTAGGGAGGAATTGTTGGTCTTTTGCTAAGAATTCAGACCCACAACCAGTGAGCTGCGATGCCTACTGATGATCAAGATGGGCACACACTGGGCTAAAGTCTCCCAGAGATTCCAGGTGGAGACATGAGACTGGTCAATCCACAATGGGGCCATGAAGACAGTACAGTATACCGTGAGTGCATCAGTGTGCTACATCAGCGCCTTACGACGGGCTTCTCTGTTCACATGGATGTGATAAAGACTGCGATGTGCAAGCAGGAAGATTCAGAGTCAGTCCACAGCTATCTGACTCGACTCACTGAGGTGCACAACTCCAACTCAGGCCTAGAACGACCACAGGCCCTCGCCAGGAAGGCGGAGCAGTCACAGAATGGAAAGCGCATCTTCGCAACAGCTTCATAAATGGACTGAAACCTGAGATTGCTGCAGTGGTTAAGAGTCTCTGCATCGCTTGGGACTCAGGCAACCTGTCCCAAATTCAGCAGTACGCAGTGCACGCTGAAAAGCTTCTGAGAGAAAGGCAGAAGTAGACAGCTGAGAAAAGGAGCAAAGACCTACACAGGGCCACACTGACCATGCTATAGACGGCTCGCCCGGATGAGAGAATCGGGCGAGGGGGAGGAAAAGGAAGAGGAAGGGGCAAGGGTGCATTTAAGTCAGGAGGTCCAAACAGTCAAGACTTTTGCTGCTACAGCTGTGGTAAACTTTGGGCACTTTGCCAAAGAATGCCCAGAAGCGGAGGGTGCAAGCCAAGGCCAAGACCAAGGCCAGGCTGACTGACGGGCAGGTGGTGGAGAGACCGCTGAGAACAGAGGAGGTAACACGCAACACACTGAGAATCAGTTAGCTCATATCAGACAGGAACACACACTCTCTGAACCAACCACAGAACAACACTAGGCAGCAACACAATCTCCAAACGAGCCAGGGTGAAACTGCTTCAACGTTTTTGAACTACACAGCATTTCCTTTCACTCAGTTACCTTACGTGGTACTCAGTGTAAATGGAAGGCAAATTTAACTTTTTAGTAGAGTCTGGTGCAGCCCATTCAGTGATCAGACAAGGGGAGTTCATGTTTAGTACAACTACATCATTGTACAAACTCTCATAGGGCCATTGCTGATTCCTCCACTGACTCTCCACAGTGCTGCCAGGCAGAACTGTGGAATGTAGTGGAGTTAAAACCTCATATCTCACTAGCAAAGCCAAATTAATGTGAGTGGAAGGATGTGGGGAGGTGGATAAAGGAGTGTCCCCAACACAAAGTCACTGACTGGCGGTTAACAAAAGATCCCAACATCCTCTACAGCCCTAGCAAAGGAGTCTTTAAACAATCTCTCTGTTTGTGTGTTCATGTTGAGTGCAGCGTTTGTACGTCTACGCGCAGCGTAGGGAACTTCACTTGTCTTACAGGAGAAACCACTCCAACAAGGGTGCACCCCAGATTGGCAGAGGTCCCAAAAGAATTATGGGCTACCGGTAAACATGATGTAGGCTTGGCTAAAAACGCTGAACAAGTTGTTAATAACACCCAACTCGTAGACCACCGCAGCCCGATGAGTGGAGATTCGTACAGGACCTGCAGGCTGTAAATGCGGCGGTCAGACAGTGAGCACCAGATGTTCCAAACCCTTACATAATTCTTGGCCAAGTTCCCCCAGACAGTCAGTGGTTTTCTTTAATTGATCTGGTGAACACCTTTTTCAGTGTTCCGGTTCACAAGGACAGTCAGTATTGGTTTGCGTTAACGTTCGATGGAAAGCCATACACATTCACACGTCTGTGTCAAGGCTATTGTCACCTACAATCTACAATCAGATTCTGAGAGACAGTTTGAGCTCATTCACAGCTACTTCTGGCTCTACCCTGATACAATATGTGGATGATTTGATGGTTTGCGCACCCTCTAGGGAGCAATGTGAGAATGACAACATGGCACTGTTGCAACACCTCGTTAGAGAGGGCCACGAGGCTAGCCTTTCAAAACTTCAGTTCGTTCAGAAACAAGTGCAGTTTTTAGGACATGACATCTCAGCTAAAGGAAAAGGTTTCAACTGACAGAGTCTCTGCAATCCAAATAAAAAATCCTAACCCAGTCACTAAGAAACAGGTTTTTGTCGTTTTTGGGAATGTGCTGACTGCAGGGCATTCATTCTTACTCACTCACTTTTGGAAGCACCTATTAGGGTAATGGCCTCTAAGGTTGCCTGGACGCCCGAAGCAGAGGAAGCATTCGAAAATCTAAAAAACTTTACAGACCACTCCAACTTTGGGTCTTCCAGACCCTCTCAAACAATTTGTGCAAACTGTGGATGGAAAGAATGGCTGTATGACCTCTGTTCTTTTGCAGAAACATGGGGACAGATTGCGATCAGTGGCCTACTTCTCAGGTAAATTGGATCGAGTGGCAGCAGGCCTTCCTCTCTGCCTTCGAGCTGTAGCGGCGGCAGAAAAGGCTGTAGCAGCCTCTCGAGAATTAGTTGGTTATGCTGATCTCACTTTGCTGGTCCCACACGCTGTGTGTGTCCATGCTTCTGTTGGAACAGAGGAACTCCCATCTCTCAACACAGCGCTGGCTGAAATACAACACTGTCCTGTTGGACCTGCCGAATATCACTGTTAAACATTGCACGGTTCTAAATCCTGCTGCCCTCCTCCCCACACAGGGTGATGGGGAGCCACATGACTGTGTTGCCTTGACTAATGAATTTTGTTCCCCCAGAACAGACCTCAAGGATGAGCCATTACACAATCCAGATGTAGTTGCTATAGCTTTGGTGTGGTCCACGAACTATGGCGTCATCTGGAGGCACAGAAATTCTCTTACTAGCTCAGGAACACGCATTGCTCATCACCAACTTGTCTCTGAGTTGCTGGATGCTGTCCTTCTACCATCTGCCATAGCGTTCTGCAAATGTGATGCACATACTAACAGAGCTGACCCCGTTTCTCTAGGCAACGCGCGAACTGACAAAGCAGCAAAGCAGGCAGCAAACTCTCCACCACGAATCAACCAGACTTTGCCCAAAACAGAGGCCACTAACACAGCCTTCTTGCAGGTCTCAGAACTACAGCAGCGCGCCACACCAGAGGAAAAGGCAGAATGGCGCAAAACGGGTTGTAGGGTGAGGGAGGGGGCGTGGGTGTGCCCTGATGGTCACCCATGTCTCCCGAAATGCATGTTTCCCTATTTTGCCAAGTTGACACCTGGGAAGGACAAAAGGGGGGACGGTATCAGCGATTATGAGGCATTGGTTTACCAAATGAGTTCTCTAACTACTCTCAGATTTTTTGTCAAAATTGTTTTGTGTGAGAAACACAGTGTAGGGAGAGGCTTGAAAGTGGAACAGGTGGCACACCCTTCACCAGGCAAACCATTTGACCTTTTGCAGATGGACTTTATTGAGCTGAGACCCAGTGAAGTAAGAAATATTGTTTAGTCATAGCTGACATGTGCTCCAAACGGGTGAAAGCCTTCCCCACTTCCAAACAGGATTCAGGTGTGGTGGCAAAAGCTCTGTTGAAAGACATCATACCCAGGTGGGGAATTCCAGGGAAAATTTCCAGTGACAAAGGAACACATTTTTGTAAGTGCAGCACTCAAGCAGGTGGGGAAATTTCTGGGAATTAACATGAGACAGCATTGTGCATATCATCCAGCTAGCGGGGGGGCTGTGGAGTGAGAAAATGGAACTTTGAAAAATAAATTAAGCAAGTGTTGTGAGGAGACTAGTTTAGGATGTGTGGTGTCTGGGAATAACCTCCAGGTGGAGCCAGTGATGAGTAAGGTTAAAGAGTGGTTGCAAGATGAAAAGAGAAGTAGAGCTAGCCAAGTGTAAGCAGGAAAAAGTTAAGAAGAAGTCAGTTACCCTGTTCTGATTGACATTAAAAAGCAGCTTGTTTTGATCTGACGTTGTTCGTCTGAAGCGGAACACAACATATGGCGACGAGGATGCTGAACTTAAGCCAACCCGCACCGTTTCTTCAGTCGGCTGGTGAGCCACTCATCCCTTTCAAGTCATGGATTAGAGTTTTTGATAACTATGTGTTAGCCATGGGTGAAGAGCTCTCTGATGCCAGGAAGCGTGCACTTCTTATCCATTGTTTGGGAGCAGAAGGTCAACAAATATTCTACACGCTGACTGTCATGGATGATAAGTATGCAACAGCGTTAACAGCTATTCCGGAATTCTTTGTGCCAAAAGTCAATGTCGTGGTGGAGCGCTATCGGTTCCGCCAACGTAGCCAGCATACCGGTGAATCCACTGATCAGTATTTCGCAGCCCTGAGAGAGCTTGTGAGTTCGGTGCTATGGAGGAGGAAATGATTCGGGACCAGCTCGTGGAAAAGACCAGCTCGACCCGCATTAGGGAGTCACTGCTCTTAGAAGTGCCACTCGATCGAAAGAAAGCCATGACAATAGAGTGACAAATTGAAACAGCGGTGGCAGAAGCAAAGGTCATGATGGGGGCTGCTGACGGAGCAGTCCACGCTGTACAGCACAGTAGCAAGCTGCATCAAGGCCATGGCAAAGGTAAGCCATTACAGCGGCCTCATGGTGTATTGAAAATGCACAAGGAATTACATGCTACAGATGTGGCTCAGGACAGCATGCTGCTAATTCTCCTGCATGTCCTGCAAAAGATGCAATGTGCAGGAGCTGTAATAAGAAAGGACATTTTGCCGAAGTGTGTCGGGGAACAAAGAAAGTTTCTGAGATAACAGCTCCTGAAGTGACTATGGTATCGGAGCGGTGATTACCCAGCTGCATCCTGAGGGTGCTGAAAAGACAGTAGCCTTTGCGTCACGCACACTCACCCAGGCAGAGAGAAAGTACTCAACCATTAAAGAAAGAAGCCTTAGCATGTGTGTGGGCAACAGAGAGGTGGAGAACGTACCTGTGGGGAAGGAACTTTACACTGTGAATGGATCACAGTCCACTCACCACCCTACTGTCCTCGAAAGGACATGGCAGAGCTGGCATGCGCATAGCTAGGTGGTCAGCTAGACTTATGACATATACATATGACATTAAGTATAAACCAGGACGGAAAAAATGTCACAGCTGACTGTTTATCCCGCCTGCCACTGTGTTGTGAAGAGCCTTGTCTGGATAATGATAAGGAGGAGGTTGTTGCACTTACTTCTATACTGACTGCAATTACGCGTGAGGAGTTCAAAGCTGCATGTGCCTCATGTCCATTGCATATAATACTGAGTGAATTACTCACGTCTAGATGGCCTAGGTCTGTGAAATCTCTAGAACCAGCTCTACAGCCATACTTCAAACTACAGACTAAACTGTCCATCCAAGACGATTGTGTGGTACGGGGCACAAATCGGCTTGTGGTACCAGGAAGCTTGCAACCTAAGTTTATTTCTCTGGCACATGATACACACCAGGGCATTGTCAGGACGAAAAAAATGGCTGAGAGAATTGTACTGGTGGCCGGGGATGGATACGCAAGTAGAGGCATTCATCAAAGCATGCGTTACTTGCCAATTACATGACAAGTCAGCTGTCACACACCCAACACCAATGCAGCCTGTGCCATATCCTACCAGTGCCTGGGAAAAGCTAGCAATTGACATCATGGGGTCATTTGACAACGCACCTCTAAATTCTCGCTTTGTGATCACACTCATTGATTACTTCAGCAAATGGCCTGAAATTGCTTTTGTGTCACATGCTACGACACCAGTTTCTCCAGTTTCTATCTTCAGTGTTCAGTAGAGAGGGCAATCCAAAGGAACTGATATCTGACAATGGACCACAGTTCACTTCTCATGAGTTTGCATCCTTTCTGCAGGGAAGAGGGATCGTACACAGAACGTCATCTGTATATTACCCTCGTGCAAATGGTGAGGCTGAACAATTCAACCATAGTGTGAAACACTGCTTGCAGACTGCATCATTAGAACACAAAGAGTGGAAAGAGTTCACCAAAGACTTTCTGCAAGCGTATCGTTTGACTCTGCATGCTACAACTCGGTGCTCCCCTGCTGAAATGTTACATGGGAAACCAATGCGCACAAAGCTCAATGTTTCAGGACTCAAGATGCCAGTCCCCTGCACTCTGTCATCACCACTGGAGGTCTCTGAAAGGGTTAAGGCACAACAAGTTAAAAGCAAAGCATACACAGATAAGAGACGCGGTGCAAGACATGTCTCTTTCAGTGTGGATCTTATGTCCGACTGAGGAAACCTGGAATTCTTCCAAAGAGTCGGTCAAAGTTTGGAAAACTCCTCAAAGTGATGGCAAGGAGGGGGCCGTATTCGTATGAACTGTCAGATGGATGGTGCTGGAATGCATCTTACCTAGCACCTGCACTTCCACAAATGGAAACAGAGGATCCAAGTGGTCTGCCACTGTTGAACTTTGACATTACACAGCCTATACAAAATACACAGGCCAGAGTCTCATTGAGGTCTAGAAAGGCACTCGTATGGGCAAAAGACTATGTGATGTGAAAAAAACAAAAAGGAATGTTTACACCTCATACACAGTGTTTATTATGTGATCGTTTCTTCTACTTGTTATTCTGAATATTGTATAGTTATTCAGTAATTAAGGTGATGTTATATTTGGAAGTGCTTATTTCTACAGAATGCTTATCTCTTAAGAGAAAGGGACATGTGGTGTCTGGGAATAACCTCCAGGTGGAGCCAGTGATGAGTGAGGTTAAAGAGTGGTTGCAAGATGAAAAGAGAAGTAGAGCTAGCCAAGTGTAAGCGGGAAAAAGTTAAGAAGAAGTTGATTACCCTGTTCTGATTGACATTAAAAAGCAGCTTGTTTTGATCTGACGTTGTTCGTCTGATTCATTGAAGCGGAACACAACAGGATGGACTAAGGTTCTCTCTATTGTGTTAATGCACATGCGAGAGAGGCCGAAGTATGGGCGGAGTCCTTTTGAGGTACTATTTGGGCGACCTCCAAACACGGGAATTGGGCCTGCACAGACACCAGTATCAGAACTGTCCATGTGTGATGATGTGATGCTTGAATATTGTGCAACCTTGTCCTCTGCTCTGAAATCTGTCCATAAGCAGGTGAGCGAGGCACTACCAACCCCAGCAACAGGACCGTTGCATGACCTGAAACCAGGTGAAGGATTTTCGAAGATGCTGCTGGAATAAACCCAGGTGGACAGGACCTCTCCAAGTGCAACTCTCCACACACTCCGCGGTGAAGGTCAGCGGCAGGGTCACATGGGTACACACGACCCACTGCAGAAGGGCTCCAGATCCCTTGGAAGGACTTCAACCACCGAAAGACGAATTCTAGTCAATCAAGAGGCCTCTAAAAGGACCATCACACACGCCATACGCAAAGCACGTACACCTCACATGACATATATAACACCTGTAAATGACAAGCTGTACTTCTTCACACATCGTTAACCTCATTTCATGGTACAAGTGGTACTTGTAGGCTGACTTGGGTGACAGAACGGAGGGTTTTAGACGACGGGACTTCTATAGATTACATCCGATGCCACAAAGTTCCCTGACAGATTATTGCTGTAGGTTGGACGGTAATCAGTAGTTTGCATTTGGTAGTAGTTTGCTAACTAGTTTCAGTGTGTTAACGTTAAAACAACAAGGCCTCAGTACGTCTCTAAGGCGCGGACGCTCACTGGTAATGGGGGATAAAATGCCTCATGATATCAGGGCTATCATCTCTGGAACCCGTGGTGACATAGCTCTGATACAGATGATGATGAAAAAATATTACAACGTCCAATGTCTCCAGATTTTCTTGTCTTTCTGGTCTACGTTGGTGACCTTGCATCTCCCAAACTTGGGAGTAGCTTCCTGCTGCTACCCGGCAACGGGCCTGGGACTCAGGGTATTTACCGCACACACAAGTAGATATGTAGGTAGTGTATATATCTCGTTCAGGAGGAGAACGGGCAGCGCTCCTATATTCTATCCTCTTTGTATGCTGTAAACCTTCTTTTCCTTCAATAAATCCTTTTCTGTTATTCCTCAACGGGCAGTCCAGACTGAGTTTGTCAGATTTCCACCACAGTTTCTTGGTATTACTGTGAGTGTAAGTGACTACTGGAAATCAGAGATCTTAGTATTAGATCGTAGTTCTGTGTTAAGTATCAGATCCCACTAGATTTGGTCCGAGTACCTAAGTAATGTAACTGTTGCGCCCTGTTAAGTGTGTACTTTGTAGGTGCTAGCTTTTAACAGGTGGTTGTTTATTCTTTCATCCAGTTATCCGGTGGTAGAAATATTTCATATGTAACTTTATTTACTTTTCTATCAAGGAAGGGAAGAACTGAGTTACTATTTTTATTAAACTCAGTTATATTTTCTCCACTATTCGTGTTTGGGTTTACTTGGTTAAACTGCAAGGGTTAAAGTTAAGTGTAGCTATAACACTAACAAGCCTATACTCTGTCCTAACTGCAAAAGACTTTCCCGTAGATTCAAGCTTGGGCTTTGCAGTGTGTATGTGAAATTGATAATTCTAGAGAACCCAGAGCCCCTCGGCTTAGTAACCCCTAACCCAAACATAGGAAAGGGATGCGAGGGCGCTACACCCAGTTTTGTCAGAAGCAGTGTGGATGCTTGTACGGGTAGGATGTACTGATTAGCTCTCTCCTAAAATGCCTTGATAAACCTGTAAAGCCATTAATCTTGGTTAAACTGCACACAGAATGTAAAGCTTAGAGACACAGAGTGTGTTTAAACAGTGTGTGGTAACTTTATGCTGAGTTAGAATGAAGCTTTGATGATGTTTAGCTCAGTCATGTTTTGGTTATCAGTAGGGAGAGGGAGAGAGCTGTTTTGGCTGGGTGAGTGTACTACTGCCCCATGCTACTTTCATTCAGGAATAAACCTTCAGATCTCCAGTTCCTGGGGTGTGTGTGTGTTTGGTCTGAACTACCGTCTCGAGTCTGCTACATAAGCCTAGGTGGGGTTGAACTGCAGTATTTCAATAATACAAAGAGTCGTGCAAAGACCAGGACACACTCAGGTACTGATGGGTGGAGGTTCACAGTGTCAGTGCTTTGTGGTGTTTAAGCCAGTCTATAATGTACTGAAATACAGTAAGATGAAAGGACTACATCTGGTCAGAACACGGTATTTGAGTAAAACATCTGTCTACGTCACATCTTCATTTCTGACATATGTTCAGCGTGTACTGTGGGTTTGTTTGTTGTCAGGGGAAACATGGTGGAGGGCAGTGAAAGCTCTCCTGAGATTTTTCAGCTGTCTAAGAGAAGTCAGTCTGATGTGTGGTACTGTTTAAACATGTTCCTCATATTTTAATAATATCATAATACTAATAAGTGTGATAATTTTAGCCTCTATAATTGAGATATTAAATGTTCATACTATGAACTTCAGCAGTTTATTGGTTAAGTCAGGTAAAGCCCTGTTTCCAGTCTAATGTGTAAACGGTTATTGTTCATGTTAATATTGATCTGTAAGTGTTTCATAGCTTTTAATTATAGAATTAATTATAGCATGACATTCATTTAAGCTTATTCATTTTAGTCACGCTTCCGGGTTTCCCCACCACCTCACATCTTCCAATCTCCATCTCCCAGAGTTCACTTCCCAATGACGTCAACCACATGTACAGAATTCACCTATCACACTCCATTCTCCCGTTCATCCTCGTCCCAGTACTGATTACAGTCACCTGCTCCTCATTTACCTGTTTGGGTTTAAACCCCTCAGACACACACACACTGTGAAGTTTTGCCAAACTTTTTTTTTTTGTTTGCATAACGAGTTTTCAAACTGTTTTCTCTGGTTGTTATCCCCGGTTTAGACTTCTCCTGTGTTTATCGACTTACTCTCTTTTGGATTCTCGCTTTATGTTCTGTTTGCTGTTTGTTTTGACTCTTTTATTTACCATATATGTATTAACACTGTCTAATAATCCATTTAAAATCCATATTAAAGAGAACACGAAGCTAGAAAGGTGGTAAAATTCTAATGGAAAATGGACAAAATGCCTTTCATCTTTACGATTACATATTCTCACCTACTGCACTGATTCTGTGTGAAATGTGTCCTAGTTGTTTGTTTTAATAAGCTTTTAATAAAGTTCTGTTACTGTCTGTGTTAACTGACCATAGGCCACAGATGCAGCAGACAGAGATTAATCCAGCACTGATGGTTTTACATGGTGATCATCAGGTGTGGATATATTGCGGTGTTCTGCCAAATCTGTTACAAAAATGTCATAAAATCATAAAATAATTTAATTATAATTTCACTGGGACACAGCCACACAGACACAGTAGCTGACTCAGCAACATATACTCCTTTTCTGCTGAGGGTGCTGTTGGCAAGTAATTGACAAGTGATGAAAATGATCTGGTGGAATGTGTTCTGAAAGGCGTTTGCCAGACTGAGTGCAGTACATGAGAATATGTAATTGGTAAAAGGAGAAAAGTGCTGTTTCTCTTTTACATCAGAATTTTACCATCTTTCTAGCTTCTATTTGATCATCACATTTCAAATCTCCTATTAGACAGTGTAAATGTATATATGGTGAGCTACATTTAAAACTACATATCGCTTTAACACCATTACAGCAAAATCGCATAACTAAATCTTTATTTACATAACAATTATGTAATGGCAAAATAAAATTATTGAATTATTTAGATTATATTTCATATTTAAATTAATATACAAGCACATTCCTATTTAAAATTTATTTCACATTCACTGACATGCCCACATATTAAAATGGTTTTCATATAAATAAGGAGAGTCATATTCTTAAATGTAAATAATAGACACAGTGTGACCCCTCTATGACCCCTCTGTACATTATTAGTTTAAAGTGACTCGCATGTACAATTTAAACATCAATAAACCCCCTGAAAAACACTGGATGTAGTAAATACAGTATCTACTCCAAATATAACCTTTAATAACTTTAATCATGTTTCACTGAATCTGACCTTTATACACCTTTTCAGTACTGACTCAAATCTAAAGCTCTAAATAGTCTTTTAAACTCCTATTTAGTGAGTCACAGACTGACTCTACTGCCTCAGACATCTTTAAATATCTATGTAACTTGTAGTAGATATAAAAATGCTGATGAACTCGAATCACAACACTGACTTATTACTGATGATGATTTGATATGTGGTCTTTGTTTTGGACTGATGTGTAAAATCATTTCATCTCTCTGATCTCTGCTGGCTTGTGATGAATTTGTGAGAAGATAAGATGTGCGGTGATGCGGCTGCAGTGTGTGTGTGCAGTCTGTGTTTCACAGTCTCTGTTTTTGTATCTGGGGTAGAATTACAGCCTGTAGGACGTTTAGGTGAAATAGTTTTAAGGTACAGATTGACTCTGCTCTCTCTTCATCTCTCTCTCTCTCTCTCTCTCTCTCTCTCTCTCTCTCTCTCTCTCTCTCTCTCTCTCTCTCTCTCTCTCTCTCTCTCTCTCTCTCTCTCACTCTCTCTCTCTCTCTCTCTCTCTCTCTCTCTCTCTCTCTCTCTCTCTCTCTCTCTCTCTCTCTCTCTCTCTCTGTCACACACACACACTCTGTATCTCTCTCTCTATCTCTCTGGGTGTGATCTCTGATCTTAAATAGAGACGGTAATTCAGTAACTCACTCTCTAGTTTCTCCTCTCTTTACAGTGTGGATCCTTCTCTCTCAGATCAGAGAGCAGCTTCTCTCCTGACTCTCCTGGTTTATTAGAGCCCAGAGTCAGCTCTCTCAGGTGTGAGGGGTTTGATTTCAGAAATAGAAACTGTAAGCAGTACAGCCTTCCTCTGTAATCCAGTTTACAGTGTGTATCCAGACAGTAGAGAGAAAAATAAACTTCACACATCATTATTAATATTCATAGAACTCCACACACTGAAAGAGAACCACACACAGATGAACATTCTAAACCTTGTGAAACACACCTTAAACAAATTATTATAATATAACAGACTGTAGAGAGAAAAAATAATCATCATTATTAACATTCAGGGACTGAAGGGACAACAACACACAGTGAACATTCTGACCTTGTATCACCTTGTATTAGTTTTACATTTCTAAAATAAATATTCACACACGTCTAAACATTCATATCAGTGTGGAGTCAGAAGGGACTGCTTACAGACCTTAATGAGCTGTTGGACTAAGTGAAAGAAAACACTGCTCCAAAAAGAAACGGTCAACTGAAATAATGTACTGAATTATACACCTCCCTCAAGAAGTAACTCCTACAGTGAGGCCAGAGATGTTCTGTCTTCTCAGTCAGAACTGTGTATGAAATTTGGTGCACATTAAACAAAATGGGAAAGTGATAAAAAGAAAACATGGGTGGACCAAGAAAGACATAAGAGCATCAGGACAGGAAACTCAAAGCAGTATGTCCTGAAAATAACAGGCTAAAGACGAGCAGTCATGGAGTGGGAATGACTGGGTGGGAGGTTTTCAGTTCTTTTGGCCCTGCTGTGCTACTGAGAGGATATTAGGGGGTCAGCTGATGACGGAGTAGTGCACACACACACACACACACACACACACACACATACAGTCCATCCCTTGCTTAAAAGGCTGGCATTTACACTCGTACAAAGATTTAAACTGACTTTTTTTTTTGTTTATGCTGTGAAAGAATAAGAAAAAAAAAAATAGCAATGTAGATGCTAAGCGGCTAGCCGGCTAACCCGTGTTTTGCCTTGTCTTAAAAAGCAAAAAAAAACACAAACAAACCAAAAAAAACATTAAAATCAAGCTTTCAATAATTAATAAATGGTCTTGTTTGAACTATTGGCTGTGATGCCTCCATGATATCCAGTACGGCTCTGTTTCATCTGTATCCATAAGCTGTTAGGAATGTAAACAAATCCAGAAGAAATTAATACAGTACAGACATAAGGCTCTGTCCATATACATATTTAATGTTCCATATAAATGAGCCTTAAGTCTGTAAGTGTAGCTGAGGTATTATTACTTTTCTATTATTTACTTTTCCCTGTTTTATTTGTTTTGCTGCAATATTTATAGGAATATTCTCATGTGAACTTCACCAAAACTTTTATTTTGGTTTCCTAATTGATGTTTTTGTGTATTAAAAGTTAAATAAATACACAAGTTAAACAGTTAAGTAGCTAGACTTTGCTCTTATGGTTTTGGTTCCTCCCCTGTGTTGTAGCTGGGGCCTGAATTACTGTGACCCCCAAAGTAAACGCCCAGTTTTGCCCATGTAGCCTGGTTAAAAATCTGTACAACTGTATTTATAGTTCATAGAAAACACGAACGTTCATAGCTGTTAAAACAGGCTCCTGTTGCTTTAAGAGATTTTCCGCTAAGCTAGGTTGCAGTGTACGAGCTGGACATGTGTTCGGTGTCAGCAGGTCAGTAGTACTCTTAACTCATTGGCTGAACAGCTGTAACTGACCAATAGTGGTGATCTAGGGGTGGGACTTGGAGAGAGAGCCGGAGCGGGGAGGACGAAGAGAAGGAGGTTTCGGAGGAGTTCGGGAGAGGCTGCAGCAGCATAGCTAAAATGTTAAATAAACTGAGTTAGTGTTCAGTAAATAACTGACCGTTGACTAACTTAAGGAGGGAAAACCGCAGTGATCCAACTTTGCTGCGTGTGTGCGCCTTCCCAGTGACTGTTTGTGCTGAACCAGGTCAGTTAGCGGTAGCGGCTAGCTCCACCGAGCGCCGGAGTTCTGCTCTCTCGGGCTTCGAGGAGGACATTACCCAGACAGGACTCTGAACTGCCGGGTTGTTCAGAATTCCTCCGGCTTCGAGGGAGGACTGTACCCGCTTGCTTGCTGTATCTGCCGGGGGTAGTGAGAGACTGCTGCTGTGCTGAACATTCCTGAAAACGAGGGAACGGTGTTCATTTGCCTCAGAGAGTGAAGAGGCCATTGTCTGTTTTTTAGGCCCCACCGCACACAAGCAGCGTCACAGGCCTGAGTGTGTGGTGTGTGTGTGAGTGAGAGTGTGTGTGTGTGTCACAGGCCTGCAGTGTGTGAGTGTGAGTGTGAGTGTGAGTGTGTGTGTGTGTGGGGCCACATGTGCTTTAACCCGAAGGTTGAAGTCACTGAGTTTACATTGGTAATGCTGCACTACTGAGTTTACACGGGTAATAGTGAGCTGCTGAGGTAACTGGGTTCTCGCCTGCTGTGAATGTACCTTTTGTTATTGGGGTGTTAAGTTCTTTCCTGAACATTAAGTTTTCATTCTGAAGCTGCCAAACCGGGTTGTTCTGTGAGAGAGATTCAGAGTTGTTGCTGTAGAAGTAGTTTCAGAGTTCATTCTAAGCTGTGCATGATGAAGTAGTTTGGGGGTCAGAGGTCAGTGTGTTCTCTATATGTGATTAAGTGTCTGTACAGCTCATGTTATTCTGTCTTCTGGACATCTGGGCCTTGTGACATACTGATACAGAGGCTCGTCTCCCTGTCTCCAGATTTTCTTGTCTTTCTGGTCTACGTTGGTGACCTTGCATCTCCCAAACTTGGGAGTAGCTTCCTGCTGCTACCAGGCAACGGGCCTGGGACTCAGGGTATTTACCGCACACACAAGTAGATATGTAGGTAGTGTATATATCTCGTTCAGGAGGAGAACGGGCAGCGCTCCTATATTCTATCCTCTTTGTATGCTGTAAACCTTCTTTTCCTTCAATAAATCCTTTTCTGTTATTCCTCAACGGGCAGTCCAGACTGAGTTTGTCAGATTTCCACGAATGTTTCCACCCAGTTTTGTCAGAAGCAGTGTGGATGCTTGTACGGGTAGGATGTACTGATTAGCTCTCTCCTAAAATGCCTTGATAAACCTGTAACGCCATTAATCTTGGTTAAACTGCACACAGAATGTAAAGCTTAGAGACACAGAGTGTGTTTAAACAGTGTGTGGTAACTTTATGCTGAGTTAGAATGGAACTTTGATGATGTTTAGCTCAGTCATGTTTTGGTTATCAGTAGGGAGTGGGAGAGACTTATACCTATTTACCTGTTGGATATCCCTCAAATGATTTTTTTTGTCTTTGGATCCCTTTCAAAAATCCTGTATTTCCAATATTTATTCAAAGCTTATTGATTTGGACCCATGTTCTCTGAATAAAATCAGAAGATCTTGGGAACACAAGTTGGGCATTACCCTTACAGAGCAATGGTGGGATAAAGCTATTGCCAAGGTACGGGTATGTGCACCTTGTGCAAGATTACAATCGATTTAGTTTAAAGTCTTGCACAGAGTTCACCGCTCTAAATCTCAATTATCCAAATTTTACCCAAATACCACCAACGATCAATGTGATAAATGTCATACCTCACCGTGTAATCTAAGTCACATGTTCTTTTTTTTGTCCTGCCTTATGCAAGTTCTGGCTCGACTACTTTAAAATTATGTCTAAAGTTGAGTCACATGACCGCGACGAGGGATGTAGACGGTTTCGAGCTTTGTTCTGCGTAATTCCCCCCAAACTTAGTTATTTTTCATATTATATGTCGCTCTTTTAAGTTTTAGGTTGGGGTTTTTCTCTTCCAAAACTTTCTGCACTTTGTGATGGCGTCAAGCTCAAGAAAGGTGGCCGGTAAGCAACCGATAACTACTCATTCAACCGATAACGAGGAGCTCACGGAGCTAGTTAAGATAGCAGTTGCCGATGCTATCAAGGAGCTTATCCCTACTCTCGTGGAGGATGTGGAGGAAGTCCACTCCTCACACTGTCATCTTAAAGCTGCTCCATTTTACTGATAGGGACAAAATCCTCAAAGCTTCACGGAGTACTGTTGTGGAAGTGGAAGGCAAAACTATTTGTTTTACTCACGACTACAGCCCACATACTTTCAAGCGCAGGCTAGCATTCTCCGACTCGATGGATGCTTTGTAGAAACTAGACTTTCGCACTTTTTTGTCCTCTATCCTGCGAGACTTAAGGCGATGTGCGGAGGAGCGAGCCACATCTTCAACACCCCACAAGAGGCGAAGGAATTTGCCGATTCCCTTAGAGAGTAGAATCTCTATGTATTCAGGTAACTTGGCCAACTGGCTTGCACATTGTTAAACGCTGAGTACGTTCGTGCTGCTTCGACATCGTGCTTGATGTGGACTGGGGAACCGAATCTTTAGAGGTTGACTTGTCTTAAATGGCACAACCATTCACCAGTATTCAATAATTTTTCACTCCTTACCGGTAGTATACCTTTCTCTTTCCCACAGTGGAGGAGTAGGGGAGTTAATATTTTAAAAGATTTGTTTGATGAGAGTGGTTTATGAGCCCTTAACGATTTACAAGCTGAATATGGCTTACCTGGATCATCTTTTTTTTCAACATGGCTGCGTTTCACTCAAAGTGGAGCCTCTTTCTTTCTTATTTTGATTCTCTTCAGATTATGCCAGCTGACTGACCCCTGCCCTCCTCCCCACCCTTTTTATTTTATTTTATATTTTTATATTTTAATTATTTTTTTTCCTTTCTTGTTAATTGATCTATTTATTTATTTATCTTTATTGTTATTATTCATTATTTTCCTATTTATTTAAATATTTATTATTGGGCGGGTGCCATTAGGGTCAATGGGTGGGGGAAAGTAGAAAGGGGGTGGGAGTTATGGAGTTGAAGTTGAATGGGGCTGAAAAGGGGATGAGGTGGGAGGTGAAGGGTGGAGGGAGGAGGGAGGGGATGGGGCATTGGGGGGGAGAACAGTAAAACGAAAGGGATAGGAAATTCTCATAATATGAGATTTTGTCATGTGTGTAAGCCAATTTCAGATGCTGTTTATGCTGTTTTTCATCTGATTTGTCCTGTTTCTTGTAAAAATAAATAAAAAAAGCCAGCATGTACAATTTAAACATCAATAAACCCCCTGAAAAACACTGGATGTAGTAAATACAGTATCTACTCCAAATATAACCTTTAGTAACTTTAATCATGTTTCACTGAATCTGACCTTTATACACCTTTTCAGTACTGACTCAAATCTAAAGCTCTAAATAGTCTTTTAAACTCCTATTTAGTGAGTCACAGACTGACTCTACTGCCTCAGACATCTTTAAATATCTATGTAACTTGTAGTAGATATAAAAATGCTGATGAACTCGAATCACAACACTGACTTATTACTGATGATGATTTGATATGTGGTCTTTGTTTTGGATTGATGTGTAAAATCATTTCATCTCTCTGATCTCTGCTGGCTTGTGATGAATTTGTGAGAAGATAAGATGTGCGGTGATGCGGCTGCAGTGTGTGTGTGCAGTCTGTGTTTCACAGTCTCTGTTTTTGTATCTGGGGTAGAATTACAGCCTGTAGGACGTTTAGGTGAAATAGTTTTAAAGTACAGATTAACTCTGCTCTCTCTCCATCTCTACTCTCTCTCTCTTCATCTCTAAACTCTCTCTCTCTCTCTCTCTCTCTCTCTCTCTCTCTCTCTCTCTCTCTCTCTCTCTCTCTCACACACTCTCTCTCTCTCTCTCTCTCTCTCTCTCTCTCTCTCTCTCTCTCTCACACACACTCTCTCTCTCTCTCTCTCTCTCTCTCTCTCTCTCTCTCTCTCTCTCTCTCTCTCTCTCTCTCTCTCTCTCTCTCTCTCTGTCTGTCTCTCTCTCTCTCACTAACACACACACACTCTATATGTAGAAAAGTTCTCTTGGTGTGTTTGTGATCTTAAATAGAGACTGTAAT
>JAMWET010002991.1:0-372500 GCA_024036415.1 Prochilodus magdalenae
CTTTAGGAAAAGAACACGAGGATTAGCGAGCGGTGGCGGCGGCGCAGGGATTGGCCGCTGAAAGGAAGTACAAGCGAGGTGTTCGCTCAGGCAGGACCCTCTGATCCTAGAGCTGGTGGGGGGGCTCACTGTCGTCCTCTTACTCTCTTACACTCTGCCTCTCTCTCTCTCTCTCTCTCTCTCTCTCTTTCTCTCCCTCTCTCTCTCTCTCTCTCTCTCTGTCTTTCTATTCTATCTTTCTCACACATTCTTTCTTTTCTCTCTTTCTTGCTGCCTTTTCCTGTCTCTCTCTTTCCATCCATCTCTTCTCTCTATCCCCCTACTTTCTTTTTTCTTTCTTTCTTTTTTTCTATCTTTCTTGCTTTTCTTTTTCGAGCTAGCTTTCTTTTACCAAGCCTTTTTTACATCATTCCTTGTTCTCCATCTCTCTTTCTCTCTCTTTATGGCTCTCTTTCTTTCTTTTTCTTTCTCTATGAATCTCCCTTCCCTCTTCCTTCTCTACATCTCACTCTTTCCAATTCTTTCATCTCTCTGTCCCTCTCCCTTTCTCTCATCACTTTCATTTATTTTTCTCTCTCTTTTTCTTTGTCTCTCTCCTTTCCAACTCCTACTCTTTTACCCTGTTTCCTTATTCCCTTCCCTTTGTCCTCTTTTTCTCTCCCATTCCTTTCATTCTTTCTCCCCTTTTTCTCTCCTCTTTCTAAATAATTCTTTAATTAATTCCATTTCTCTCTCTCTCTCTCTCTCTCTCACTCTCTCTCTCTCACTCTCTCTGTCTCTCTCTCTCTCACTCTCTCTCTCTCTCTCTCTCTCACTCTCTCTCTCTCACTCTCTCTGTCTCTCTCTCTCTCACTCTCTCTGTCTCTCTCTCTCTTTCTTTCTCTCTCTGCCACCCTGGCTTACCCAGGAGCGCTGAAGCAGAGGCTGATTAGCTGAACCTGCCCTGAAAAGAACCAATTACTCCAATATGCATGGCATAGCTGCCTCAACAGCCTTCAAATACTGACCTCTCATAAAAAAACAGCCTCCCCTGCCCATCCATCCCTCACTCCTTCCTTCTTTCCCCCTCTCTCTTGTATCTCCTTGCTCCCCTCTTCTTGTACTTTATCTCTAACCCCCAGTCAGTGGATTCATCTCAGATGTTCCAGAAGAAGCCCGAGCCAGCCAAACTCTACAACTCACGGAAGCTAATTCCGTGCCACTGCCCGTGAAAGGCTGGTGCATTACGATGAGGCCTGATAACTGTGGCTTCCATGTTACCTACACACACACAGCCTCACAGCATGCTAGCACTGGACGCTGCGCATTCTAATCTCCGGAGGTCTTCAGGTCCAGGCTCCCCTGCAGTGCTTGAGAGTCCCAGCATGTTTACATGCACTCTAATGCTACCATCTTACCCTGGCTCAGACTCAGCTCCATGCTGTATGCAACTGATTGCTTTAATCAGAGTAAGGGCTTAATTGACATAAAGAGAACCCAGTTAAGAGACTTCCACCTAATGCTGCCGCTAATCCGATCATGTAAACAGCTTTATTATATTTCTGTAGTGTTAAATTTGCTTTATTCTGAAGGATGCATTGAAATTCTTTTATTCAAGTGTGGGACTGCAGTGCTGTTGGGAAGGAAGATAAAGGTCACCAGGAACAATATTTGATGATACATTTAGACTGATATGATCAATATTTATTAAGCTACACATACAGAAGTAGCGTCTCTCAGTATGACTATGGTCTACTATGTTTGCTAATGCAACATGCCATACTCCGTCCCATGCAGCTTGAATATTCCCACACAGTTCCTGCAGATTGTGTGCTAGGGGTGGAGACCAGGCCTGGACGTGTAGCGTGTGACAACAAACCGCTCATCTTGGTGCGGGCCATGGTGCCTCCACACCTGAATGTACTGGTAGTCTCCACCAAGGCAAAAGGGAACTGAAGATGACCCGTTGCCATTCTAAATCACTCCATGACACTCTGGCACGACACCATTACAGTCTTTGGTGTCATTGATGTGGTGCTAAGGGCAGTCGTTGTAGTAGCCTGAATGCATGTAGTCCTACATCGCGCAGTGGCCTGCCAATGGCACTGGCACTAAGAAGATGACTTATGGAGATTGAGAAGACATGGTACAGTGCACTGAATGTCTCGTTCCATGTGTGGAAAATGGCTCCAGAGCAGATGTTAATGATTGGTTAAAAGGAGCGACTGCGTTTGGGTGTGGCCAAAGACCATAGTGTGAAGGAAGTAGCTGAATCTGCAGGTGTATGGAAGCGTACGGTCATACAGGTCTACCAGCAGTGGCTAAAATCCCAGTCTACTGGAAACTCTCCTCAAAATCGTGCCAGGGAAGGCCTCCACCAAATCTGGCCCCACTCCTCAATTCATTGATGCAAGAGTGTCTGAACAGCTAAGTGGCCTACATACGGAAACTTGTTCAGTCCATGCCAAATTGAATCGCAGCTGTTGTTTGTGGTCGTGGAGGAATTACATGCTATTAGTTTCAGTCACAGGTGGCTCATTTTTTGTCAGGTGAGCTTATATTGTTCATGTGGAAACGATGAAACTTTCAGAAGTTATGTCTTCATTTGTATTATGTCAATTTAGCGTCTAGACAATCAGACTTCATTTCATAGGCCCAAAATTTCTGAAAACCGCAAAGCAGCATCGGAGGGCTGCAGAAAACTTGACTCCAACTTCATGTCTGGATCCCCATGATGGAGGAACCAGAAACCAGCCCAATAAATAATAGGGTTTTTGTGTAATAGCAGCATTGCTATGCATGTAAACATGCTGACTGACACATACGCTTCGTGCAGACGGAGGCGATGCCGCGTTCACGTCCTGTGGGAGAACTCAGGAGGAAGGGAACATTTCTCATCAACTCAAATCATGCCAAATTCAGAAGGACGTGTAACAATCCTGAATAACCTATCATCTGCTTATTTTGGGAGGGTAGACTCTGCTACTGATAGTTTTGGGTTGACTTAAATGAATTCATGCATTGACATTCACTTATGTAACACCTCCCGTTTCCCCCACGCAGGAGTCTTCCCTCTATAGGCTTATTGGTACATGCAAGATGGCTGTCAGTAGACGTGGGATGGCTGTCGGGAGCAAACTTGCATTCTCCTCATTACTAGAAGCTTCCAAGAGTAACGTATCGCTTCAGACTGGTGTAGAAGAGTAAAGAAGGCAGTAGTACAACTCAGATGATGCTGAAAAGTGTTTTGTGTCCCAATTCGAGCAAAATAGGTCTATGATTATTAGCATGTCATTTTCTCGGTATTTATAATAATGCCTGGAGGACTATTAAGGGAGATTAATAACTGAAGGATTAATAACTGGAGGGTTAGTAACTAGAGGGTTATTCACTGAGGGGTTAATAATTAGAGTTTAAATAACTGGAAAATTAATAACTGGAGGATTGATAAGTAGGGAATTCATAACTGGGAGATTAATAACTGGAGGATTAATAACTGGGGTGTTGATAACTGTGGGACTAATAACTGAGGAATTAATAACTGGAGGATTAATAGCTGGGGGTTAATAACTTTGTGACTAATAACTGAGGAATTAATAACTGGAGGATTAATAGCTGGGTGGTTAATAACTTTGCGACTAATAACTGAGGAATTAATAACTGGAGGATTAATAACTGAGGAATTAATAACTGGGGGTTAATAACTGGGGGGTTAATAACTTCATGACTAATAACTGGAGGATTGAATACTGGGGGGTTAATAACTGGGGTGTTGATAACTGTGGGACTAATAACTGGGGGGTTGATAACTGCGGAATTGATAACTGGAGGATTAATAGCTGTGGGGTTAATAACTGGGGGGTTAATAACTTTGTGACTAATAACTGAGGGATTAATAACTGGAGCATTATTTTCTATGGCAACCCTTGTGGTTTCTAAGCAGTTCCAAATGTATTGATAAGTGGCTGATATGGTATTCCAGCTTTATTGATAGGGTATTGCTGGGTTGTAGCAAAAATGTTGAAAAGTAGTTGCTATGGTATCCCAGTTGGTTGCTAGGGTGTTGCTAAGTGGTTACGAAGGTGTGGATAATCAGTTGCTCTGGTATCAGATTAATGCAGGATGCGTGAGCCTACACATACATTTAAGATCAAGAATTTTGTGACCCGTCATTGTTTGTCTGTGGTTTTCTCGCCAGAGCAGGTATTGGGCCAATGAGGTTCCCCCTCGGAGACTCCCCAGTAACAGTGCATGCAGCCTATTGCACAGAATCACTTGCAATATATGCAAACAGCATACAGTGCATAAAACTGTGAATTTGACTTAAAAGCTTTATCCTAAACACACACACAATCAAATCCTGCTTTATGGGCCCTGCAGTGTTGAAGTGACATCCCAGTGTTGCAGCTTATACAGAGAAATGGGGCTGTTAAAAGGAGATCTAACTTTAAGAGTGCAAGTTAAGGGTCGAAAAAAGTTTCTGAATTTGTTATGAATGTGCCATAGGAGTTAGATGATGTTTCATCATTGAGCTTATTCCCTGTCTATCCTACTCTGAGAACATTATGCAAAGAGTTTACAAGATTCCTAGAGGGAACTGCTGTTCACAGGATCTACAGGTATGGACAGCAAGCTAACTTAATAATGCAGAGCCAGACTGTTGACTATTGTTGATATTAAGCCAAATAGAAATCCACTAAAGAGGAGCGAGACAGAAATAGCTAAACTGTAATTGCAGTAGAAAATAACAAATAACCCAAGAACAAAAGGACTGTTATGCAGGTGGTGGGCTACAACCCCCCCTGATGCCTAGCACTCTTTGAGCAGTTGTCATCAGTCACAATTTGTCACAGCATCAGTTTAATCAGTGGAGGATCAGATGACCATATGGAAGAGTACATCAAACAACCAGATCAAAATCACTGGGATACAATACGCCCTTTGAGGGGGAGAGCACATTTGCATTCAGGCTGATGGATCACTGTTGTACCTCTGCAGCTTTTACCAGTCCAACCTGAATGCCTCCATTCTAATCACCACATTATTCATCATAGCGCATGTTGTAAATCAGTCCAGGCATGATATGAATATAGAGCGAAATAATAAAATAACAGACGATCTGTTTCAATTGACATGGAAAAGGGTTAGACCCGGACCCTGGCTGCGAACCATCTGCATTCTCCTAGCGCCCATGGGCTTGCTTACCAAGTGCTTTAGCCATTGTTACCATTACTCTTCCTTTTTATTGGCTACCCTTAGGGCCCTCTACATGATTGAGTACCTCTTCATCCTCTCATCTCAGACTAAAGCCTCAGGTCTACTCACTATCGCCTCTTGAGGTGCAAAACGGTATTACGAGACAGGACAGGCCAGCTAGCTGGTTAGCATGCTAGTTTTAGTAGATATCTCTGCAACACAAAACATTAGTTAACTTGATGTTGTAATTATCAAATCTTATATACCGCATCTATAAGACCCGAGGATGGGGGGATGGTGGGGTCAGAAATTCAACAGGTCATTGACCCATCCTTCCTCAAATGGATAATCTGCCGAAGTGCACTTTTCACTTGTTTCTTGCTAGTTAGCTTAAATGAATATGTGTAATATGATATGATATCATGGGGGTTTTAATAATGCATGCCCTCTTGCTTGCTTGCATTAAGCTCCTCCATTAGTGCATTCAGCCATAACCCCATAGAAGCCACTTCTTTCTAGGAATGAGCTCACCAAGTCTGGCTTCTAGGAAAGCAGGTATTTCACACCATGGGTACAGCGGTAAAGTGCTTGCGACCCACTTTCTAGAAGGGTCACCCTTTAACACATTTGCGCTATCTTCTTTCATCCTCTAGTGCAAACTGTCTCTTGGCGATTCCCAGCCTTTCAGAGAGTTATAGATCTCATCATTGGGAAGTCAGCACTCATGAGCCTTTCGGGTGGGCGAAAAAAGAGTATGTAACCTGTAAGAGTAACCTGTCATTCATGACGGACAGACCAATAAATTTCCTATGTTCATTGGAGGTTACGACAGCTGTTTTATCCTCCTGTAAAGTCCATGTTGGTGGTGTTTAAGGTGGACTGGATAATTCCATGAGTGCTATTTTTAGTTTGATATATTCACTTTTATTCTACACTAGGAAACCTATATGTAGCTGGGTCTAAACTTTGGACTGGTAGTGTAGGTTAATGGTAACTAAGCCTTTGTTATTCTCCTTGCTTAATTGCAAGCCGGCGCTAAATTCAGTTTTCAAAGAAAGGCCCCAACTTGTCCTCAACTTTTGACAGGAAAAGGCAAGATGCCGTTCCTGGCTCGTGTGTGGGTTTGCTGCCCGTATCTTCCAGCTTCGTAGCGCACCATCTCCGTCTCGGATTCAGTGTGAAGAAAGTTTCTCTCTCTCTTCCTCTTTCCCTCCCTCTGTTTCTCTCTCTCTCTTACCGTATCACTAACATCAGGGGTCCATTCTTTCCAGTGGCTGCCTGTGCTCTGCACACCAGCATCCCTTTATTTATTTCGGTTTGTGTTTGCCATCTGTCAGTGAAACCTCTCTTCAGCCTCAATCTTTCTCTTTCCCTTACCTGCTGAAATTAGCCGACCAAGTGTCACTTCTGGAATCCAGCTGTTTCCCAGCTGGCATTGCACTCAGTGCACCTTCGCCTCCCTCTAGCAATAAACAAATGGGAGAAAATGTGTTCGGAATGCATATTTGGGAGGAAATCAGCCGGTGATATAGACAGTAAAGATAATTTCTCTGTGCGTATAACCCCCTTATGGCTTTGCCACCTACAGTCCTGTCATCCCTCTGTGGAGTTTTCCTTCTCTCAAGGCTGAAGAAAGATACTTTTATTTCAGTAAGTGTTTCTCACGGTTTCTCTTTGTTCTTTGTCCGTTTGTGTCTGTGTTTTCAGGCTGCATTTCCTGGTGTTCCACACAGAGGAGGTGCACGATGTGTTGCGGATCTGGGACGGGCCTCAGGATGGTGGGGTGCTGCTGAGGGAACTGAGTGGCTCCACTCTGCCTCCGGACCTCCACAGCACTTTCAACACCATCAGCCTGCAGTTCACCACAGACTTCTTTACTAGCAAGCAGGGCTTCGCTTTACAGTTCTCAGGTGAGTGTGCTCAGGTGTAAACAGACTGTACACGGTGTGCTGTGTATGAAACTGTAACTCTGATACGGCAGCATTCCTAGAGAAGGAAGAAACAAATGGAAGTTAACTTTGTTACACAGAAATAATATGGAAGAGCGTTTTCACCACTTAAAGAAAAAAAATAACCATACACTATCTCTATCTCATAATGACAACTTTGAATTATTACTTAGCATCTCATAATTATTTTACTATCTCATATCTATGACTCATAATTACGACTAACTATCTCATAACTATAGCTTTGTGTCTCTTAATTATGACTTACTATCTCATAATTAAGGCTTACTATCTTATAATTTTAACTTAGCAACTCAATTATAAGTCAGCATCTCAAAATTATGACTTACTATCTCATAATTATGACTTATTATCTCATAGCTTTGTGTCTCATAATTATGACTTACTATCTTGTAATTAAGGCTTACTATCTTATAATTATAATTTAGCAACTCAATTATGTCATCATCTCAAAATTATGACTTACTATCTCATAATTATGACTTATTATCTCATAGTTATAGCTTTGTGTCTCATAATTATGACTAAGCATCTCAGAATTATGACTTAGCATCTCAAAATTATCTTACTATCTAATAACTATGACTTATAAATACACCTTCCTATCTCATAATTATGGCTTACTATCTGATAATTATTACTTAGCATCTCACAATTATGACATAGCATCTCATAATTATGACTTACTATCTCATAATTATAGCTTTGTGTCTCATAATTATGGCTTACTGTCTTATAATTATAACTTAGCACTCATAATTGAGTCAGCATCTCAAAATTATCACTTACTATCTCATAATTATGACTTATTCTCTCATAGTTATAGCTTTGTGTCTCATAATTATGACTAAGCGTCTCATAACTGACTTACTATCTCAGAATTATCTTACTATCTCATAACTATGACTCATAATTACACCTTACTATCTCATATATATGGCTTACTATCTGATAATTATAACTAAGCATCTTATAATTATGACTTATTATCTTACTTTATGGCCTTTTCTGCTTTAAGTGGCGGAAATGGCCTTCTATAAAATAAAGATGGGTGTCCCTGCAGCATAACAAGTGTCTCCATAAAGGCAACTTTACAGGAGAGGACAAAACCTCATTTAAATGTAGTGTAAGTCAATGGAACCAGACCTCCTTCTAAGCAGTTCTGAGTAATTTCTGTTATTCAAATGATGCAAAAAACTAAAAATCAACAAAAATGGATGCATGTTTTGTTTGGACAGTGAAAATATGCTGCCCCAAAATATGTACCTTAGTATACCCCAATACCACAACAGAACCCGAATTTGGAATTTCACTGAATGATCAGTTTCTTCTTTGTCTCTGGTGAACAAAATGATCAAGCCCAGAAAGACATAGTACATTAAACCTGGATGCAGTGATGGGTATTATTTATGGGTAATGGTTTGAAGCCCATGACGCGACACCCATCACAGAAGCATGCCACATTTTTGGACAGTGCTATCTGAGGGCGAAAGGGAGGTTAGGCATTTGTTGTGGTATTTGGTCTCCAGATTTCTCCAGATTGGCCTGAAGATTCAGATGTTATCATGCAGTCTAGAGAGTAAAATACTGCTACCTCACAAGTCATGGCACAATGAGGCGGATTACTCCTAAACTGCCTCAATTTTTGCTGATTTTTGCCTCAACTTCCCTTTACTCATGAGGAACTAGGTCTTTCCTGGATTCTCCTTTTTAACCCATGCATGACTGCCTCACTGCCTCACAATGTTCCTGATCTAAAATAGCCCCCGTTCTAGCATTTATGTGTTGGAGGCATCCAATTTAGAAATATCATCACCACCACTTTTATTTTGTGATGAAATACATGATCAACAATAAACAAAACATGCAAGCAACTTCATAGTCCCCACAGTTAGTACAGTTAGAAATGTCTTTAGCTGCAGAGCGGTAGCTTTTTCATCCAAATGAACTTTACCAGTACAGGCAGCATCATTGCTGCAATACAGCATCACCCAAAAGACTGGCTCACGATATAGCATAGCTTAGCCAGCCCAAAAAGCCTCAAAGCTCAAGCACAATGCTGCTCCTGCATTCAGCCAAACACCACAGGTCAGGGCAGCTCTATGGCTACAGTGCAGCATTGTCCAAAGAAGCCTCTGAGCAAGGGGTGGAACAGCTCTAACACAGTAAAATTTCATGGTCACGTTGAGCAGGCTGAAGAGTCTCCACAAGGGGGAGCCATTGGTGCTCGAGTAGCTGTTGTGTACCATGTTGAAAGTGAGGCAGCTGATGCCATTGCAGCATGACAACAACTGTTGTTTTGTTTTTTGTTTTTTTGATATTTGAAATATTCACTCCATCAGTGTAGGCCAGGTTGCTGAGATGGCTCCAGGGGATGCTAAAGAAGAGTGGTGTCTCACATGAATGTCCTTGTTTTGTCCCAGAATAAAGGCTGTAAGGTGTACTCACAGCAAGACTGTTGCTGTAGCCTGCTATGAAGATACTAATATCTGTGTGTGCATGCCTCAATACGTTCCTCTGAAATAAGAGACGCTATCCATAGTTCATGGAATCCATATCCAGATTTCAAAACATCATAGACATGTTCATAATAGAGGCCCAGGAGGAAGGGGGTTTCATAACTATGACTCATAATTACGACTTACTATCTCATAACTATATCTTTGTGTCTCATAATTACGACTTACTATGTCATAATTAAGGCCATCAGTGTAGGCTAGGTTGCTGAGATGGTTCCAGGGGATGCTAAAGAAGAGTGGTGTCTCACATGAATGTCCTTGTTTTGTCCCAGAATAAAGGCTGTAAGGTGTACTCACAGCAAGACTGTTGCTGTAGCCTGCTATGAAGATACTAATATCTGTCTGTGCATGCCTCAATACGTTCCTCTGAAATGAGAGACGCTATCCATAGTTCATGGAATCCATATCCAGATTTCAAAACCTCATAGACATGTTCATAATAGAGGCCCAGGAGGAAGGGGGCTCGGTCTTATAAGGCAGGTTGTACGCGCCCATCGCTTCTGCGGGGACTGGCGGGAAACAAAGCAGTCTCAATCTGCAAGCAGACTGGACTGGATTGGAATCGGACTAATAGCATGAGGACTAAGGGATTTGAGTGAAAACCCTGTGCCCCTGGAGTGGGCTTCCATCTGTTTTCACCATTTCTGGACCACACCTGAGAAGTAATGCGCGATGCTGGAATGAACACGGCTGAGTACAGATTTTGCCTTGACATCCTTTACTGCTTCTCCAGAATGGAAAGCTGGTGTTGAAGTAAAACAGCAATGAGCCAGAACCACCTATACGTTTCAATGCAGTCATGCAGATATTCACAGATGGAGACCGCTTCCATTAGGGTTTCTAACAGAGAGGGAGAATGGCTCTCATTGTGAAGGATTCATCCCTACCCGGGACTGTCCAGCTGAGGTATGACCTCTCGCACCGTTAAAGCAAACCTGTAACCAGGACAACCACTCCCCCCCTCCACCATCTTTAGCAGCATGGCTCCGCTGAGGTGTTCTGAATTCCTGCCTGGCATCTGAATGGAAAAGTTGCTTAATCACAGGAGGCAGGAAAAGAGGAGCCAGGCATTCTGTGCTGCACAGAGGGTAAAAGCGAGTGACTGCGTCTCTCCGCGTGGTATTTTTGTTCCAAAAAGCCTTGTTGTATTTTTAAACCAACCCCCCCCACCACCCTCCCATCTGAAGAGAGAGAGGCGGCTGTGTGGAGAATCTGCACAGATGTTTGAATAAATAAGAATATGGATAAGACTTCTCCGAGTGGAACTGATGTGCGCTGCCGTGCTGAAGAATCACAGAGCTCGACACAAGCCTAATCTGTCAGCTCTGTAGGGGTATGATCCTCCAAAAACGGCAACAGCAATCTGCACCCTCGGGACATGGCTCCTTCCTCATTGCCCTCTCTGCCATTTCCACCACTTTACCATGCATTGTCTTCTCTTGTCTTTTCAAATCTTGCATTGTGGCGTACTGTACATCCAGGTTTGACAGTATAAGCTGGCCCTAGGGTTGCCGTTAATGTTGGTGACTATTACTTTGCCTTCTTATCATTCCTCTCTTTCTGCCTCTGTAGTCTCCACCGCCACGTCCTGCAATGACCCCGGCATGCCAACGAACGGCACTCGCAGTGGGGACAGCAGAGAGCCAGGGGACCATGTGATCTTCCAGTGCGATCCCGGTTATATCCTACAGGGGGCGACGAAAATCACATGCACAGAGATCAACAACCGCTTCTTCTGGCAGCCTGATCCACCTACCTGCTCAGGTGAACACTACCTTAGCCACCAAACAACAAAGCATTGTGTGTTGAATGGACTGAAACTATCTGCACCATGATGCACCAAAGGGGTACTTACAGGTTGATTCAATTTTATGGAAGCGAGGGATCGCAAGTGGAAATGCTAGAGTGAATAAGTCAACACTGTAATTGAGTAAACTGATGCTCGGTAAACGTTTTCATTGTCTTACAATTGGCTGGCTATGATTGCACTTTAGAACGGTTAATTGGAAATCATCCGTTTGCACCAGAGGTAAAACAAAAAAGGTCTTTTGACAACGTTTGTTGGCTTTGGTGAATTTTAAGTTTGTTCTTGCCGAAGTGATGCCAATTAACAACAGCAATTAAGAGCCTGTAATTAGCTGCCTTGTTTGATTAGGGCCACATCAGGTTTGCATGCAAGCTTAGCTAAACCACCAGCAAATCTGGGGACTTCTCCAAGGTTATACGTGGAAACCCAGCACCAAATGTTGACAGCCATTAGTATTCCCCACACGGCGAGTCAGTACAGAGGACCTTGTGTACCACCAGGAGCAAATAAAACCTGGAACGGAAAGCGTAATAACCGGAGGCTTTGACCGACTTTAACCTTAAACCTGAAGAGACATAGTTTAAGATTAATAGGAAAGAAATTAGAAGGGAAAAACGATTGCTGCTAAATTTGCCCAGTAGGTTTCTCTGTGGTAGCTGAAATGTATAAACTGGGTTCATGAGATTAGGATTCGGACATCAGTATGACTAGCTCAAACAATCCATGTCCGAATAAGATGGCGTTATGGAATAACTGAAGTTTGGGAGGAGGACCATGCCCGAAACCCTTCCTCCTTCCATCCTCCATCAGTCCCTAACCCCAATCCATCTCCTGCCTGTTCCTTAGTCCTCTATAATCAAATTAAATCAAATCAACATTTATTTTTATAGCGTTTTTACAACAGATGTCGTCACAAAGCAGCTTTACCAAAAATTTTTACAAAGAATCTGGTGTTCGAGCCCCCAATAAGCAAGCCGAGGGAGACAGTGGCAAGGAGAAACTCTCTTAGTTAGGAAGGAAGAAACCTCGAGAGGAGCCAAGACTCAAAGGGGGTACCCATCCTCCTCGGGTGAACACCAGATACAAAATAGCACTGGAAAGCAGAGTATAGTGTCTAATTAGTCTGATAATTATGTTGGTGGTTCATAAGATGGGTCAGCAGGACGCAGGCCAAGCCTCCACAGTGCAGGTCAGCCAGGAGTTCTGTGACGGTTAAAGGCATCAGTGGCTCCCAGACAGAGCAGATGTAGCAACAGCATCAGGCCACACAGGATGGGCAGCAGTTCAGCTCAGACAAAGAGATCAGACAGTTAACTCTGACAGAAGACCTGAACACACTATATGGTGTTAAAAGAGTGCAGCAGTGACTCCGGCAGGCCTGGCTATTACAGCATAACTAAAAAGGGGAGACTAGTCCTGCCTAGTCATAAAGGGGGGGTGGTCCGGGCTTCCAGCCACAGGCAGAAGCCACCCAGAATTCCAGTTCAAGGTCTCAGATTTCTCCTCCCTCCCTTAATCCCTTAGTCTTCCCTCATGCTAGCACCACACATAGTCCACAACTGAAAAGTGATGATTAGACTCAGTGTGGGCTTAGTCACATTTTAGCAAGGTTCTGTTTCTTGGAATAACGAATTTTTATCGTTCTTTGCTCTTCCAGCTCCCTGCGGGGGGAATCTGACGGGTCCAAGTGGTCTGATTCTGTCTCCTGAGTACCCGGAGCCCTACCCTCATGGGAGGGAATGTGACTGGACAGTCACTGTAACTCCAGACTACATCATCTCCCTCACTTTCAACCAGTAAGCAGAGTCTTTATGGTTTGCTCATTCTATCTTCATACCATACGTCATATACTCATGAATGCATATGCCAGTGACAATGGTACTTGGAGTAAATGGCACTTGAGCTAGGCTAAGCATCACCGTCTTTTCTCTGTCCTTCCAGCTTTAGCTTGGAGCCCAGCTATGACTTCCTGCACATCTACGACGGGCCTGACTCTCTCAGCCCGCTGTTGGGCAGCTTCTATGGCACGGACGTCCCAGAGCGCATCGAGAGCAGCTCCAATACGCTGTTCTTGGCCTTCCGCAGCGACGCCTCGCTAAGCAGCAATGGCTTTGTCCTGCAGTACACAGGTACGCCTACAAAATCCCGATGCCAGGAGTGAATTATCTAGCGTAATTACCTTTTGAGAGCGTTATTGGATACGGTTGGCGTGGTTGCTCTACGTTCCTGGTACAAACTACTTGATTGCTGTTAACTGTATGCGACGTCGGGTGATTACGAAAGGTCAAATAGCTGCTGCAGGGCAGCCGGCATCCTGCTACATCTACTCACCATGTATCGACTTTGTTCATTGGCTTTTCGCCTCTTGTTTTTCATGTGTAAGGGGACAATATTAGCGCGGTGTAAATTGGCTGTCTTGAGGAGCAGGCTGTTTGAACGTTCTCATGATACCCCAAACCCCCCCCACTCCTCGCACCACGTAATTATCGACCCATAGTACTTCTAGCGAGTGACTAGAAAAGAATTATGAATTATTAGAAAAATGAAAAGCTGGAGTGCATGCTCTGAAGCTGGGGTTTGATCAATGCTTAGCTGTCACACCAAAGGCTCAGTGCAAATGAGAACAAATGCATGTTTGTTGTCCCTGGTGCTCCCGCTGACCGCTCTCTATTTGCTTTAGCTTGTTTGCTCGTTCAGGGGGTACAGTGCGAGCAGCAAGCACGCCTGCCTGTCGCGTGAGACTCACGCAAATTAGTCACGTTGACCAGAGGCGCGATGGATCTAAGCCGTGGTGCTGTCTGTCGCTTGCTCTTGATGAGAGTGCTGTATCTAGCCTATGCAAATCAAAGCAAAGGTGCTGGGAATAAATTGGAAACAGCTGGGGGTGCAGCTACTCCTCTCATTAATACAAAATATATCCTTTCGGTGCCAGTGAACTTGAAGTGAACCACACCGGCAGCTGACTGAGATGGGCACTGGCCCTGCCTAGTGGGCACTGGCCAGTAAGAGAGAGAGAGAGAGCACTCTTTAGCTGTGCTTAGTGGAATGGCGAACAGTATTCTCTCAATCTGGTGGAGCAGATGGACTCAGTGTGTGGCACTCGGAAAGCTCTGACTCCAGACCCCGATCGCCTCACTAATGAATTACTATGAACTAATAACGTGGAAAACAGTGTAAACATACACACTTCAGCTTGTTTGTTTATCTTCTCTTTTCTTCCCTGCACTTTTGCCTTTGGCCCCGGCCCCCGTTGGTTGGCCCGCACGTGCCAGTGCTTTTGGATCAAGCTTCAGGCACTGTCAACCTCTTAACAGACCAATCAGCTTTACCCGTACCCCCGACTGGGTCTGATTGGCCTCCGAGGTGCCATATGTGGGCCAAGACTCTGCACGCTTGACCGATAGTTAAATAAACACCACACACATACACTCCCAACTTCTCTATTATATCTTGGTGCTCCCTGCCAGATCAAACACTCACAAAGTCTGACCCGCACACACAAGCGCATCTGAGCTGCTCCTGAAGGTCGGCTGGTGCCCAGTCTTAATTACTGGCCAGCTCCAGGCCTGTGGTTTATTAGCAGAGTGAGACCAGGTGCCGGCTAATGTCAGCTGTCAGGCAGTGTGGAGCAGATTGGAGACCTGTATCAATGCTCCGCTTGGCCATGGAGGGCACAAGCCTGCCATGATAACCTGGCCTCTGTGGCACAGGCTTACTTTAGCTCCTGTTTTGTGTACACCTTCCTGCTATCCTTCGGCCAAATTTCACACTTATGTAAGTACATGCTGAATCTTCGCTGCTATTTCTATTTGATAAATAGACTTATCAGTATTGGAGTCTGTCCTGGCATGGTGCCCATGACAATAAAGCAAATGCCACATGTGCTAGTAGACAGGCCTTAACGATGACTTTGGTGGTGTGCATTGATAATCAGCAGCAGAAATGCTCCAGGTACAAACCTGTAATGCCAGTATTTCAGAAAAAGCAGTAGCGGTGGTGATGTACCAGTTGGAATTCACATATTGGTTTCACCTATACGACTAATGATCAGGTCAAAATTGCACCAGGTAACGCTACACGCTACAGCATGAAACATTCTAATGGGATGCCCTAACCTCAGCTGCTTGGTCCCAGCTTTTATGGAGGCAGTGAACGTTAGTGTAACGGGGAGGTTGAGGCAGGTTGCAAATCCACAGTGGTTTTATTCAAGGGTGGTCCGGGAGACAGGGGTCAAAACACAGGTGGGTATCAACAGATATGTCCATAAAGAGAGAGACAACAGCCAGAAACAAAACAAGGGTCAAAACTCAGGAATAAACACAAACGTTACGAAACACAGAAGACAGGAACTGAAGGGAAACGAGGGGAAATCAGAGACTTCACGAGAGGCAGGGCAAACAAAGGGGTCTTAAAGGAAGTCCAAATGAGTACAGATTCGCATCAGGTGTGGGAGTGGGTGGAGCCAGGGTGAAGCAGGAAAAGCAGTGCAATAACCTGAAGTAACCAGAGGGGGCGTTGATTGACATATGGACATGACCAGACAGACAGACAGACTAACAGACAAGGATGTGACAGTTAGACCGACATATGGGAATAACTGCTATTTTCTATGGAGGTAGTGATAGCTTGTATGTTTGTTTTAGCCCTTAGCATAGCATAGGAGCCAACTAGCAAACAGGGCCTGTAAGTCCTCCAGCTCTGCCTGCAGTGCACCTCTGTCGGTCAGTTGTATGATACATGCGCAGGGAATCTGCAGCTGCGTCTCACGTATATGTTGCTACAATATGTTGTTAGATGTAAAAATCGACCACCTCATTAGGTACATCCTCTTGAATTACTTCTCACTGCCCACGTCATGAGCTGCACTTACCATATAGGAGCACTTTGTAATTGGACTGCAGCCCATCTGTTCCTCTGCATACTTCGTTAGCCCCTTTTACCATGTTCTTCAATGGTCAGGAACTCCTCAGGACCACCACAGAGCAGGCATTATTTGGGTGGTGGATCATTCTCAGCACTACAGTGTTACTGATATGGTGGTAAAGTGGTGTGCTGGTACATCTTGCGACCATGAGTGGTCCGCCTAAGTGCCATCAATCCATGCGACAAGTGGACCAAATGAACATAGGGTATGGGGGCCAGAATAGTTTTGCTATCTGGGACTGCTGTGGACCAGCACACACTAACGCACCACCACCATGTCATTCTGTGAATGATCTACTGCCCAACATAATACCTGCTCTGTGGTGGTCCTGTGGGGGTCCTGACTATTGAAAGGTAACAAAGTATATAGAGAAACAGATGTACAACTGTCTGTAACTGTAGAGGTACAACGTGTGATGGTTGTAAATGTAGATACTTGATTTTTGTTTTTTTTTAAATATGAGATATGAATAACTATAAAGTTCAGGATGCTGTTTTGCCAAATGCACTCGGAGGCATTCCTTTGCACCTGTAAATCAATATCAGTTTCATCATTTTAATGAAATTGACAAGTTATGTTAGGCTGGAAAGTTCCAGTAATTTCAGAAGCTTGTTTTACTGAAATCTAATTGGATGGCATTGGTGGCAGCAAAGCGTTGGCAGTAAAGGGGAGACATATTTCACAAGCTTTCTGCTCAAACTGTATACTCTGTATTGTCTCTACTACCGACACATCACATAAAAACAGAGAGCAATAATGAAGCATAAAATAAATATATGACTGCACTGCTTCCAAAAGCCCAGCCTGTCCTTGGCTCACAACATATCAATAATTCTTTTAAGAAATTCTTGTTACTTTTTCTTTATCAAAGTTTATTTGTTCTTTGATTTGTGTTTGGAATGTTATATTGTGATGTGGCTAAAGGAACTGTGCTGTACCCAGAACGAATCAACCCACAGGAACGAAACTTGGTGGGTAGGTTTGACATCATGAGACATGCAAACGATTCAAGTTACACGCTCATGAGACGTCACGCATGTGAGCTAAGCAAGGATGGGTCTTGTTACTGTACCTGACTGTCCCAACAACCAATTCAATTGAGTCATCCTGTTAGTGCCCATGACGTTACGACTGCCCATAATCCCATGTCCCAGACTGCAGTGGTGTTGTGCCAGACTGTCATGGAGTGACTCAGAATGGCAGAGTCCTGCTTTTGTCTTGGTGGAGACGACCAATAAATCAGTGTGTGGAGCCACCATGGTCAGCGCCAAGATATCCAGAAGGCCTGGTGTTACTCTACCTCCACCCCTACCGCACAATCTGCAGGAACTGTGTGAGGATATTCAAGATGAATGGGATGGATTATCGCAGGACCCCATTAGGAACCTCTACAACTACAACCCGATAGCACTGCAGTCCCACACTTCCTTCTGGGTGCGGCTATTCTTTTGATGATGAGTGGACATATTGCTAGTAACCTGAGGTGTGCAATTTGGGGTGTCCATGCTCATAGCTCCAGTCACTGGAGTCTTAAATGAAGCTCACAAAAGCACACAAGGAAAGGCTTATCTGGTTAAGCTGCACTTTCTTTGCCTTTGCACATGTGGCCATGTAGAAATGGTGATTGATTTCTAATTTGGGCCCAAATCGCCTCACACAGTACGCTCCACAGAGGCCCAATCCATGAGTGACTGTTCTGTGTAGTCAGCAGGCCTCGATCCTGCATAGTGTCACTTTCAATCTCTCCTGTGTCTGCTGCGAACACACAACCCTGTCCCCACTCAGGGGGGGAAGAGTGTCAGGAGGAGTGCCTCCAGGGCCCTGAGCGTATAAATGCACATGTGCGTTCACTTGTACCAGTATCTTTATGCACTTATTTAGACAAAGTGACTGTTATCTGAATTAGGAGACTCTTTTTTTTTTTTTTTTTTACTTGAACGATCAACATATTTGTTCCTGCTGTGACCTTAAGCTGTCTTTGTACCCGTTGCTGCTTCACTACCGGTGAAAGATCATCGATTTTAAACAAACAGCTATAAATCACCCACTTTCGCCCTCTCTGTCTCCCTCCAATCCGTCTCCCCCTCTCCTTCTGCCACAGAAAACCCCAGAGAGTCCTGCTTTGAGCCGGGCCTCGTCCGGAACGGGACACGCATTGGAACAGAGTTGAAGCTGGGCTCCACGGTCACCTACTACTGCGATAATGGCTACACTCTAGAGGGAGATGCCACTCTCACCTGCATCATGGGATCAGACAGCAAGCCCAGCTGGAACAAGCCAAAGCCTGTGTGCATAGGTATGAATTCCTCAGCCGGAGGGGCCTTTTAGATGAATGTGCTTTAACATGTGTGTAAATCTTAGTTTCAGCCTCACACGGTCCATGCCTCTATGGTATCTATTGTGCTGGGGTTTCAGGTGTATCATCATTGGCTACCATATAAACTTGGCCAGTGTGAAGCGTGTTTGCAAGCAGGCACCGACTTCTCCCACTATGATACGTCTTTCAGAGCTGTACTGTACCAGTCAAAAGTTTAGACACTGCCATAGGCAGGCCATTCTCCCTATTTTTAGCTTAAGGTCTACTTTAGAATAAAAGACATCAGACTATAAAATAGCACTCATGGAATTATACAGTCCACCTTAAAAAAACTCCAGGATGGAACTCGACAGGAGGGTAAAACAGCTTTCTGGCAATTGAGTTGGAGCTGATATAACAGATTTTTTTATATCTGCAGTTTTGGACCAGTTCTTTTTTATTCTGTCCATCATGAATATTCACAACATTGATAAGGTAACTAGAGCTTTTAAACTGTGCACAAAAAAAAAAAATAAATAAATAAATAAATAAAAATATATATAACAGGGGTTGGACAATGAAACTGAAACACCTGTCATTTTAGTGTGGGAGGTCTCATGGCTAAATTGGACCAGCCTGGTGGCCAATCTTCATTAATTGCTCATTGCACCAGTAAGAGCAGAGTGTGAAGGTTCAGTTAGCAGGTAAGAGCACAGTTCTGCTCAAAATACTGCAATGCACACAACATTATGGGTGACATACCAGAGTTCAAAAGAGGACAGATTGTTGGTGCACGTCTTGCTGGCGCATCTGTGACCAAGACAGCAAGTCTTTGTGATGTATCAAGAGCCACGGTATCCAGGGTAATGTCAGCATACCACCAAGAAGGACGAACCTCCACCAGCATCACGTAGTGACCTGGCCACTATCCTGCAAGAAGAATGGCTTAAAATCCCTCTGACCACTGTGCAGGACTTGTATATGTCATTCCCAAGACGAACTGACGCTGTACTGACCGCAAACACCATACTAATAGATAGATAGATACTTTATTGATCTCAGAGGGAAATTCAAGAAAAATAAAAAATACTAATAAATGATTGTGGTCTAAAATCAGGTGTTTCAGTTTCATTGTCCAACCCCTGTATATAAGACAATGTATTACAGGTGTCTAATGTTTGGTAGACAAGCCTCAACGCACACAGAGCCAAAATATAGGCAAGGAGTAAATAGGGAGTCAAACTCAACAACCAAATGAAAGCATACATACCAGACGGGAAGAGAACAGAGCCAGACATCATGAGAAAAGCAAGGGTCAAAACCAAACAATCAAGTGGAACCAGCAAACAAGTTAAGGGGAAAACCCAAAGACAAAAGAACAGACGAAACTCAAAACCAGAAAGACATGATAGACATGCAGGAGAACCGCTTAGTAAACCAACAAGTGCCAATACTTCACAAAGAGTGCAAACAGGGGGATATAAGCAGGGAAAGTTAACGAAGGACGATGAGATGTGATGTCATGCAGAAATGCCTGATGGTAGATGTAACTTGGAGCATCGGGAGAGGCAGGGTGGAGATATGGCAGGAATACCATACTGTGATAAATCAAGGATGTATGTGGTATATCAGAATATGTATCATTTCAGACTCTCATCAGTTGCAGCTGTTAAGTGTAAGCCTGTAGAGTCTTTAAGATCACCAGCCACATCCACTTAGATGGGTTTGTCTGGCGCTGTCTACGGTAGCTACACTGAAAAAACGTATGAGGATTTCACAGCTTTAAAAGTCAGCAGATTTGTTTCAGGCATTAAGAAGCTTTTAATATCATCTATAACCCACCATCTATAAGGGTTCTAAGGGCTATCATCGATATCCCTAGCTGGTGCATGCAACCAGCTATCTGCAGGTATGTGTTTGTTGTTGTCGCATCCTAAAGTCACCCTCACCTACAAGCCACACAAAAATAATAGTCTGGTGCTGTATTTTTTCTCACCACATGAAAATACAACACAATCACATACAATGTGCAGACGTCTATGCAGCATGCAGGTGGTCAGCTGACTTGATTTTATTGCCACAGATGGTTACTGGGCCTTGACCTGACCAACTGAAGCACACCAGATCGTAACACTGCCTCCAGAGGCTTGTGCAGTAGACACTGTGCATGATAGGTGCATGTCTTCATGCACACTTCTTACCCTGATGTGCCAATCGCTCTGGAAAAGGATGAATCTGAACCACATGACGGTTTTCCAATGCTACAGAGTCCAATCATTCTGACCAATAGCAAGTTGAAGACCATTAGTTTCACTAATGCTTGTACTTCTTTCACTACTATGAAACAAACACTTGAGTTCTACTGTCCATTTGTTTTGCCATTGGACCACTGTCCATTTAATAGACAGCTCTGAACCCAATTCCAATTATTTCAACTTCCCCTTTGGTTTCTTTCTTTGCTTGATGCAGACCAATAGTTTAGCCCTTCTGAAACACAGTACCATCTTCATCATGACCATGAGTTACAGTATGTATTACCACATGGCTGTTTGAGAAATAAGACCCAACAAATTTAAAACAAATTGCCAGTTGAAAGATATTCATCACTGCAGTAATTATCCAATCAAAGCCACTTAAGTATGTGCTCATTAAAAACATCAAAATGCCATTTTCTTTGGCCAGGCTGTGTATGTGGTAACAACTTGTACAGCATAGACCCAAACAATATACGCTAGACGTCAGGAGGTTAAATGGTTTTGAATGGTTGATTCAATATTTCACTGAGAAATGTATTTTATATATAATTTAAAAATATGTGTTTACACAGTGCAATAATGTGTTGAGGCATTCTGTAACTTCTCAATGTCATTCGGCTTTCTCTCAGGGTATTTAAAATCATCTACTCCATTCATTCCATTAATCAGCCTGGAAAATTTGCCTGGAGACCTGTGAAGTGGCACATTCAATAGCATATTAGAATCGTTGCATAAGGCTTGTAACCAGCTTCATTAAATATTAGCTTAGCCTTTCTGTGGCACGGTAACATCATTATTGTGACCATGAGTTACATCTTTCTACATGGCTGTTTAAGAAATAAGAAGCTGGTCTCGGGTTAAAAGATGTGTGGCCAGCTGCAGTAATTATCCAATCAGAGCGTCTTAAGTGTGTGCTCATTTAAATCCAAATGCTAATTGTTTTTTGGCCAGGCAGTGGATATTGTAATAACTTGTACAGCGTAGACTTAAACGCTATTAACTCGTCTTCAGGGGCTGTTTTCTGAATGGTCTATATTATATGTAATGCATGTGCACAGTGTAAAAATTGATTGAGGCATTCTATAACTTCTCAATGTCATGCACAAAATCATTTACTCCATTCACTCCATTCATCAGTCCAGGAATCTTTTAAACCTGTGAAGTAGCACATCAATTAGCATAACAGAATAGATGCTAACATGCTACATGCTTACTTCCCACCAGCTTCATTTAATATAATTAAAAAAGTGATTCCACACGTTTTGAATGGTACAGAACATGTAATAACAGCTTTGTGCCAGCTAGGTAGTGGATGGTACTGTCATGTGCACTGTTCCCTCAGAGAGCGTGAGAGTGCAGACTAACCCACAGAGACACTTTGAAAACATTGCAATTTCACTTCAGCAAATACTGGAGACATCCAGAGGAGCAGCTCAGCAATCAGACAAGGAAAGTAATTTAGGATCTGCGGAATGAGGGAGCACTGCAGAGGAGATGGCAGAGACAGAAAATTAGTATCTAATACTCTCTCTCTCTTTTTCTCTCTCTCTCTCTCGCTCTCTCGCTCTCTCTGTCTCTCGCTCTCTCTCTCAGCCCTGTGTGGTGGTCAGTACTCTGGCCTAGAAGGAGTAGTACTGTCCCCTGGTTATCCTGGCAACTACAGCAGTGGGCGAACGTGTCTCTACTCAGTGACGGTACCCAAGGACTACGGTATGCTCTCAAGCTGCATGCACATTAACACTGCACCATATGGACAGAACACCATACATACATATAGATATATATATATAGATAGATAGATGTGATATATATGTGTGTATATGTATATATATATATATATATATATATATATATATATATATATATATATATATATATATATATATAGAATATAGATTATATTACTCTGTGTTATGTAATTGCAATCATGGCATTCTCTGCCTTGATAATACATAAAGTAGTTTCAGTGACACAATCTGAGTGACTGATGAGTGCCCACCCCGTGATGATGGGAATTACAGCTGTCGTTCGTGGTCAGTCGTGGACTGGAGGTTAGGAAACCAGCCTTGTGACAGAAAGGCATGCCATGATAATATATTAGTTAGTTTCAGTGCTGTAATCTGAACGACTGATGAGTGTCAACCCCAGGATGGTGGAAATTCCAGCTTCACGTCTTTTGAGGGCAGTCATGAGCTGGAGGTTAAGGAAACAGCCTTCTGACAGGAAGGTCACTGGTTTCATCCTCTGAACCATCAGGGCATGACTGAAGTGCCACTTAGCAAGGCACATGACTCCTAACTGCTCACCAGTCGCTATTGATAGAACCGCCCTCTCTCTGGGCTAGTGTACTCACTGCCCCCATATGTGTGTGCATGTATGTGGGTGTTTCACAATAACTCCATCACCCTGCTGTTTGCTGAGTGACCACTCGCTGTAGTGAGCCATTTCTACGGTTTTAATTTAACGCTGTGATAACTTCCGTAACATTTGTTTTGGTCAGACTCTGAAGGACAGTGTGACAGCAGGACTAGCTTGGACAAGCTTCTCACTAGACAGCTGTAGTAAACAAACTGGAATTAGCCAGAAACTCAAGACAATTCAGCAAACAAGAGGGACAATGAGAGGCTTTACAGACTGAAAAGCTGAGCTGAACCTGACATCGGGAAATATTATGTCTCCATCTGTAACATAACGGGTGGCTATTTTTTCGGTATGAGGTATTTCCAGTGTTAATGCATCAGGCCTTTTTTTCTTTGGTAGTGGATTCTGATATATTGTCATGTATGCACATGTTTTACAAAAGGGCGGGCATGTGTTTTAAAATAGATATATATATACAGGGGTTGGACAATGAAACTGAAACACCTGTCATTGTAGTGTGGGAGGTCACATGGCTAAATTGGACCAGCCTGGTGGCCAGTCTTCATGAATTGCACATTGCACCAGTAAGAGCAGAGTGTGAAGGTTCAGTTAGCAGGTAAGAGCACAGTTCTGCTCAAAATACTGCAATGCACACAACATTATGGGTGACATACCAGAGTTCAAAAGAGGACAGATTGTTGGTGCACGTCTTGCTGGCGCATCTGTGACCAAGACAGCAAGTCTTTGTGATGTATCAAGAGCCACGGTATCCAGGGTAATGTCAGCATACCACCAAGAAGGACGAACCTCCACCAGCATCACGTAGTGACCTGGCCACTATCCTGCAAGAAGAATGGCTTAAAATCCCTCTGACCACTTTGCAGGACGCAGTATATGTCATTCCCAAGACCAACTGACGCTGTATTGGCCGCAAAAGGAGGCCCTACACCATACTAATAAATGATTGTGGTCTAAAACCAGGTGTTTCAGTTTCATTGTCCAACCCCTGTATATGTTGTGCGTATATGTGTTCAGTATGAAATATCGAACATATATGAACAGTATATGGATCATAAATATCAGCCAGCTCTTTAGGTGGACCTTGTATCTGCACCCATTGTCCATTTTATCAGCCCCACTTACCATATAGAAGCACATTGTAGTTTTGCAACTACAGGCAGACTGTTCCTCTGTATTCGTTGTTAGCCCCCCCACCAGCCTCTTCAATAGTCAGAACCCTCCCGGGAGCTTTTATGTGGGTGGTGGATCATTCTCAGCACTGCAGTGACACTGACGTGGTGGTGGTGTGTTAGCGTGTGTGTTGGTGTGAGAGGATCAGACACAGCAGTGCTAACGGAGCGTTTAAATACTGTGGCTGATCCACTCGCACCTGCACAGCACATGCTAACAAACACCCACCATGTGAGTGTCACTGCAGTGCCCACTCTATTAGACACTCCTACATTGCTTGTCCACCTAGTGGATGTACAGGCAGAGACGATAGCTCATCTGCTGCTGCACAGTGCAGTGTTGATCATCCTCTAGTCCTTCATCAGTGGTCACAGGACACTGCCCACAGGAAGCTACTGGCTGGGTAGTTTTGGATGGTGGACTGTTCTCCAGCAGCGACACTGAGGTGTTTAAAAACTGCCTTGTCGGCTGCACTTCACTACAAAGCCCTGCGTCATATGGCGTCTCTGGCTGTTTCCTTGTCCCTCAGTCTGCTGAAGAGGGTTAATGAGAAATAAGCGGCTGCTGGGGGGGGTTACAGGGATGGGGCTTGTGATTATGGTCATCCCTCATTTCGCCCCAGCAGGTGCTGCTTGACCACAGGATGCTGTTGTCTGATCCATAAATGGTGGAGGTCGTTTGGGCCATTTGGAGGGCCCTGCAGCGTCCCCCAGCATCAGGCCGTTCCAAAACAGGAGCATATTTCTCGGTGCTGAGTCGAGCAGTGTAGAAGTGGCGATAATTAAGGCCCGCGTTTTCATAGGCACAGTCTAATGACGTTGAACTGCAGGGAAAGGCTGAGTGCTCCATCATGTGGAACTACAGAACTGGGTTCTTCGCTGTGGTTTACGTTTGGAGACCCAACTCCAGGGTGTGTAAAGGGGACGCATGTGGCATTAGCTGCTACACTGTCTAGTGATGTTATTGTTAATCAAATCATGAACAGCTGTCAAAAACTCATTTTTCATTTTTTCCTAAATGATTTTTTTTCTTTTCCCGCAGTGGTGTTCAGCCAGTTTGCCTTCTTCCAGACGGCTCTGAACGATGTGGTGGAGGTGTATGATGGTCCTACGCAACACGCCCGTGTACTAAGCTCACTTTCTGGGGCTCATTCAGGTCAGTAGATCCCTCTTTCCCTATAGGGTGGCGAATACTGCCTGTACACTCCTACTTATTACTCGTTTCGGTCTGAAGCATACAAACTTGGAATGTAAATCTCTGACCTCACAATTATTCACATGAACTATTACAGAATTGACTCATCATAATATCTGAATTTGTCATGATTCAGTTTGCTATGGTGATCACTGATTTTTTCACATGACAGAACTTTTAAGGGATGCTATTATGAGCTATTAAGTGTTTTATGGTATTTCATGGTCTGCAATGTCAGAAAGACCATATACACGCCAGAGGGAGACACTCTCTTTCACAGAAGCCACTTTCTTGGCTCCCTGAAACGCCTTCTTGGAATTCCAGTCCTTTTCTCTGCTACAAGGTGATGTCATCTCATAACACAGTTGTTATTGCCTGCCTACCATCAAGCCTGGCACACCCTCACACATCATATAGAGAGCTAAAATGGTAAAGCTTGCCACTCTGCTCCAGTTTACCTTATGAAGGTGGGTCTACCTGACGCTTAGGATTGGACTTGATACAGCAGAACGGACGCCATTGTAAGAATAGCCACAGCGGTGTGGGAAAGCATAAGGTGACCAAGCAGGACAGAGGGGGCAAGCTAACCAGTGGGAGCATCCTGGGCTTATTGAGAGGCTGGGCTTTAAGATACAGGAGGTTAAGGAACAAACTGGTGGGACGCTCCATAGATTCCCTGAAGCGAGAGGACACAACTGAAGTGCTCTTGAGCAAGGCGCCTAACCCCCAACTACTCCCCAGGTGCCCAGGGACTGGGCTGCCCACCATTCAGGGCAAGTGTACGCACTGCCCCCTAGTGTATGTGTCCACCAGTGTGTGGGTGTTTTACTTTATGGATGGGTTAAATGCGAGCGTAAATGGTGAATGGATCTGAAGCTCTGTTCTATTCTATTACATTCGGGTTTAATGGTTCAACCAAATTAGATGCAGCGACAGCACGCTCACTGTGCCATGATGCATTGATGCATATTTACACTCTTTACACAACTGAAACATATGGTTCAGACATTATGGAGAGAATCATTGACTAAATTCATACGGAGGGTTCATTTTTGAAGTGGTGGGCGCTGGGCTTGTATACATTTCCTGCTCGTGTGAAATTCCGCATTTGTGTTTTATAGCAGCGGTTCCCCTGTAGTTTTCACTAGTTGACTGGGGCTTTTTAAACCTGCATTTCTGAGTCTCCAGCTGTTTAGCAGCGGCACTAAACGCGCACGGATGATTCTTCGGTAATTATCGGGTCGCATTGTAGCCGAGAGGAGGAAAACACCGAGTTTCTGCAGTCAACATAACTTAATGACTCATAGAGACGGAGTTAAAGAGGCAGCTTAATGCAGAGTTAAGTAGTTCTGACTTAGGAAACAACAGTGTCATACAAAAACCTTGTTAGCATCACCTCTGACGCATTTTAACAACCCCGTAGCGACAAACAACACACGCTCAGGTTCGGTGGTGGCTGCTGACGCAGAGCATCAGAGCATTCCTCCTTCTGGGCTTCAGCATTGTCTCCCCCGTGTACAATGCTGTTTTATTTCAGAGCTTGCTTCTGCCAACTGCAGTGGCTTTTTAATGTTGAGATTACTGTGTTTATCTGCTTCAGTACAGACAAAATTCCTAAAGCTTGGACTCTGATTACTGGACACTTGAATATGTGCTTACTGGACACTTGGTCATGTGGTCTATTGTGAATTTCTAGTCTATTGTGTTTAATAACATTGGGCCTTATTCCTCTATAGTAATACGCTTGTCTTGAATTTGTTTCTAAGACAGCTTCTTAGACAAAGTTGGATCGTTAGATTCATGATATGCTCTCTAAATGCCGTAGACTAGTTCTCACTTTGGTTCCTCTTGAGTGTGTAAAGATACTATTCTAACCTGGGAAGAAATCCCAAATTGAAGTCTGTTCTTAGGGATGGTTGGTGAATGAGGCCCAATGTTGTTTGACTGTTTCACATCTCCAGTGACCCAAACAGTGATTCATTCATCTTCTGAACTTTTCATCCTTCTGGGTGGACCAAGTACACAAACCATGTACCTGAGTTAAAGTAGAGATACCCAAAGTAAAATATTCCTCCAGTAAATGTAAAAGTTCCTCTCGTTAGATCTCCACTGAAGTAACAGTACTAAAGTATGTACCTTTAGATGTACTGAAGTATGGAGAGTAACAGGAGTATGATTTATTACAACTCTAATGTCCTATTATCATTTCTGGAACAGGACTCTTCATCAGCTCAGTGTAGCTGAAGAGACTCTAGTGTCTCTCAGTCCACCAGTCTTTAATAGAAGCTCATTCATTAGTCTGACACTGACGTCTATTCAAATCATCATCAGCACAGATCACTGAAGGAGAACGGGTTCCTTTAGCTAGAACCAAGCTCTGTCCAGCAGATCAAAACAAGCTAAAACCACAGTGACCACTGTACCCTGACTGGTTGGCTCGCATCACGCTTCTTTCGTTTGGACATGTCATGTGTTTATGCTCACATAAGCCAAGAGGAAGAACAGATTTTGTCCATAGTTAAGTTTAGATACATGACTACTTAGGTACAGTAACCAACTACATTTACTGAGTTGTTGTCCACCACTTATGGCAGGAAGCATTCAGGACAGGGCATCTACCTATCACAGGCTCAGTAAACAATCTTGTTCCAATAGCTTCTACTAATTTGGACTTTAAGGTTAGATTTTTTTCTTTTTCCTGTTTTGAGGGAAGCGGTTTTGTTCCAATAGTGACTATACAAACACAAATAAAATCATTAACAACAGTGTATTATTCAAAAACAGGCCTTAACTTACAAGTTTGATGATGTATATTCTTGTCTGATCAAAAATACTCAAGCAGTGATGCTGACCTAACCAGGAGCCAACCTATGGGTTTGAGTCCCACATAGTTAAAGTCACTTATTTTTGCACAGCTTTGCTGCAGGTGAGCATCTTGACAAGGCTATATAAGGGGCACCAAGGTCACACTAACCTGTAAAGTCCGTATTTTCAAAGAAGCTAAAAGGAAGGGATGAAGGGGCTTTATATTCTCTTTCATTGAAAGTTAGCACTCTAAGTGGTAACCTGGTTCCTGTCTGAAATCCATGTAGACTTGTGAGCTCGTGATAGGAGAGTGAGTGATTGAGAGAGAGAGAGAGAGAGAATAGCGAGAAAGTGGCCATTTGTCAAAGCCAAGGATGAGGCTAAACAAGGATATGTCTCTTGGCCGTTATGCGACTGAACTGTTCCGTTTGTAGGATCCTTTAAATTCATCAGTTAGCCGTGACGTGTGGGCACAGCCTATTAAAGCTGTCCTGAATGTGCGTGAGTGTGCACTGAAGAGGAGCCTTCATATACTAGTGATAGCAGGGTCTCTACCTCGTCTGTCATGACTAATAATAACGGCTGAGGAAGAGTGACAGGGTTATGACTTGTTTAGTGCTAATTGTAGCATTTGAATAAATGTATGCTGTCATTTGTAAATGTGATTATTGACCGTTTGTTCTGTTGACAAGTGATTTTGGCATTTGCACAAGTTAAATGTGGATCTACAAGCTTGGTGTCAAGCCCTGAAAAACAGCCGCCTGTGGTCAAAAACTGACCGGCGATGAAGCCCTTATAGACAAATGACTAATTTAAAAGGCAGTGTATATCTCAAAGAACTCAATAGTCACCCAAATAGCCAAATCATTTCTGAAACAAAGCATCACCAAAACAGCTCTTGGTCTGATTAAGGTCATACAGATTAGATTAGTCACAACTTAATGTGAACGAAACTTACATTTACGGCGTTTAGCTGATGCTCTTATTCAGAGCAACTTACAAGGGTACTCATATTACAGGTAGGCCAATGTAGTGTTAGGAGTCTTGCCCAAGGACTGGTGTATTGCATTGGTGTAGCACAGCACACTCACCCAGACCAGGATTCGAACCCCTCTCTCCCATATACGGTGGTGGCTCCCTGGAGGGTAGTGATGTTATCCGCTGAGCTACACCAACTTCATTGCTGCATGCAGTTAGTTTAGACTTTGGATCTTGGAATAGATTCCTCCATATATATACCTATAGCTATGCGCTCAGGTTTTGTTAATACATGCTCAGTTTATGGATTGTCGTTTATTCATTATCGCAGGACACCATCAGGAGCCTCTACAACTTCATGCCGAGACATCTGGCATTTTGGGGTACCAAACATGGCGGCCCGACACCATACTGAGATACACTACTTCTGTATATGTTGCTCAATGAATATTCCCCATATCAGTCTAAATTTATCATCATTTATCGTTCCTGGTAACCTTTGACCTCCTTCCCAACAGAACTGCATCTGACACTGCCTTCTAGGTGCAACCATTTTTTTGATGAACAGTGTATTTACAGTTCACAGTCATACTGGGTCCACTATGTAACCTGTGTGGCCTCAATAAGGACCTAAATGCTGTTTGGCGAGTAACTTTGATAATGTCCTCACTAAAAATAAGATGGTCCAAGTCTGGTTTAGTTGGTCACCCTAACATGGTCATTAAGGCTGACCAGCAAACCAGCATCAGAGGACAACATATGCTGGGTTTGCTGGAGGCCAGCCATTCTGGTCTATGCTGATTTTTCTCTCAGGGTGGTTTAGCAGGAAACATTTGGCCTATTTGGCCCAATTGGACCATTGAGTTCTAGTGTTTGTTAGCAACATTAGCATCATAGTTTTAGTGCTAGACGCCAGACATGTCCTGGCTAATAGACTCCATCTGTGGTAAATGGAAAATATGTGTAAATTTGATGCCATTGAAAAACTTGTGTTGAGCTCAAGTAAGCAGCAGATTGTGCCATTGATCAGCGAAATATTTCTGACTGGGAATATCAGTCGCTGGTTTTAATGTCACTGACGTGCTTGTTTTTTCCCCAGTCAAGCTTTACCAGGAAATATGACACACTGCGCACTGCGCTGCCGTTGGGTTTTTTAGTGAATGAACAATTCAGGAAGCAGTTATCACCCAGGATTGCATCACCGTCTGCCTATTTTAGTGCTTCATAGCCAGGATTATAGTGCTGCTCCAGCATTGCGGCAGTGCTGGTAATAATAGCATGGCTGAAATAAGCTGCAGGTGTAAATAAATCAGCAGTCAGGGCTTCCCCACACCTCACCCCAGTCCGGATTATTAGCTGTCATTCTGACAGCTGCCCACAGAGGCCTGCTCTAATAACTACCCGGCATGCCACAGGCTCAGGTGACGGCGCTGCTGTAACCCAATGTGTGCCACGGCAGTGCACATCATGTAGCGCTTCCCGTCTCCGGTCACTGCAGGGATCTGTTACTGCTGAATCTGGACTCCACAAAGAAGCTCTCATCATGGCCAGCAGAGCCCTGTGGCTAGAATCACATCCTACTCGCTGGACCTCCCCTCAGTCTGTTGTGTGTATGCACATATGCGAAGACACACACTATAAAACATAAAGCATATGTTGAGTAATGAGATCCGCAGGGGAGTCTACCTGAGGAGATGTAGGAGGGGACACGGTAAATACATGACAGCAAGAAGTAATATAACCAGCTGCTCTGAAGAGACGAAACTGGATGGATTTCATTGTGACACATATTTATAAACACATTATAAACTAGAAAAAGGCCTTATTGGCGTATGAGAGGTCTTCATCAAGACCATTCTGTGTGTGTCATTTCATTCACCCCGACCCCCAAGTCGTTAGTTGTACCATTCTGCTTGATGTTCCCTTGCTAATTACAATCAGAGTCATTTTTGGCCAGGTCTACATGCACCAGGCCAGGGGCATACAGCGAGAACTTAAAGAGAACCTTCTATAAGTAACCGGGTCTAAACTTTTGACTGGGGTATGTGTTTATGTGCATATATATATATATATATAGAGAGCCTTAATATACTAGTGATAGCAGGGTCTCTACCTCGTCTGCCATGACTAATAATAACGACTGAGGAAGAGTGACAGGGTTATGACTTGTTTAGTGCTAATTGCAGCATTTGAATAAATGTATGCTGTCATTTGTAAATGTGGTTATTGACCGTTTTTCTGTTGACAAGTGATTTTGGCATTTGCACAAGTTAAATGTGGATCTACAAGCTTGGTGTCAAGCCCTGAAAAACAGCCGCCTGTGGTCAAAAACTGACCGGCGATGAAGCCCTTATAGACCAATGACAAATTGAAAAGGCAGTGTATATCTCAAAGAACTCAATAGTCACCCAAACAAGCTGTCTAATTAAGGTCAGATTAGTCTGTGCTTAAGGACAGAGTACAACTTAATGTGAACGAAACTTACATTTACAGTGTTTAGCTGACGCTCTTATCCAGAGCGACTTACAAGGGTACTCATATTACAGGTAGGCCAGTGTAGTGTTAGGAGTCTTGCCCAGGGACTGGTGTATTGCATTGGTGTACCACAGGTCCACATGCACCAGGCCAGGGGCATACAGCAAGAACTTAAATAGAACCTTCTATAAGTAACCGGGTGTAAACTTTTGACTGGGGTATGTGTTTATGTGCATATAAATATATATATATATATATGTGTATGTGTGTGTGTGTGTATGTGTGTATGTATGTATGTACCCAACACATACCCCAGTTAAAAGTTTAGACCCGGTTACCTATAGAAGGTATACACATTTACATATATATACATATATACAGTGAAGTTTGATATATTCAGTTACCGTTTTTGCACTAATTTTGCACAAATAAATAACTACATACATAGATGAATTAAATACTTTTGGAAGAAAAACTATTTGTCCACAGGAGACAAAGTGACTTTTCTAATATATATATATATAATAAAATAAAACTGAAATAAACAGTAATAAATGCTATTCTTAATGAGCGTTTCATGGTCTTGTGCTGTCAGGGAATGGATGAGCACTGTGGTGGACCTTTCATGTTGAGCGTTGCCTTTATTTTCTTTGTCTTCAGAGCTTTTGTCAGGAGGTTTGCTTGAAGTGATTGTTTTGTTTCTCAGTGGTGCTGGCACTTACTGCTTCCCACCAGCAGCACAGACTCTGACGGATGAGACTCATCGGTTTTGAACTTTAAACGGGTAGCACAACATACAGTTCCTCAGATTTGTAACCGCACTGTGCTGAACAGTACTGCCTTGTGGAAAACACCTGAGTGTACAGAAAGGGTGCAGAGTGCAGGTCCTGGGGAGCTCCTGTCCTAATTTATCACACCTGACCCCGGTAATAAAGGTCTTCTGGGACGTCTGAATAATAGAGCCAGAGGTGCTGGATCTCTGCTCACCGGGGTATTAGATCTCCAGGGCCAGGATCGAGCAGCGCTGGTGTACAGGGTTTATACGCCTTATGCCAAAGTTTGGGTGCCTCTGGTCAAATGATCTTTGTCCAATTAGCATTACGTTTAGCATGCTGCTACTATGCGCTAGTCTGCTCCAGGTTCCCAGGTATGGACTCCCTACTAACCCTATAGTTTTAAAGCACCAGCCAATGGAGCACTCTACTCATATCATACTCCTACAGCACAAACAGGAAAGCATTGCTTACCATTCAACTTTACCGCATGCAGTAAGGCTCAGCTTTGTCAGTATAAGTCAGATTGTAAAGCCTTCAAATGCTATTTGTTTGAAAAACCCTTCATTTGAACCCAAAGTGCTAGAATTGACTTTTCATCATCTCAGAATTGACAATGACAATATTTGGAAGGCAAATAATTATAAAAAATTGGTGATGTTTTAACACAATGTGGCTCTAACACATCAATCAACCAAAGTGGGTGGAGCTTTGATGACTCAAGCATGCATTGTCTAACTGAAACCAAAGTTATGTAAAACATGCCAATCAGGGTCTTGAATTGTTACCGGGGGCTCTGCAGTCCAAGTGCAGTATGCAGTATGTATATGATTATGAAATCCACATGCTGTTTATTCAGCCTATGTTAAGAAAACACAGTGACTGAACTTTTAGAGTTGTAGGAAAAGAAACCCGCCTGGCAGGGAACATTCCCAGAACTGCAAATACTGTTACTTATAAACCCTAATAAAGCTTTAAGAATGTTTTAAAGATGTTTATAACTGTGAATAATGTTCCTATAAGGGTAAATGTTCACTAAGACAGAAGGTTTTAACTGCAGAGGATGTTGTAAGGGAACAGAACAAAAGAATAACATTCTTAGCTCAACATTTCAGGAAATGAGTCTTGAGATGAGACCGAATGTCTTTAGAGAACGTTCTCCTAGCTTTAGAAAGAACATTCTGGGAACCAAAAGAAAACTTCCCACTAGAATCATTAATGTAACATCGCATTGCACATTCCCAGAATGTTTTCTAGCTGGGAAGCTGGAAATTCCACACAGGATAGTCGCCAGGTGTCGTTCCAATAATGCTGAAGCTTACACAGCTTCTTCTCTAAGTCCTTTAGTTGCACAACTTCATGGGTATGTACACTAGGTGGTTGTAAGGGAGCTTTAAAGTTTGGTGCTGCTTCATTGCTAGGGGGCGCTGTGACATACACAAATATGTCCAACAATGATGTTCCAATCAACATGGACTTTAGCATGCTGTGCTATCCAGGCTCAAGTCCTATTTCTGAAAACCTGGCTGACGTTGTCCAGTCGCATTTCAACAGGCATTTGCAGCCCTTGGATTAGCCAGTTACTTTAAAACGTACAGTAAACACAATACATAACAGATGCGTACCCTAGATGCATAATAGCTTCGTAATAGCCATGTTGCAGCACCCTGGGCAGTGCTTGGACCCCGCAGATTGTTGCTTGTGGCTGACTTTACCTTTATCTTCTATCCCTTCTGCAGGGGAGTCCCTTCCACTGGCCACCTCCAACCAGATCCTCATTCGTTTCACATCTAAAGGACAATCCACCTCCAGAGGCTTCCACCTGGTCTACCAAGGTACTGATCTACCAAACTGGTCCCCCTGCATTGTGCACTGGCCACCTTTTCTCATAGCTACCCCATTTACACCTTTATCACAGCTACCACCCACAGCCCGGAGATACTCATCACCATCAGTTTATAGGACTGCAGTCCCTAAAGTAGGAAAGGAGCTGAATTATTTAAACATGCACTCGTACCTACTCACACACACACACACCCGGATTAACAAATGACACACTGAATGTGGTGCACCTTAGTGGTTGCTGTGGGGCTTCCCTCGCAGCGTGTTCTGACTTTCTATCTCTATAATAGATGACCTGGCTTTTAGGAGCTGAGGTGGTATTATTTTGCTGTTTCACCTCCGCAGCCTGCTGTAGTCAGGCGCCTACACATTTCCCATGATGTCCTTAATGGAAAAGTCCGGAAAGGTGCATCAGTGTTTAAACGGTGGTGTTCCGCTCTGCTGTGGTTTTACCTGAACATCATTAAGTCTGACTAACACCCAGGGAACAGTGTTGCCAGCTCCACAGCGCCAAAGTCATACAGGTGTGGATTCTAATACTTAAGTCTGTTATGAATTACACATACATTTGATTTACATTCTGTCCCAGTGACTTGTAGTTCAGAAAGCTTTCTGCTTGTGTCAGGAAGTTACCATGTGTGTTCAACGGTTCACTATTTTAGGGATTTGTATTTTAAAGGCTGAAAGCAGAGAGCTAATTGTGTATACTGGTAGTGACTGGATTTTGGGAGCTGGATTGCTTGATGGTGGGTGATCAGTGATGGGTAAAATCACCTCGGACAGTGAAGGGAGGGTCTTCTAAATGTTCTGATGTGCCGATCATATCTATGTTCTCAACCCCTAATTATAAAATGAAGGCTAAAAGCAGAGAGCTAATTTCAGGCCGAATTCATCCCTGATGCTGATATCACGGGTCACTGCTTATTAATGTCATGCTGATTGGTCAGGGTTGGGCCTGTTGAATGTTCCCTTATGTGTATCATGCCTGTAGATTAAACACTTCAGAAGCTATAATGGCTGGAAACTGCTATGCATGTTGCTAAATGTGAGCTCCGGGTGTAATGAGTTATGGCTCACTCCAGCAAGCATCAGTTTCATATCAGTCTGCATATCATTCAAACCTACCTTTATGGCACTCGTCATCTAAACGATAGTTGCACCCGAAAGGAAAGTGGGATTGCAGAAGATTAAGGGCACCAGGAACAATAAATGATGATAAGTTTAGACTGATATGGGTAATATTTATTGAGCTACACATACAGAAGTAGTGTCTCTCAGTATGGCGACAGGCCGCCATGTTTGCTAACTTGTGCATGTGTCTCAGTATGGAGCTGCAGAGGTTCCAAATGGTGTGCTGTAATGATTCTCCCATGCAGCTTGGTCGTCTCCACCAAGACAAAAGCCAGACTTGTTACTGAAGATGACCCGCTGCCATTCTGAGTCACTCCATGACAGCCTGGCACAGCACTATTGCAGTCATTGCAGTCTCACATGTTAAGGGCAGTCGTCTTACGGTGTGCATGCATGTAGTCCTGCGTCATGCAACAGGATGCCTCAAGGAGGACAGTACTGCTCTCTGGATATCTGCAAATGTGGCTGTTGGGTCAGTCAGGTACAGCGATAATGCCTGTCCTTGGCTACCTCACATGCCAGGCCGAGTATGAAAATGTAATCATTCACATGTCTCACAATGTCAAACCTACCCACCAAGGTTCATTCCTGTTGGTTGATTCCCTCTGGGTGCAACTATTTGTGCAACTATTCTTTTGACGACAAGTGTCTTAATGTATGTTGCCCTTAACAACAGATAAGATAAACTATGAGTAACAAAAAAATGCATATATGTGTTACGAATATTAAATATGAATCTTAAATATTAGCCATGTAATAATCATTGGACGTTCTAACATATTAAGCCTTTTGCAATAAACTCTGGAGTTACGTAACGCTAATTTGTCTTTTCCTCTCTTCTACTAGCCGTCCCTCGAACCAGTGCGACTCAGTGCAGCTCGGTCCCAGAGCCCAGGCATGGAAGGCGCACGGGAAACAACTTTGCAGTGGGAGCTGTGGTGCGCTTTGAGTGTAACGCTGGATACGTGCTGGAGGGCCCCAGTGCCATCGAGTGCCTGACGGTCCCCAATGCCCTGGCTCAGTGGAACAGCACCATTCCCAGCTGCCTTGGTGAGAAAGATACCCCTCTCTGGGGGCTCCCGCATTTACATCCTCACTGCACACGTATACCACCACAGGCACTGGAGCTCAGGTAGACGTCCCGCTGAACGCACAGTGTGTCGTGTCCTTTGAATGTCTTCATTGCATATTCTATACTCTGCATGTGTCAAATGTGTAACACACACCTGTCTTTGAAATAAGCATGTAAAGATCTCCTTTGTTCAGTGATAGGAGGACGGAATAGGAATTATTTATAGGCCAGGTATATACATTTTCATAAACAAACCTACCTGTGTTAATAAGGATCAGTGAGTTTTAATTTAAATACATTATTTTCTATTAAGGAAATTTAATTAATAAAATTTTTGTCATAAGTCAATTATAAATCAATGAATTTGTATTGTTTTCATAATGACATAAATGAATTTTAAACAGGATTTTTACTTTTACCATCCAGGAAATTGCAAGTGGCACTATCATCCAGTGATATGAAAAAATACTGTCACTAATTTCCTACTACCAGTGGCGGTTGTAGGCGATTTTACCTGGGGCAGCAAAGGGAAGGCAGCGAGCTTCGGCAGAGTGACAGTGTGAAAGTGTGAAGGGAGGTGGTTGGGGGAACGGATGAGGTTGGACAGTTGTTCCTCCAACCGCCGGTAGCCAGTTCACACTTGCCTTAAAGGCAAGGCAAGACAGAGGAGATGAACCCACCATGAGAATGTGGGGGTGTTGGGGTGTGGTGTTGGGAGGGCAATAGGTGTTGGAGATGGAGAGGGACTGGGCAGTTGCTGTGCTGATTGCCAATACCAAGCTCACTTTTGCCTTAAAGGCAAAGTAGGACTGAGGAGATGTACATGAAGTGAGAGCATATAAGGCAACGCAGGAGTAAGGGAAGACATGAGAGAGGGAGGAGTTGGGAGGGCAATAGGTGGTGGAGATGGATGGGGTTCAGACAGCTGCTCTGCTGATCGCCAATAGCCAATTCACTCGTACCTTAAAGGCAACACAAGACAGAGATGCACACACTAGATGTACACATTATTGTGGGGAGGGCTATTTGTGGTGAAGATGAAGAGGGACCAGACAGTTGCTGTGCTGGTTGGCAATACCAAATTTTTGGACATATGAGGGTGTGGGGGTGTAGGAAAAGGTGAAGGGGGTGTGCAGGGCGAGGTGGGCAGATGTTTCACCGGTAGGAACACAAGCAGATTTCACAGAGGGGTGCTGAACATGACCAGGCTCGCCTTCAAAACCGCAAATGACCACTGCTGAAATTGTGAATCAATTAGTCTTTGTGCTTGGAAAACTATAAAAACCTTTTTCTTTAATTTATTATTAATTATTCATTACTAATTATTAATCCATTAACCATAATTAATATAAATTAATACATAATACCTTTCTATTCATTTTAGCTGTGAGCCAAAAAATGAAAACTGTTATATTTCTGAAAGGGCCTAAAGACCATGGCTTTTTTCTTGGGTCTTCTTTATAGAGCAGTAGCCTGCGCACTCAAAAGCATGTCTGAATAAAAGTTCTTTGTCCTGATTTGAGCAAATCAGAATTCATGGTCCAGAGCTTTTTGAGTACTGCTCTATTTCTGAACATGCTACATGTTATGATTACAAAACATTCAAACATTGTAATTACTAAAATTAATAGTAATTAATAGAATTAAACAATAAAATTAATCTGGGTTCATGTCTAGACAATCACACAATAATAATAATAATAATAATAATAATAATAATAATAATAAAAATAAATTAAGATTATACATTGAAGAAACTGGCACATATAAGCATACACAAGATTACTATTACAAAATGACTCTTAATTTGTTACAAGCAATGAACTTTAAAAAAAGAGTTTATTTAACATATAAAAAATACTTGTTTTTAATCAGATTAATTTTTGAGTTGTGTGAAACTTATTATATTTGTATGTAACATTTTTTTTTGCACTTTTTAGGGTGTAGTTCAGGGAGCCAAAAAAATAGAGTGGAAGTAAAATAAAAATTAAGATAATACAACAAAAAATCTTAGCAATAAAAATAAAATCAGAGAAATACGAACATCATTTCTAATATAAAACTGTAAAATTAAATGGTAGTCAAGTAAAATAAAGATAAAAAATTAAGAGTATAAAAGTTCTATCAGTAAAGTACTAAAATGATTTGACTAAAAATAAAAATAAAGCATCAATAAAAAAAAGCACCAATAATAAAAGAAATAACAGTAATAACATATATAATATAATATTACAATATGTCTTCTGCTGCTTTTTAAATTCCTCTACTGATTTTGCTTGTCTTGACATCTTTAGGCTCTGGGAATCATTCATGCTCACATGTACTTCATTTGGATGTGCATTGATTCACATACATGAGTATCGCAGTCTGTGTTATATCCCATGGATTCATTCAGTGGGTCATTACTTGGACCCGGAAATGCACATCAGCTGCAGACGAAACAAGCAAGAACATACCACAGCTGCAATCCCATTGGATTTCCAAGAACTGAAGTAGCGTATGAATGCTGTATGTGAGCCTTTTATCCTCCTCTGTATCTGCTTCTTTACCACTCGAGGGTTAGAGACGCGCAGCACTTTAGCTGGCAGATTGTTTCACGTCGCTGCTCTGGTGGTGCTCCTGGAGGAGAACTATGGTAAACAGGCTGGAGTGTTCTCCTCCAGAGAGGGACCTGTCCTGCATGCCTTCTCCTGCCTGCCTAACAAGCAGCGGCACACAGATGTGGGCCAGCAGCCGTGGCCTCCAGTGCTATACACCCACACACAGGCCGGTGCAGATGCTGCTGCAGGTACGCTGTGCAGCAGCCTGTACACACACACACACACTCACACACACACACACTCACACACACACTCACAACACAGATGCCACGATTCCCACCTGTGCGCTCCACTGCAGCCACCAGATGCTTGGCCACAGGAGCTCCAGCTGAGATGATGGTGTCAGGGTCCAGGAGCAGGGTGAAATAAGCTGTAGGTGCCTGAGGAGGGGGCAGGTGTATATATCAGGTGGTGTATCATGATGCGTCATTTCTAAAGGTGGTGAATCATCTGTATGGATCCTGGAATGTTAAAATCAATAATAATCGATTAGGAAATGATTTAATAAACCCTGTAGACCATTTTGGCTCGGATACAGTTTTCTAATAGGTTCTTTAGTCACATTGGGATCCAGGTAAGGAGCAAGGTCATAGTAAATGAATATTGTTTTTATGTTTTATTGATGTATTATTTATTGGTTCACTGTAAAGCATACAGTGTGTCACTTTAGCCATTTCCAGTTATGCGTTGTAACTGCTTATTTATTATTTATTATATTTTAATATTAATAAGCATTAGTAAGTACTTTATAATGTACAGTGGTAACAAATAATGTTATTGTTAATAAGCGCAAAGGTCATTATGAATGAGGTTGTTATTTAAGCATATAGTAATATATAGTGCATATGTTATAATAGTAAGTTTCAGGTAAATTAACTATTATTTTAATGTCTTGCAGTGAGAAATGGGATGAAAGGGGTGATATGTATATTTTTGCAGTAATTTAAAATAAAAAATTTGATTAAAATTTTTTTTTTATAAAAAATTATGGTGAAAATGTTAACTTATGGTCGCAGCAAGATCTTGACTGAATTCATAGTGAATAAGATTTATTTATTTATTCATTCATTCATTCATTTATTCTTTCCTTGGTGCCCTCAAAGCAAAAAAAAAAAAGAAGGAAAGAAAGAAGCCTGAGCGTTGTGCCTCATGGCTTAATATCTGAGGGTATATGATTCTAAGAGAATGGATTTCTTAAACAGAGGGCATGCTGTTACCAGACGTGATATTTATTTGTGACCATATTATATTATGAAGAAAGATGAAGACCTGTTCCCACCAGCTAGAGGAGAAAACCAGTCAAACTTTTCACTGTGTACCTCATAATTATACAAAGTAATGAAGTAATAGAAAATGATTGTAATATAATCTGATCAACACTTTATTTTACTAGTAAGTACATTGTGGGTGACCCTCGTTTCAGTTCAGCTGAGCATTTACAGCACAAAGAGATTGAAAAAACAATTAAAGCACAATTTAATCTGTGAAAATGAACAGAACAGTAATCCAGCAGATAAAATCAGTCAAGATAAATCCGTCAAATCAATCAGGAAAAACAGAAGTCAAAAAATATTCAGATTGAATTAAGAAGGGGGACGATAAATAAAAACGAGAGATTTGAAGTATAAATAAGACATTTTTGGACAGTCAAGCAAAGTAATACCAATACATTTAATCAGTAAAATAATTAATATCAAATAAAGAAATTAAGCAACATGACTGGGGAATTTTACTAAGCAGAAACAGGAAGAAGAAAAGTCAGCTCAGCTAAAACAGTTGCAGGCTGTCTGCCGGTGGCTGGAGATTAAAAGTTTAGGATGATTGAGTGACACCAGCGGGTCGAGTTGTACAGACTCCTTTTACAGCTCACTGGTGCACTGCAGCAAAAGCTCTGGCTACCTGATCCAGTACCTACAGCCCATCAGTTATTACTGCTAATTATACAGATCATAAACGCGCCATAAGCTGGCACATGGCCTGAGAGGGATTCAGAAATAACACTGTGTTTGTTTGCTTCCTTCAAAATCTGAGATGATGGCTTAATGAGTATCAGTAAACGGTGATTGATTAAGAGTTGACTCAGTAAGTCAAAATAATTCTACATTTCTTAAAACAATATGCACCACTTTAGAATACTCTTATTAATGAGTTATTAATGGTTATTAATAAGACAGAAACACTTAATAAACAGTTATAACACATTAATAATGGGGGAAAGTGACCTGTTGTATCTGTTGAATAGGAATATGTGCTGAAGCTGACAAAGTGAGATCTGGAAACATCAAAATCTGAGCTTTAATAGTATAAGTGAATCTGGGTTCACTGTGAGGCATACAGCATGTCGCTATTGCCCGTGTCATTTTTGTGTTGTAACTGCTTATTGATGATTTTAAGGTGTTGGGGACCTAATTAATTAATAACCACGAATAAACTCATTTTAAACCATTTATAAACTCTTTTTAAAGATCCTAGTCTTATTCTATAGTGGTATTATTATTTATTATATTATTATAATATTTATAGTATTATTAAATAGTAAGTTTCATGTTAATAAGTTATTTTGATGTACTGCTGTCAGTAATTGTATATAATGGGATTCCATGGGAAAGGTGAATATTGTTTGCTGCCATTTGAAATTAATGGCCATTCATTTTATGTATGGTGAGTATGTGGTCACGTCCGTAAAACATATACACCTATGGTCACCTAAATATTTTGACAATCTCTTTCTGAATTCATAGCATAAAAGCATTAAAGCAACTTCTTGCCAAAACCAATAGAATTTGGTGCATTTGAAAGCATTATTGAATTATGAGAAATTTTAGATTTCCATGATGTCCTGAATTACTTCCGAAAATTCCGTGTAGAATCCGAATCAGAGGATGCTCGGAACGTGTATACGGTGTATGACTCCTGGTTTTCCGTCTTTTTGTCTTTTCTGTTGTACCGCAGTGCCATGTGGCGGGAATTTGACCCAGCGCACAGGCACCATCCTGTCCCCTGGATATCCTGAGCCCTACCTGAACAGCCTGAGCTGTGTGTGGAAAATCACTGTTCCCGAGGGATCCGGAATACAGGTACATTCCTTTTCAAAGCACAATGCATCGTAGCTCTGTTACGAGCATGACACAGCAGATAAGACTCCTTTTGCAGTCTGTAGTTTGACATTTCTTGGTCTTTTAAGTTCTGTCAGCGAAGGGATATTAACAAGTCTGATGCACTTCCAAGTTGTTTCCTTTTTACTGTGTCAATTTTTTACTTCAGTGCTGGCTATGAAAGTTTAGAATCTCATGGACAAGATAGCAATGCCCTCCATTCTGGGATTTCGACCAGTATCTCGATGGCCCTTAATTCCTGCCGTCATGCCTCATAACTCTGTCCAATATTACCTTCCTGGCACCTCCAAAGCTTGGCTATAAAGAGTTCTCTGAGCTTTCTTGGCAGCTGCTGTGGGATCATCCATCCCTTCCACAAAACACTTACTCCCTTTTCTGGATTAAGTGTATTGCTCATTTCGCCTCATGCAACAAGTGGCCTTTAGTTTCCACAAGCCTCTAGTTTAGACAAGCGGTGGTACATTAACCATCTATAGGTCTGATAACAGACTAAAGTTATGTTGACATTTGGCCCGTGTTGCACATAAAACGCCGCATAATGTTGTTCGGAGCAAGTACTAAAGTTCTAGTGGGCCTAAGACTGGTCCCTGTGGAACACCCACTGCAATTTCGGATCTTCATTTGAAGTTTTTGTAAGTGCTTTCCTGGTTTTGGTTTATTGTTAGGATTTTTAGTGTATTGCTCCACTGAATCTTCATACCAAAACTCCAAAAAGTTGAATTCAAGATTTGCTTTTTAAATTTCCAATACACACTCATCGTCAAAACAACAGCTGCACAAACAGTTGCACCCATATGGAATGAAATGAGCAACAGGAATGAAACTTGGGTAGATTTGACATCGTGAGACATGATTCATTTAACATAAGCAGGACTGGTATCTCTTTACCTGACTGACCCAGCACCCACTTTTGCGGACATTCAGCGAGCACTGATGTCCTTAATGAGTCATCTTCTTGGACAGACGGCTGCACGAAGCAGGACCCGCCAAAGGCTGGGTCATCTTCAGTGAAGAGTCCCGCTTTTGTCTTGCTGAAGACGACCAACAAATCAGTGTGTGGGGGCACCGTGGTCAGTGCCAAGAAGGACGGTTTGTTGTCATGCGTCCCGAAGACCTCCAGAAAGTCCTGTAGACACCTCCACCCCTACCAGGTGTGTGAGAATATTCAAGCCGCATGGGATGAATTATCGGAGGACACCATTGGGAACTCGTACAACTCCACACTGAGACATCTGGCATGTCGTATTAGCAAACATGGTGCCCCAACACCATACTGAGAGACACTACTTCTGTATGTGTAGCTCAATAAATATAACTCATATCAGTCTAAATGTATCATCATTTATTATTCCTGGTAACCTTTATCCTCTGTCCCAATAGCATTAAAATCTGACACCTCTTTTGATAATTTGTGTACACTGGTAAATTTCACGGCGGCTGAATGATCACTCATGGCTTGGAGCCTGGACTAGAAAAGAAAACAAGAAGGGCAGATATGGACTATAGATGGAAATCCAGATGTTTTCAAAGTCAGAGTGTGTCCTGTTGCTCATCAGCGCTCATACCTGCATATTGTCAACATCTTGAATCGCCATATGGGCTGTGTCCGATGCGGAATGCCTTGCTGTCTGTGCTGTCTAATAAGTCTGAGCCTTATAAGGCAGTGACGTCTCCAGTGTCAGTGCTAGGTTTGTCTACCTGTATATGCAAGGCAGTAAAGGACACAGCTACGCCGTGTAGACGTAGTGCGTGTATTATGCTTAGACTCAGGCATGACCGGATGATGTCTTTCTACCTCGGGATACCGTCTAAAGTAGGCAGGATTTATGATGCGTCAGACTTTAACTCTGGGTTTGTTTTACGTGGTTTTGAAAACAGCTATTCCGACTTATGACATGTAAACATGTCATGATGAATAGAGCAGTTGTAGCACTTCAGTTACCTAGAAAACTTTGCCATTCCTGTGTCCAGTCTAACCCGTGCTGTACATGTCCTCTGTATGGTTGCTGGGTGCTGGCTGATCCTGGATGTCGTTTTACCTTAGCTATCCTGTCGACTGTTGTCCGGCCTCCTGCCTGTGTGCTCCAGTTTTCCCCTACTCCTACATGCTTATTCACCCAGTCGACCTGCCTCATCGTGACATGCACTGCAAGGGTCTGAAATGCAGCTCTTTACCTTACGTAAGCCAAGATGACGCCTTAAATCTTGTTTTCCACTTGCGAGTCTTGGGATTTGGCTGTCTGTCCTGGCCTCTAGTGATTGTTTACTATAATAACTCCTCACATTTTGCCATAAGTTGTAATAATTTGATGCATATTTTGCAGTTGTCGTTTTTAACACAGCTGCAAAACGCCGGTAAGATGCTCTGGCTCAACGTTGGTGACAGTACTACATAATAGACTTCCATCCTCAGAAGTGCTTCCCCAAGGGCACATTAAAACTTTGTGAGCGTTTCCTGAAAGGGTGTTAAACAGTGTGCTACAGGCTTTGAGGTGGGTTTTCTCAGGTTTGATGGGTGTGTCAGAGGTGTTACCCAATTAGCAGTGATGTATATATCAACCCAGAGTATTACCAAGGCAGTGCACACTGTGCATTCTGATAAAGTCATCTACACATGTGGCCAAATCAGCAGGTTTTTTTTTTTTTTTTTGGAATTCCTTTTTAAAATCAGAATGCCAAGAATGTCCTTCTCAGCCACCGTAGTTGTGAGGCTTCTGTAACAGTCTTCTATGCTCCACTATTTCTATTTTAATAACAGTTTGGTATATTTTGTTTGGGGCTGAACGCAGCCCAAGTTTTGCATTTGTATATACACTTTTAATGGTCATCCAATTCATCCTCTCGGGGAAGGGGTCCGAAGAACAGCTAATGATGTAAAACGTCTCTCTGCAAGTTGCATGCAATTGCCTTTTTTCACCAGAGAGGGCTCCAAACCCCCTTATCTTACATAGCATTGCTTTTTTCTTTAACCGGCCTGTACGATGGATATAAGTAGTCCACGCTAGAGGACTCTCTCCATACCTTTGCAATAAACAGTCCAGCAAGTCTATGGGATGGAAGCTTATGCATATTAACAGCCTGTTGGAGACTCCTATGGAACTTAATGTATGTTCATGCACAAATAGCTGCGCCCAGAGGGAATCAACCAACAGGAATGAAACGTGGTGGGTAGGTTTGACATTGTGAGACATGCGAATGATTCGAGTTTCATGCTCAGCCCCGCATGTGATGCAAGCAAGGATGGACCTGATAGTTGACTGACCCAACAGCCACGATTGCGGATGTTCAACGAGCAGTGATGTCCTCCATGTGTCCTCACCATTGGCAGATGACTGCACAATGCAGGACTACATGAATGCAGAGCGTTACAATGGCTGCCCCTAACACCATGTCAACATTACCAAAAACTGCAACGGTGTCGTGTCAGACTGTCATGGAGTGACTCAGAATGGCAGCCGGTCATCTCCAGTGCCGCTTTTGTCTTGATGGAGACGACCAACAAATCTGTGTGTGGAGGCACTGTGGTTAGTGTTAAGATGAACGGTTGGTACCATGTGTCACACGTCCAGAAGGCCTGGTGTCACCCCCACCTCCACCCGTACCGCAAAATCTGCAGGAACTGTGTAAGAATGTTCAAGCTGCATGGGATGGATTATAACAGGACACCATTAGGAACCTCTACAGCTCCATGATGAGACATCTGGCATGTTGCATTAGTAGACATGGCAGCCTGACACCATACTGAGAGACAGACTTCTGCATGTGTAGCTCAATAAATATTGATCATATCAGTCTATCAGTCATATCAGTCTATATATATATATATATATAGAACATGATAAAGTGTAGAACCCATGTAGAACCCATGTCTGCGAGTGATGTCTGCGAGTGACAGGGTAAAGGACTGATGCGGAGTGACGGGTTAAGAAGCGAGATAGATTGAAAGAGAGATTATCCTTTTTCTTTTGGAGACGGATGGAGAGTAAGCTTGAGTGAGTGGCAGAGATGGATGAGGGATAATATGGGAAAGGTAAAGAAGGTCACCTGTTCACTGCTTGATCTCGCCTTCCCATTACAGCTAGGCACATACGTCCAACGTCGACTGTCTGATTTGTGAAAGGAGTGCTGGATGTTACCGCTTGCTCCAAACTGCTGATGCCGTGAGAGGTTAGCCTTTCTCAGACGAAGAGCGTTTTCCCATCTAGAAAGTCTTTTGCTCTGACATTTGAAAGTGTTTATTGATTCGTGCACATTTCATAGTCATGGTCCGTCTGCTGAAGTAGTTAAAGGGTGTTTATTTATTTGTTGTGTTGTTTGTTTCTTTTCTCTCTCTCTCTCTCTCTCTCTCTCTCTCTCTCTCTCTCTCTCTCTCTCTCTCTCTCTCTCTCTCTCTCTCTCTGTCTCTCTTTCTGTTTCTCTGTCTCTTTTTCTGTCACCCTCTCCCTTTCCCTCTCTTTCTCTCTCTCACCCTCTCCCTTTCTCCCTCTCTCTCTCTCTCTCTCCCTCTCTCCCTCTCTCTCTCTCTCTCACCCTCTCCCTTTCTCCCTCTCACCCTCTCCCTTTCTCCCTCTCTCTGTCTCTCTCTCTCTCTCTCCCCCTCTCCCTCTCTCCCTCTCTCTCTCTCTCACCCTCTCCCTTCTACCTCTCTCTCTCTCTCTCTCTGTCTCTCTCTCCCTCTCTGTCTCTCTTTCTGTCTCTCTCTGTCTCTCTCTCTCTCTCTTTCTGTCTATCTCTCTCTTTCTCGCTTCTTTTCTCTCTCTCTCTCTCTCTCTCTCTCTGTCTCTCTGTCTCTCTTTCTGTCTCTCCCTCTCCCTCTCCCTCTATTTCTCTCTCTCTCTCTCTCTCTCTCCCTCTCTCTCTCTCTCTCTCTCTCTCTCTCTCTCTCTCTCTCTCTCTCTCTCTCTCTCTCTCTCTCTCTCTCTCTCTCTCTCTCATGCTTAATTTCTCTCTCTGTGTCTCTCTGTCTGTCTCTCTCTCTCTCTCTGTCTCTCTCCCTCTCCCTCTCCCTCTCCCTCTCCCTCTCCCTCTCCGTCTCTCTCTCTGTCTCTCTTTCTGACTCTCTCTCTCTCTCTCACTTCTTTTCTGTCTCTCTCTCTCTCTCTCTCTCTCTCTTTTTTTGAAGTGGCAAAATCTAGAGAAGATGCCAGAAGGAGTAAAGTAGAAGAGCTTTAATTGCACTTGTAGATTTGCTTAAAGTTTCAGCTTCTAGTTTGTGTGCAGGCAGGCTGCAGTGAACACACCCTTCTCATACTGTATAATCTCCTTCACCTTCCGAAGAGCTCCGATCCAGTGTGTGTGTGGCAAGCACAAATAAACGTTGCATTTGACTGCAGGGCTATCAGACGTGACAATCTCCCAGCGATAGCCGCAGCCATACCACTGTGACCGTCCAATTTTTCAGCCTGTTTGAGGGGTGAGGCAAAAATAGATAGCTGCCATAATATTTACTGGCTCGCGCACTGACAAACGCGGTGGAGAAAAAGGCTTCCACGGGGCTTATGTACGCCGCAGAAAGTTGGAAGAAGAGGGTGAGCGGAGTTGTAGTGGATGTGGAGGCGTACTTCTTTCTGCTTTACCATTTTACCCAAAAAATAAATAACTGCTCCATGAATACTCGCTGCTCCATATCCCTGCTCAGTGGTTCTCTCTCCATGCTAACCGAACCTCTGTTTTCTTGTCTTCCCCAGATCCAGGTGATCAGCTTTGTGACTGAGCAGAACTGGGACTCCTTGGAGGTGTTTGATGGGGGTGACAACACGGACACCATGCTGGGCAGCTTCTCAGGTAGGCTGTCCTCTCCTCATGGCAGATGACTCATTACTGACGCATGCATTATTTTTTTTATTGTCTTTTTAAAAAAAAAAAAAATTAACATCCCCCGCTATGGAAGCAGAAGTGAGTTACCACGTAGTTGCTAACTGTCCTCGTCAAAAGAATAGTTTCACCCGCATATGATGTAAGCAAGGACGTGCCCTATGGGCCTACCTGACTGACCCAACATTGTGGTTGTGGACATTCTGCGCGTAGTGATGTCCTCCATGAGTCATCCTGTTAGTGTTAGCACCATTGGCAGAAGGCTGCATGACGCAGGACCACATGCACACATATCGTTTCAATGACTGCCCTTAGCACCACGTCAGTGTCACCAAAGACTGCAATGGTGTTGTGCCAGTCTGTCATGGAGTGACTCAGAATGGCAGCAGGTCATCTTCAGTGATCCCTGTGCGGCACTATGGGCCAAGTTGAACGGTTCGACACACGTCCAGAAGGCCTGGGGTCACTCCATCTCCACCTCGCCACAAAACCTGCAGGAGCTGTGTGAGAGCATTCAAGCTGCATGGGACGGATCATCACAGGACACCATTAGGAACCTCTACAACTCCATGCCGAGATGTCTGGCATGTTGCATTAGCAAACATGGCGGCCCAATGCCAAACTGTGAGACAGACTTCTGTATGTGTAGCTCAATAGATATTCCCCATATCAGTCTACATTTATTATCATTTATTGTTCCTGGTAACCTTTATTTCCTTCCCAGCACCACTGCAAACCGACACTTCCTTCTGGCTGTGACAATTCTTTTGACACTGAGTGTGTTGTTGTTGCTAAAGCAGTGACGTTCCTTTTGTTTCATTAGTAGCATTTTATAAATAACACAAGCTTGTCAAATTGCCTGAGAAAGACCCGGCTGCATTTTAAAAAGGTTACGATGCCTTGTTTATAGATAAAGCGCAGCTATACTGCTATGTCTCTGGGTTGCTTTTGTCGTGAACTAGTGTCGCTGTGGAGGCTGTTGTTTTCCTCCTCTGCTGGGTGAGAACCAAGCACGAATGTTACAAGTGCCCTAGAGAGAGATGGGTGAATAATAAATCTGCAATTAATAAATTACTGCAGTCTTAAGACCTTCTTGCACTTCAGATGAAGTGTGCTCTGCCTGCCCACAAGCTCTACAGGGGATAGGCTTGCTTTACTTCTGGGCTTCCAGCCAAGTTATATAGATTCGCTTTGAACTATATATATGTACAGTATATGCATACAGATATAAAAGGAGCCATAGGAGAATGTGTTTATTCAGTATTGTAAACTGTGCTCTGTTGTTCTACGTAGAAGGCATGTGACTTTGGTCAGGGCAAAAATGCCCAGGTGTTGCATGCCCGTTTACACCCTGTGATTAAGAATGAAACAAGCTTATAATAATTAGACCAGCTTGGCTCTGATTTACAGAACTCAATAAAATGACCCTCTGTAAGCTCATGGGCCTTCAGGACTATTTAGCTAGCTATGCTAATTACTTAGAGATAATGCTACTAGCTAACTTTACTAATACTAGCTACTCGGGCATCAATACAAAGTATATCAGTGTTGTTAATCACTATGAAACGTTTAGTGTACGATGATCTGCTTCAACCAGCAAACACGGATACAATCACACAACATAGCTGCTACTTGCAGGCTGCTGTTGGGGTTGTGATGCTAATAAATGTGGCGCAGCCTCTCTTTTCATTTACAGTATTTAGCTGACTCATTTATCGGGAGTGACATACAAGTTTAACCATAGTACAGATAAGCCAGTGTAGAGTTAGGAGTCTTGCCCAGGGACTCTTATTGGTGCAGCACAAACATTACCACCCAGATCAGGAACTGAACCCCTGTCTTCCACATGGGATGGTAGCTCACTGGCAGGTAGTGGTGTTATTCATTGTGCCACACCAACCACTCGGTCTTCTACAGTGTCAAACACTGACGAAGCTACTTAATGTTGTCCAAGGTTTGGGAAACTGTCCCTAAATGAAAGTTGTCTGGGGTCTTGTTTAAGATTTGGGAGCTGAAGTTTCTATTAAGTTTAATTTTACAGCATTTAGCCGATGATGCTAAAGTGTTTTGTTCTGAAGTCAGTGTATGTATCCTAGCTAGTGCAAATAGCATAGAGCCCAAACTATCCTTGAGGTCAAACACTGCCAGAACAAGGACCAGTCCTGATACCTCGACTGAAAATAAGGAAATCAAGCACAGAACAAGTGCAGTACAATGTGTCGCAAAGCATACTTAGATTAGTGCTGACTTAGGTGCTTCACAGAGAGATGGGTCTTCTGTTTGCATTTGAGGAGTGCGGGAGATTCTGCTATTTGGAAGTTCATTCCACCATCCGGGTGTGGGGCAGTGAAGAGTCTTGACGCTTGCTTTCAGTGCATCTTGAAGGATGGTGGGTCAAGCTGAGCTCGAAGGGCTGAAGGTACAGACCATCTCTAGACCATTGACATAGGATAGGAAGGGGCTGGTCAATTTTTGTGGCTTTGAAGGCATGAGAGGTACATATCTGATGCTGACAGCTACAGGAAGCCAGTGAAAGGAGCACAGCAGAGGAATGACATGAGTGAACTTGGGAAGATTGAAGACTAGCCGTTCTGTTGCATTCTGGATCAAGGGCCTGATGGGCCACAGAGGAAGATCAGCCAAGGACAGTTTGCCATAGTCAAGCCTTGAAATGACAAGAGACTGGACTAGCAGCTAGGTGGCCTCCTGAGAAAGCAGTTGGCTTCCTGTTCGGCAGCCTGTTCGGCAGCTTGGTCCAAATATATACCGTATATAATCTCACTGGACAAAAAAAAAAATGTCACTCTGTGTGTTTAAGGTGGAAGTAACTTCAGCCTTCTGCAGATGGTGGGATGATGGGGCTATAAATACCTGTGGGGTGTGAGTGACGGGATCCATAGATTGAGAAGCAGAGCTGCGGTGCAGGGAATGTCTCTTCTTGTGTATAACATGGCTCCAGAGCAGATGTTAATGATTGGCTAAAAGGAGTGACTGAGCATTCGGGAGTGGCCAAAGACCATAGTTTGGAGGAAGTAGCTGAATCTGCAGGTGTATGGAAGTGTACGGTCATACGGGTCTACCAGCAGTGGCTAAAACCCCTGTCTACAGGAAACTCTCTTTGGAATTTTGCCAAGGAAGGCCTCCCTTGCAACTCTTTGATTCAACAGTGGCTGAACATTGATGTGGCCTGCATCCAGAAACCTGTTCAGTCCATGCTGAATCAAATCACAGCTGTTATTTGCTCTTGTCTGGTGAGCATGTTGTTAATGCCACGCCGTAGCAGGGATATGGATCCATGTTTTCGGTGTAGCGGTTGGAGAAAGGTTTATGCTATTGTGAGAAGCAGTGCGTCTCTTGCAGCGGGTACACGATTTTAAAAAGCTGTTGTTGTTTGTGTGCAGGTACCTCTGTTCCAGCGCTCCTGAACAGCACCTCCAACCAGCTCTACCTACACTTCTTCTCTGATATAAGCGTCTCAGCAGCTGGCTTTAGGCTGGAGTACAAGAGTAAGTGCAGAGAGCTCCTGTTCAACCTGCTTATGGTTTCTCAGTGCCGTTGTTGCTTGCTCGGTAAAACCGTGATCTAACTCAGCTGAAAATCCATCGATGTACCATTGTATTTCTTGTTTTGCATGTAAACGAGTGTTTTTTCATTATTACTCCTGTTTAGTTAATCAGTAATGAACTTTAGCATGCGCTCTGCTACCCTGGGAGGCAGAAGGACGCTTGAAGGAGGAGCGAGGCCTGCAGCGAGCACTTTCACGTCACACAAAGCACAAATAAACCAAACCAAAAAGCCAGAACTTGTTTTCCAGACTACGGTAGACCTTTCCAGTCCTTCTCATGCACAAGCTTTCCAGCCTGTCAGGATTTTCTTCTGCTTCCCTTTCTCCCCGTGGTGCCGAAGCCTAACCAGGATCAGCTGGCTCTCATTATAAGGCAGTGCGCACCTGTGCGCGCCTCCCTGTCACCGCCTCCACTCAGCCGCTGGGATCAAACGTCAAGCGTAGTCTAGTGGCCTTACTGCAGAAAAGGAGGTGTGGCCTACTCACGCCTCTTGCGGCTGTCATAGTTCTCCCGCCCTCTCTCATGGCTGACGTCCTCCTTCCGCTGTCACTCATTGGCATGCAAGGCTCGGGCACTGCCGTCTCGCTGCCCCTCTCACGGCCCGCCCTCGTTGACCATGAGTGAGGCCCTGGCACGTTAACGCCTACTGATCCAAAGAGTGCTCTGACTGAGCTTGCTTAGTTCTGAGAACATCACATTGCCTCCAACTATAAGGGGAAGTGTGGGGAGCTTTTATTCAGTGATAGGTCTGTGGCAGTGCACAGGCAGAGCTGATTCTACAAGCTGATGCATTGCACTCTGGACAGCTTGGACATTCTGTAGCTCCTCTGGCAGGGAGCTAAAGGGGTCATTGCCAGGTTCTCAGAATGGAGTGCTGGTGTGGCATTTGATTCTGCTCCCCATTTATCATGTGCACTTCCAGTCAAAAGTTTAGAGACAGCTACTCGTGGAAGGTTTTCTTTGTTTTCAGATACTTTAAAATAAAAGTGGAGACATCAAACTATGAAATAGCACTCATGGAATTATGCAGTCCACCTTAAGACCTCCAGAGTGGAACTTTACATGGGGATGCAACAGCTTTCCTAACCTGGGAGGTTGATATACCAAGTTTTTTTTTCTAAGCATGATATTTGAATGTATTCTATTGGCCTATCCATAATGAATATTCCTAAAGTAGGATAAGGATAGCTAGAATTTTTTAAATAATAAATAATATTTGAGCTATAAGATTATATATATTCCAGCTGTGTAGAACTTGGAGGTCTTGGTCTCTTTTGGTTGGTCATGTTCTTCCAACCAGTGTTGGGCATTTTGACCCATGTGACATGTTGTAATGTCTAGCTTTAAAAGTGCATCCACCCCAGGGGGAGGACATTTAGCTTGCATGGGTGGGTGTATGTGATCTGCAAGGATGGAATCATACCCACATAGACAGCCTGTTGCACACCTTGTATACCCACCAAGCCAGCTCACAACACATGACTTCTTTCATGAGCTACGTGTTGCTACAGTTGAAAGCAGGATGCATACATATACATATGTGTATATAAAGTATCTATCTATCTATCTATCTATCTATCTATCTATCTATCTATCTATCTATCTATCTATCTATCTATCTATCTCATCTGCTGGAACTGTAAAATCTTTAAGATGAGTGTAATCTTTTGACTGCTACTATAGAACAGCCCTGTATGTACAGAGAGAATCTCCTGATGGAAGGTAAAGAGCCTGATATGATTGGCAGCTGTTCAGTGTACTGATTGATTGAATGGATGATTGACTGCATTTATCCAGTCTAGCTTATGTTTATCCCCTGATTTCAAACATTAATTGCCATATTTGTCTCATTTCTGACCTTTTCATGTTCTCCCTTCATCTCTCAGCGGTGTCCCTCACAAGCTGTCCTGAACCAGTAATACCTATGAATGGGTTCAAAGTGGGTGAGCGCTTACAGATGAACAATGTCGTGTCCTTCCAGTGTGATCCTGGCTATACTCTACAGGTGAGCCTGCTTCATGTTTGGCCAGCTACTCAGTGCGAAAGAGAGAGAAAAGTCTCTGAAGCTGTCTGTGACACTGTGGTGCTTTGAGGGCTTGGCTTTGAGTCTCACTTCTAAGAGGTTACGGCCAAAGAGGAGATCAAAGTGCAGTTCGGAGAGCACTATGAAAGGGGCGTAAACTACAAAGCTCTAGAAGCTAAGAGAGGAGGCAGAACTGAGGAAATATTGAATGAACCAATAAATCACTGATTCATGTTTTTATATTTTTAATTGCAGGGAGTGTCACACATCACCTGCATGCCCGGAACTGTGCGGCGCTGGAACTACCCTCCACCACTCTGCATTGGTACGAAGCTTTCTGGGTCATAGGGTGCCTTGCATGCACTTTTGCACAAACAGCCCTCTTATGAGCGAGTACATGAATGTGAATGGCGTGAGTATGGTACCCTCACTTAACAAAAGCTCTGCTTTATAAACAGGAGCCTATTTAAGCGGTAGCGGTTTAAGCTTTAGTGGTATTGGGCTTATTGTGTGTATAGTGTTCGCAGTTATCTACCTACACTCATCAGCGAAAGAATAACTGCACAAATAGCTGCAACCAGAAGGAATCACCTGACAGGAATGAAACCTGGTGGGTAGGTGAGACATTGTGAGACATGCGAATGAATCAAGATTCATGTTCAGCCGCACATGTGATGTAAGCAAGGACGGGCCTTATTGCTGTACCTGATTGTGGACATTCAGCGATCAGTGATGCATCCATGATTCATCCTGTTAGCGGCAGCATCACTGGCAGACAGCTGATAGATAGATAGATAGATAGATAGATAGATAGATAGATAGATAGATAGATAGATAGATGGATAGGTGGATGGATAGGTAGATGGATGGATGGATGGATGGATGGATAGATAGATAGATGGATGGATGGATGGATGGATGGATGGATGGGTGGGTGGATGGATGGATGGATGGATGGATGGATGGATGGATGGATGGATAGGTGGATGGATGGATGGATGGATGGATGATAGATAGATAGATAGATGGATGGATAGGTAGATGGATAGGTGGGTGGATGGATGGATGGATGGATGGATGGATGGATAGATAGATAGATAGATAGATAGATAGATAGATAGATAGATAGATAGATAGATAGATAGATCACTTTATTAATCCCAGAGGTAATGTCACATATTGCAGCAACCAAAGTACAGTAAAGAACTATAATAGAAAATATACATAAATAAAGAGAAGAAGAAAAAGAAGTATTCTAATAACAACAATAATAATAATAATAATAATAATAATAATAATAATAATAATTATAAGCACCACTATGGGTGGGATGGAAGTGAACCTGTTAAAGTCTAATGGTATGCAATGAAAATAAAGTGACTATGTAAAATATACTGCCTATATGCACGCAGGTAATTGCGATGTCCGCCCTTAACATCACGTCAACATCGCCAAAGACTGCAATGGTGTCGAGAGTGACCCAGAATGGCAGTGGGTAATCTTTAAAGTCCAGCTTTCCTCTTGGTGGAGATGACCAACCGATCTATGTGTGAAGGCACTGTAAACAATGCCAAGATTAATGATTTGTTGTCAGACGTCACACATCCAGAAGACCTGGTGTCACTCCACCTCCACCCCTACCGCAAATGATGGATTATCACAGGACACCATTAGGAACCTCTACAACTCCATCCCAAGACGTCTGGCATGTTGCGTTAGCAGACATGGTGGCCCTGTTCCATACTGAGAGCTACTACTTCTGTATGTGTAGCTCAATAAATATAGCCCATATCAGTCTATATGTATCATCATCTATTGTTCCTGGTAGCCTTTATCTTCCTTCCCAACAGCACTGTAATCCCACACTTCCTCTGGGTACAGCTGCTTTTCTGAGGATGAGTGTGTGTAGAATTCAATTGTTGTCTCTCCTGAAATAAACAGTGGATTTGGGATTTGTTTGGTGAAAATGGAGCCCATCCTTTAGTTAATCAGCATTCAGTTCCACAGTGACTGGAATGTCATTAGGATGTCTTCAAGGCCACTCATCTCTCGGCCTGCTCTCAGGAGACACCCTCTCACATGGCAATAACAACATCAAGGCCTCGTGCAACAGTAAATACTAATCAAACCATGGCCGTCGCCAATTCAGTCCCTCCGCTCTGCATGCCCGAGTGCGTGCGTGCGTTGAAGAGAGTGAGAGGGCGAGATAGATGGAAGGACTAGCATGTGTGTCCACAACCACCACGCATGGCTCTTGACAAACATGAATAATGGCTCTGACCTACTCTATCCTAATTAGTTCCATCTCGCGCTACGATTGGCGGAACTACCGGGGAGATTCATGGTTTGCACCGGCATCAGCAGTTTCCTGATTGCCCCTGATTGTCCACACGCACAGTACATTTCGAACCTTTCCGTTCTCCGCTGGGGATCCGGGCCTTTGTAGTGCTGTATTCACAGAGCCATGCCAAGGCTTTAATCAAAGTGACGCTGGAATCAATCAGGGGGTTAGACTTGGAGCTCTCTAGTCTCGGAGAGAAGAGCGTGAGAAGGTGTGCGTTTCTCCCAAAAAGAAAAAGGGGCCGGGCTTTTGAAATTCGAAAGCTAGAAAGCTACTCATGGCCTTTGATGGCTCTGAAAGGTCAATCTGGCCCTCGTCATAAATGAAAGTCATGTTCCTTTTACAGTGTCAAAGAAAGGAGGGATTACATTGCTTTCCACTCAGAAGTGCTCTTAGAGGTGGGCCGGGTGTGAAGCCTCCTCAGCTGCACATGTTTTTTCTCGAACTAGAGATCTAAATGTGCATGCAGCCGCTACTAGGCTGTCTCCTGCTTGTTCTGAGTAACTGGAGGTTGATTCTTTTGATGGTGCTTTCTAAGAAAATGATCTATCCCTAAAACTCAACGAAAGCATGTCACTCGCCTTTTAAAAGTCTGTATCTGGCATCTCTAAAGAGCCTTAAAGCAATATTGTGTAACAATGGTTTCCCTAAAATATCAGCTTTAAGATCATTTTGATGGTACACTAGCTAGCTATAAGCTAGCTCCATATTCCCAGCACGGATATCGAGGCAGAGGCTGAGATGAGATCGAACAAGATGTCATCAGAGGAAGTGAGGAAGAGGGAGAAAAGGAGTGACCAAGCAAGAGATCGAACAGGAGAACCAGTCAGAAGTTAGAGATGGCTACTTATAGAAGGTTCTCCTTATGTTTATCTCAAAGCTTTACTGAAGAACAACAGTGAAGACACCAACCTGAAAAAAAGCACTCATGGATTTGATTCTCTTTTACACTGTGCAGAAAAAGAGATCAAAGTTTTTACATTACTAAATAAATATTAGAGGTGGAGATATGGAGGAATATCATACTTTGGTACATCAGAGGCATATGTGGTATGTATCGTTTCAGACTCTTATCAGTTGGAGCTGTTAAGTGTAAACCTGTAGCGTCTTTAAGACCACCAACAACATCCACTAAACTGGGTGTTTAAAATGTTGACTGATACTGTACATCTCTGTACATAACGGCTGTTACTCAAGAGCTAAAAGAGGTAAATGGATGCAGGGCAGTCTTATGGCTAATGGGAAAACAATAGATATCGGAGTTTTTATCCCTGTCAGTGGTGTTTATGGAAGATGCTGGTGTAGCCTGTAACTTGGTCTGTGTCATCCTCGTCTCATGATTTGTAGTTTTCCAGATGCCAAACGTTTAACCTCAGTCCTGTTTCAGGCCGAAAATGCAAAATGTACATTGGTTACAGTGAACATGAGGCTCACCTCAGTGTATTTCTGAGTGAAAATAAAGATTGATTGGTTGGTTGGTTGCTTGGTTGATTGATTGATTGATTGATTGATTGATGATACAGAAGACATGGAGAAGCTCTCTTTTAGTTATTCTGCTGCTAAACTGTAAAACTCTGTTCCACCTTTTAAAAGACAGTTAAACTCTTAAAATCCATAAACTTAAAATCCATAATATGTTGAATATTAATTTGGGTTGTCTCTTGGTTTATATATGTCTCTGTATGGTTTATAAATAATACTGATTGCTCATAGTTTCTTGTATTACTGTTACACTTTATCACCTGTCTGTGAAGCACTTTGTGAGGTATGCAAAATAAAATAATAAATAAAATAAAAAATAAATAAAAAAAATAATAATACATGCCCAACAAAATATAAACCCATAAAAATAAATAAAATATTAATTAAAAAATTTTTTTTGGTCCTTCTTTCACAATATAGCTCAATGTGGTGGGATCAGAGAGGAGATGGAAGGAACCATCCTCAGCCCGGGTTTCCCAGGAAACTACCCTAGCAACGGTGACTGCACCTGGAGGATCTACCTTCCTGTCGGCTACGGTGAGGACGCAGCTACTGAACAATATGTGAAGGCAATCTGGTCAGGAATGGGATTGTGAGTCCTGTAAGAAATAAAGCTGACAGTGATAAAAATGCAAATGATCCTCTCATTCTCCATTTAAACAGGGGCCCACATTCAGTTTCTCAATTTCTCAACCGAGGCCAATCACGACTTCCTGGAAATCCGGAACGGCCCTTTTGACACCAGCACCGTGATTGGCAGGTTCAGCGGTCAGGACGTGCCAGCATCTCTTCTGACTACGTCCCACGAAACCACAGTGTACTTCCACAGCGACCACTCTCAGAACAAACCTGGATTCCGATTTGATTACCAAGGTAAAAGCATGTGTGGCTCAGTGGGCTTAATTAGCAGTTAACTTTATGGCACAGTTTAAAAAAACACAAGGCTGTATGTAGCATTTAGCAGCATTTCATCAAAGCTAACAGCATCGTAAATATTGTAGTCCATAACTCTCGGACCACAGATTTATATAAAGGGCTTAATTGAATGCCTTAGTAATTAAGATGCCTTGTCCAGTCAATCAGCCGCTAAGCACCGTCATGGAGCTGCACCTAGCAAGACATATATATGCACTCAGCGTCAAAAGAATAGCTGCACAGGAAAGGAATCAACCAACAGGAATGAAACTTGGAGGGGGAGTTGACATTGCGGGACATATGAATGATGCTATGCAAGGATGCAAGGCATTATAGCTGTACTGATTGACCGGACAACCACGACGGACGTTCAGCAAGCAGCCACCCCCTCCATTAGTCATCCTGTTGGCGCCGGCACCATTGGCAGACGGCTGCACATCCCACCAAAGACTGCAATGGTGTAGTGCCAGACTGTCATGGAGTCACTCAGAATGGCAGCGGGTCAACTTCAGTGACGAGTCCCAGTTTTGTCTTGGTGGAGACGACCTACGAATCCATGTGTGGAGGCACCATGATTAGCATCAAGTTGAACGCTTTGGTGTCACACATTCAGAAGGCCTGGTGTCCCTCCAGCTCCACCCCTCCACCCCTCCACCTGATGCCATACTGAGAGACGCTACTTCTGTATGTGTAGCTCAGTAAATATTCCCCATATCGGTCTAAATCTGTCATCGTTTATTGTTCCTGGTAACCTTTATCCTCCCTCCCACTAGCACTGTAATCCCAGCCTTCCTTCTGGGTACAATGAAGTTGGTCAGTTGGAGGAACTGCCTCTAGCACTTACATATTCCCTGGGCGTCTCTGAAATTAAACTTTATCTCTGAAAAGGCGACCGTAATAGGTGCAGGAATTTTCTATTGTAATTCAATAAACGTTTGTGAAGTTGAAATGCACTATCAGTATTTACATAATTATGTGAACATTAGCATATAAATCATGCCTTATATTCCGCGCTGCACTCTTACGCGCGGCCTGCATGCTTTGTTTCCCACAAAAGGTGCTGTGATCCATAGAAATCAATTCTCCTAGTCAGATTTATATCCCTGGGCTGCATGCATATTCCTGGATCCTTGCATTCTGTAGCATTTGGAAAGGGATTTGGGAGGGGGCGCTGTGATTGTTTCAATCAGGCGCGGGAATCGGATCAGCCTCTAGCAAATTTGTTTTCAAACAAGAGCAGTTTTCAGATACGGGGTGGACGGACGGACAGAGAGAAAACCAGAGAGGACGCTTGATGAACGTCCACTGTAATATTTTCGCTCTCTAAAAAGATGAACTGTGACAACATGCCAGTGGTGAGAGATAGCCGTGGCCTCCATTTGGAAAGGCGTGCTGAGAGAAAACAACTATATTTTCTCTCTGCGGACATGCAGTAGTCAATATTTGAATGACGCGCAGTTGTAGTCCAATTGTGTTGTGTTAGGTGGTGTTGTATAGTGCTGTTCTTCATCACTGCTCCGAGCTGTTCAATTGTCTCAGTCTAAAAGAAGCAAACCTAAACACTTTGAACTGAATCAAACTTTTGAAAGCTATGAAACTTCCTGTTCTGGCAGTCCTTCTACAGCTTATCAAAAACAGGCATCTGCTCTCTCTCTCTCTCTCTGGTTCCAGGACTCGATATCGATTGGGATTGCAATCCCGAAAACATTATTACAGGCAGTGGTCCAATCTTAGACTCTGACAAGCTGTGTTTCTGATGGCCTTCTGAGATTGGTTTTGTGTCTGCCTGTCTTTGTCCCTCAGCCTATGAGCTCCAAGAATGTCCAGACCCCGAGCCCTTTCGTCACGGTGTGGTGGTGGGAGCTGGCTACAACGTAGGACAGTCCATCTCCTTTGAATGCTACCCAGGATACCAGCTCATGGGGCAATCGATTTTAACCTGCCAACATGGCACAACACGCAACTGGGATCACCCGTTTCCTCGCTGCGAAGGTACAGCCTATTCATATCCTTCTGGTTATGGTCGTCTTGTTCAGTATGTCAAAATGGTTTCCAAAAAAGTTTTAATATGTACTTTTTGCTGTCCAGTTCATAAACAGTCTTAAATCTGTTATGGTAGTGATGTCACAGCCATGAAGGTGTGAGCACATTACCATACATTGGGCTTACAGCAGTTTAGCTTGATGAAGAGAGTGTTGTTACTGTAGACAGCCTAAATTATGGAACCATAAGGTGAAATAAACGTTGCGCTGTGCATGCCTGTCGGGAAGCAGATGTATCATGGCAGTCTTCCAAAGGAAGTGACTAAAATTGATATAGTTTTTGCCCGTAAGAATTTCAGTCCAATCCTGTTTCTTCAATGCATTTCAGCCCAGGCTACTGATCCTTAAAGTTGGTGTGCCTCTTTTTACCAACCATTTGGCCAATCAGAACAGAGAACATGCTTTTACAAAAGGTGGTTCTTTAGAGGGTTCAAAAGTAAAGGCGGTGGTTCTGTTTAGAACCATGGGTTAAAAGCTCACTGCACAAAAAACAAGCCACCTGTAATTGAAAAGTACCTAATAGGGTGTAGTACCTCCACAAGCACGAATAACAGCTGTGACCGGATTTGGCATAGATTGGATGTTTCTGGATGCAGGCCACATCAATATTCAAACACTCTCGCATCAGAGAATTGCACAGTTGGGCCAGATTTGGTCAATGCCTTCCCTCACTCAATCCTGAGGAGAATTTCCTGCAGACTGGGATTTTAGCCACTGCTTGTAGACCCCTGTGACTGTACACCTGCAGATTCAGCTACTTCATTCACACTATGGGATTTGGCCACGCCCACATGCAGTCACTCCTTTTAGCCAATCATTAACATCTGCTCTGGAGCCTTTTTGCACACATGGAATGAGACACTCACTGCACTGTAGAACCTCTTTCCAATCTATGAATCCCGTCACTCACACCCAGCAGACATTTATAGCCTCATCATCCTCGTGCAGCGCCATCTGTTGGAGCCTGAAGTTACTACCACCTTAAACTTGCAAAGTGTTTTTGTTTTTTTTATCTGGTATCCGGCATCCGGCTTCGATAGAACCGATTCATGCTTTAATAGTTGCCATTAATCGCCAAGGTAAAATGGTTCTTCTGTTTAATGGAGAATGTCTTTGTGGTTCTATAGAGCCTAAGCATGCCAGTGGTTCTAAACAAAACCACTGCCTTTACAAAAATGAGTTAGTTAGTTAGTTTAGTTAGTTAGTTTCAGGTTTATTTGTCATTTGCACAACATATCAAGACATTTAGGCATTAAAATGCTTGTGGTGAGGCTCAGGTTGATACTCTACAGCAGGACAACACTATATACATACTCAACATATCAAAGTATAGAGATATATAACAGAGTTATATTAAATAAATACAAAATACACAAAATACAGAATATACGAAGACAGGAGGGGTCTGCAGAAATTCTCTGATATGTACATTTGTTAGATAGTCTAAGAGCTATAAAATAAATATGTATATTTATATCTATTCCTGTTGTTTAAAGTGACTTGGTGATGTTGTCAATAGTGGTGATATATAAGAGTATTAATAATAATAATAAAGTATCCGAGTGTAGTGGTGCTGGTCTTTAAGGCCCAACAACAGAAACAGAAGAGATAAAGATTGGAATATGAAAGAAGCTTGTTGAATATCAGCCCTATAGCTAGTACGGATATGTGTTACCCGGTAGCTTTAGCCAATACAATAGAACCTAGCTAATGCCTGCCACATTGCTAAAGATGTTCCATATTAGGTGCTAGAAGGCTTAACCATTACTAAGCCAAGTTTAAGAGCTTCTGGATCTCTGCATTCATTTCCAGTGTGTTGCTTTTTGCTCTACTGTAGCTGTGAGCTGTGTGTAGACAAAACCATGTGCAAGTAAAACCATGCAAATATATTCACCTGAACCACCTGAATGAACCCATGTTCTCTCCTCTCACGCCTAGGGCATCACGCAATCAATACTTTTCTGAAAGGCGTGACGGAGGGTAGAGGAAGAGAAATGGGGCCTCATTCTTATGCCTCATCCTTGGCCTAAATTCTTCCGCTCATTTTCTATTGCTTCAATACAGCCAGTAAAATAAACAGTGAGTCATGTGGTGCGAGCGTGGGGGCTTCTGAACGGGCACAGGGGAGAAAGGATGTTTGGGGACGCGCTCAGTGTGTCGGAGAGTGTTTTCTCCTCCATTCAGGTAGCTGGGCTTTGGAGCATGGTTGTGTTAGTTAGCATAACTGGAGAGAATCGCGCAAACAATACCGGCACACCCTCGGCCAGGGAGGAAACAACAACACATAAAAAATTCGTTTTGCATAAAAAATGTTGTGGCGTTCTCTGATCCTTTTAACCACCCCACTGTCAACGTGAGGCATGACACCAAGACGGGAGTGCATCCTGGGACAAGACAGAGGCTGCTGTAAATGCGAGTCAACCTGCTCCTCTGAGAAGCCCTGCGCTCGGCATAAAGTGGTGGGAAAGCTGCCTTGAATTTGAAATGAGCCAGCCTTCAACTTTAGAAGATGCCACTCTCTTTGCCACCGGAACGCATTTAAGGGTTCGAATGAGTTGAGGTTTGCATCACTAACCACCTGGATGTTTGTGGAGTCTGGACCTCCTTGTGATTCAACGAGATTCAGATGAATTCTGGTGCATTTATCTGCATATATTTGTTGCGAATAAGAACCCAAGACCCCGAGGAATCCACAGTTATCATATTCGGATGCTGTCTGGCTGTCGAAATTGGCAGATTTTGGACAGGACTGGAAGATATGGCGTATGTACGGCTGAAGTGTTAGCCAGTAGTGAGATTCCGGTGCTTGACCTCGGGGCATGCTGGAATGACCCAGTGCTTTGTCAGCGACAGGAAAGCTTCAAAGACAAGTCAGTTGAGTTTCCATGTACACCCAGAGGACACCCAGGCTAGATCTCAGGCGGTGAAAGATTAGCCTTGGATAGTGCCAGTGGAGCCACCCTGTTATTGGTACTCCACTATTTTAAGGATTGTTCATTCCTTCACCATGCATTTCACAGAGATGGCAACATGGCCTCTTTTATTAGCTGTCCAGCTAACGTTGTTCGGTTACCAAAGCCACATGCCAACTAGATGCGGTTGGTGTGGCGCAGCGCATAACACCATCACCCACTAGAGAGTTACCACTTCACATGGGAGACTGGAGTTTGAATTCCGGTCTGGGTAACTATGCTGTGCTACACCAATAAGAGTCCCTGGGCAAGACTCCTAACACTACACTGGCCTCCCTGTAATATGATTAACCTTGTAAGTCGCTCTGGATAAAAGCGTCAGCTAAATGCCCCAGATGTCCTTAGATGATGTCCTTAGATGCAGTGCAGTTGGTAGTCTATAGAGGTGCCAAACTGCATTGGTAATAAAGTCATTTGTCTTATGAAAGTCCAAGCAATGGGCTCATGGTGACCTCCCAAGTGATGCTACCATCTAAGCATAGCACTGGGCAGTTGCAATAGCCGTCCATGACTAGCATAACTGTCCTCCTGCTCTTTCTCTCTCTCTCTGGGTGGGTATAATGGTCCTCCCTCTCCACTCATCACACAGTGCGATGCTAGCCAATACAGATGTCTGCTAGCTGATGCAATAGAATTAGGCCATCTACAATGATGTATTCGTGTCTCACAGGAAACATGCGCTGAAGTTTCATAGCATTGCATAATAGGAGGAGGCATAGCTATCAGTAGAATCCCTCCGGTCATGTGAGCTACAGATTTCACTATCCCTATTCTGTACCATCAGGAAAATTAGGGGATTGACTCTCCTGCATATGAGTCATCAGCTGGAACGAGGCTGATCTTAGAAGCGGCTAAGCTGGATGTCGCTGAAGACCTTTTGTAGTGCGGGTAATTCTCACACAAGTAATTGACGTCCCTCGTGTGTCCGAACGAAGACAAAGAGGAGGAGTGTGACGCACAGCACATCCAAACCGAGATAAAAGCACGCTTTCACCAGCCAAAGAAAAGGTGGCCGTGTTCTCGTTCGGGGAGAAATCACTGTCAATTGGCACAGTTAGACCATTACTGCAGCCTCAGTGTTTCACTTTGGTCTTTGAGGATTGCACAGAAGCATCTAGAAAGTGCTGAGAGACCACTTAAGAAGTGAATGGCATTTTTGATGGCTACACAACAAACAGCAGTCTTCTCTCTATCTCTTTTCCTCCTTTCTCTCACTCTTTCGGGGACGTACCATGATGAACAGGCTCTCTCGCTGCCCTCTCCGCAGCAGGACAAGTGCAGGGCCGTGCTCCACATGCGAAGTCGTGTACATAGATTTCCTCTCTCGTGCATTGCAAGAGTGATCAATGTTCACCACCTCTTTCACACCTGTCTACATTGCCCGCCACTCTCTCTCTCTCTCTCTTTCTCTCTCTCTCTCTCTCTCTCTCTATCTCTCTCACCTTCTTCCTCCAGTGACTCGGTGGCCAAAGTCAGCAAGTCAGCTTACTGTAGCCCTGCAACTCTACGCCGCTGTCTCCCCCCCAACCCTTCACCAATCAATAGCATCACTGCACATTTCTGCTCGGTAGCGTGGTGTACTTTTAATCAATGTCCTGATCGATACTTCATTTAGCAGGTGAGGTGAGGGGAGAGGGCACACGGCATTAGGGATTACAAAGAAATGAGAAGGAAGCCAAAGTGCGTGGCAAGAAGTTATGAAGGAGAGGATGCAACAACAGCAAGAGATCTTAAATGAGTGTGGCAAGTGAGACTTGTGCCATAGGTGTCTAAGAGCTGGAGCCGTGATAATCCAGAACAACACCACCCTCTAGGCACACGTACAGACGATATGGGGGTGCAAGGACTCAAGGGGACAAAAAGGGCAACCTAAATATCAATTGCATTAATCCATACCAGTGTTTCTCGACTCTGCTCCTGGAGGCACCCTGCCCTGTGCATTTTAGAGATTTCCCTGCTCCCAGCACACCTGATTCAACTTAGCAGCTCATTAGCAAACCCTTTCAGTGTTACAGAGTGTGAGGGGTGTTAAAGCAGGGAATCCACTAAAATGTGCAGGGCATGGCGCCTCCAAGTCCAGGGTTGAGAAGTACTGATCTATGGCATGTTGAAGACACACTTACCAAGAGAGGAAACCAAATGCAGTGCTAGGGGTTTTCTAAGCAGTCGAGAGATTAGCATTGCCGCCCAAGCAACGATCTGAACCCCTGTACAAGGTACTCACCTTGCACTATATGATATCTACTGTAATTGGAACCAATTGGTTCCACTGCGTTTGACTCAATCCCTGACGTTTACCGTATCAAAAAAAAAAAAAACTTTGATGCTTCGATGACATTTCTGGAATTGCACAAGAGGGTGAGCGATGGATAAGCGATGAAGCTTGTGTAACCTGACTCCACCCACTTGTTCTAATCCCAGTATTACTATATAGATGCACCCTGTAGTTCTTCAAAAACAGACTGTAGTCCATCTGTTTTTCTACATACTTTGTAGACCCCTTGCACCTGGTTCCTCAATGGTCAGGACCACCACAGGACTACCATCAGTGGTCACAGGAAGCTGCCCACAGGAAGCTGCTGGCTGGATAGTTTTGGTTGGTGGACTATTCTCAGCACTGCTGTGTCGGATCCACTCCTCCCAGCACAACACGCATTAACATGCTACCACCAAGCCAGTGTCACTGCAGTGCTGAGAATGATCAGGGTGACAGGGATCTAACACAGGATGTAAAGAAACCGATGGACCACAGTCTGATAAAATGGACAATGAGTGTACAAGGAAACAGCTGCTCAGTGTATGTGTGCACTGGGGCTCTGACGTTAGCTAGCTAAGTGACTTGGGATATGCTTGGTGTAGGTTGTGATTAGGTGAACTTTGCATGCTAACTGTTGCGAACTTAGCTGCCTATTATTTACAGCCTCCTCCCCCGCTCGCTGTCAAGAGTTCCACCGCCTTCCAAATTCCAGTTTAACCCCTGCCTATGAGCCCAGGCCAGTCTTTAATGTGCGAGCTGAATTGCATTGATTGTTGCCCCATGACTCCGGCAAGGCTGAATCAAGCGGCAGCATGGGATCAGCAGGCGTGGGAGGGGGATTTGATTTCTGACGGACAAGGAACATTTGAATACCCAGCAAGGCTGCAAAATGGCTGTGAGTTCCTGAGTAGTCCCCTAGCAGAGGGGTTTCTAGTGAAGTTGAGTCTGGAGTTAAGCCAGGGAGACAGAGTGGGAGCTCTGCTGGGAGGAGTTCGGCTGTGTTCTATTACCCAACGGGTCCGTCGGTAAATCGGGTATCTGTGTCACTCCTCCCCTGTCTTGGGCCCCCCCTAGTCCTCTGTTTTCCCTTTTCAGGATAAGGTTGTGCCCTTATCTTTCTGAAACATACCAACCCAGGCCTCGCTTGCTAACAGGCTTTCTTACTTAATCTCAGGCCTTGGTGAGTTACATTAAGGCAAGAGCGGCAGAGAGGAGCTTCTATTTTTTTTCTTCCTCTGATTCCCTTGGAATCTGGTTTTGTGGAATCGTTATTCATGGTCTCTCTCTTATTTATTTCATTCTCTTTCCTGCCTCACAGTGCCCTGCGGAGGGAATATTACATCAGACAACGGAACCATCTTCTCTCCTGGTTACCCAGAGGACTACCCCAGCTCAGTGGACTGCACGTGGCTCATCTCGGTGACCCCTGGCTTGGGTGTGCGCCTCAACTTCACCCTGATGCAGATCCACGGGCCCCATGACTTCATCACTGTGTGGTAAGCTACCTGACTGTGCCTTACCGTTTCTTAACCTGCTCCCACTAGACGGCCCAGAGCACCTGGCTCAGAGTACAACCGGCATCAAGTATTCAGTGTTCACTTGAGTGGCAAGTATGCAGACCATCTGGTAGGCTTTGAGGACTGTGTTAAGAAACACTTCCTTAATCTCTTAAACTCAGGGACTTGGTTGGGGGGTCCAGACTTCAACACTTCACTCTTGCAACTGTATGTAATAGTTTCATAGTGTGATGCATGGCCCATATTTATGTTTGAATGAAGCCTTATAGACGAGTGTGCATTCATCTTAAGTGGAATAGCAAAGTCAAAGAAGGTCTGTTCATTGTTGTGTCTAAGTAAACGTTTTTCAGGTGTTGCTGGGACAATATGGTGTTTGTGGCTGTCAGTAGAGCCGAATGAAGTCAGTCAGTCATGGCTTCATAATGGCTGCATGTTGATAGTGTTGAAATATGTGTATTTGAAATGCAATTTTAATTTTATTAGCTGTTTTTTTCTCTTGCAATCTGGTTTTATTCTACCCTCACTACTACTGTGACATCTGTGGGCTAACAGTGCAGACACATCTCTTCTAGATGTGGCCCACATCCGTATGCTATCTGTATAGGCTGGACCAGAAGCTAGCAAAAGGCTAGCTGGCTAACAGGTGATCGCTACAATAAGCCTTTAAATTAAGTGTTTTATATAAATGGAGACGTACTAGGTAAATATTGTTTCTTACATGCCTGTTACAAGCTTTAAATGTCTGTAATTAAACTGGAGGAGACCTATATAGCACTGAGCTAACACCACCTAGCTTGATGCTAGTATAGCTATAGCTTTGTGAAGATATGAGGAGAATTATTGAAATGCTCGTTTTTCCTTCAGCCCTTGCTATGATTATGGAACACTGTATGGTTCTATGTCTGTACCTGCCTGTCAGACTTTTATAGATGACGTTATTAGTGTGAATAATTGGTGTAACTTTAGGCCTGGGATTCATCTGATTGAAGCATCTCTGGTGTCTGTGTGGACTGGGACATCAGATAAGTTGTTAAGTAGGGTGTTAAGTACTGTGTTGGTATACAGTAGCTCAGTAAGTGTAATGTGTTAGTGTGCTGTAAGTAGTGTGTTGGTGTACAGTAACTCAGTAAGTGTAATGTGTTAGTGTACTGTAAGTGGTGTGTTGGTGTACAGTAACTCAGTAAGTGTAATGTGTTAGTGTACTGTAAGTAGTGTGTTGGTGTACAGTAACTCAGTAAGTGTAATGTGTTAGTGTACTGTTAGTGTGTTGGTGTCCATCCTTTTGGCTCATCTGAGCACAAAAACATAACATGTCCACACAAAAGTGTGAGGTGAGTCCACCAATCAGGAACATTAGACAGAGGTTGGTTCTAGGTAATGGAACCAGTTCTCCTTCAGTGTTCTGTGCTGATGATGATGTGAATAGACGTCAGTGTCAGACTAGTGAATGAGTTCTGTTAAAGACTGGTGGACTGAGAGACACTAGAGTCTCTTCGCCTACACTGAGCTGATGAAGAGTCCTGTTCCAGAAATGATAATAGGACATTAGAGCCGTAATAAATCATGCTGCTGTTACTCTCCATACTTCAGTACATCTGAAGGTAAACACTTTAGTACTGTTACTCCAGTGGAGGTCTAAAGGGAGGAACTTCTCCTTGTACTGGAGGAGTACTTTACCTTCTCTACCTTATCTCTACTTTAACTGAACTACATGGTCTGTGCAATTAGTCCACCAATATCTGTCAGCCATAGACGATGGATGATGGCCCTATCGTAAAGTGTAAACCTAGCTTTGGTTTAATAAGGATTTAAAATAATTCATTCCATGTTTTTCACATTCTTTAGCTACACATTTGTTACAGGCCTAGCTGGCTTTCACCATCCCGTGATTTTTTTTTTCCCTGCTCTGTGGCTCGATGGACGAACGAGCAGCTGAGCCTCACCTTCAGGGAATAATTCCTCATTCTCCCATGTATCTGATGCTCTTTGCACTGTCACTACTTTCACTCATTCTCTGAAATCAAATAGCTTTCATGTTCAGGTTGTGGAAAGTACAGAGTAACCCTGCCATTCAAGGACATGTGTCTCTCTCTGTCTCTCTCTCTCTCAATCACTGTCTGTCTGTCTTTCTCAAGCTATTTAGTTTTTTTGTTTTGGGTTCTCTGGGATAGGCCTGTATAGTAGTGTCTAGCCATGTCTTAACCATACATTAGCAGGCTGCTGTAGCTTAAAAACATTATTACTGAAAAAGCATTATTACTGTCAATTTGTTACAAAACTATGTAATTACATAGTTAATTACATAGTTATAACAATCGCATTTACATTTACGTTCTGCGTCAACAGGTTTAACGTTATTTCTGACTTACTGTAAATGTAAATTGTGCTATGCTACACAAAGCTGTGGTTCAGCGTCACTTAATGGATCTTTTCCCCAATAGTAAAAGTGCTTGCTGCAGTAGCCAGAAGCCAAAGCTCCATTCTGGCAGCTTGGTCGCAGCTCAGCCAGCCAGCACTCACCCACCCGGCCAGCCAGTCAGGCTCTTTTCTGAATGGACAGGACAGGGTGTAATCTCTAGTGCACACTCAGACAGGCGCCGACAGACGGTTTTGAAGCTGAATGGCTATGGTTGAAATTGGTATCGGGAAGCAGCCAAATTACCCTGGCTGCACCAGGGGACGGGCAATCTGGGGGCATGGCCCCTAAGTGACTCTGTCTGCTCTGTGCTCACTTACAGAAGGAGCTTTCTACACAGCGGTAGGCCAGCGCTGGGACTACGGTGGCTACAGCTCAGCCTTTCTAAACGCATAGCCCTCGGCTGCATGATGATCAGCATAATGATCAGATGTGTCTGCGCTCTTACTCATTTTATGAAATTGCTATATTTTAGGATGTTAGGACAACTGTTGACTCAAGCGAGCGAGAGGAACATCTTGTGCCAGAGCAGGACTAGGAGGCCTAGAAGCCAGTGTCTAGGAAAGTTACAGTGGCTCAGAAATACAGCTCCTGTCAAAAGTTTGGAGATGCCTTCTTATGGAGGGTGTGAGTTATCTTTATAACTGATACTTTCTATTCTGGTAGCTGAAACTATTGTGGTACTGTTATTTAGAGTAGAGAAGATACAAATGGAATCATGAAATGACCAAATAAGCATAGTAGTGAAACCTTATACAGTACAGTACAAAACGTTACCACCCTTCAGTATACAATGTTTCCACTCTTTGCCTTTATTACAGCTTTGGTTCTTTTATGGAGGCTCGCTTTCAGTTTTCCTAAGAAATTTGCAAGGTGTTTTAAAAATTACTTTTGACTTCCTGTTGTCTGTTTCCTGTTCATAAGCCCTATTCTGATGGGATTAGTTTTACATGGGAAGATGGAATAATGTAGTTTTACTACAGGATTAAAAATCTTGGCATAAATGACTAAAATAATAGTGGCTCCTCTATTTTAGGCAAAATTAGCACTCCTTGTCATAAGACTAATGCACCCAGAAGGAGGTGTGGGATTGCGGTGCTGTTGGGAAGGAAGATAAAGGTTACCAGGATCAATAACTGATGATACATTCAGGCTGATATGGGGAATATTTATTGGGCTACACATACAGAAGTCTGTCTCTCAGTATGGGGTTGGGCCACCATGTTTGCTAAAGCAACATGCCAGATGTCTTGGCATGGAGTTGTAGACGTTCCTAATGGTGTCCTGTGATAATCCATCCCATGTCCATTCCTGCAGATGTTGTGGTAGGGGTAGAGGTGGAGGGACATCCAGGCCTTCTGAACATGTGACAACAAACCATTTCTCTTACTGCTGACCACGGTGCCTCCACACATAGTTTCGTTGGTCGTCTCCACCAATACTAAAGCGGGACTTGTCACTGAAGATGACCTGCTGCCATTCTGACTCACTCCATGATAGTCTGGCACAGCACCATTGTAGTCTTTGGCAATGCTGACGTGGTGTTAAGGACATTCGTCATGCGAGCGTGAAGCTTCAATAATCATTTGCATGTCCCATGATGTCAAACCTACCCACCAAGTTTCATTCTTGTCAGTTGATTGATGATGAGTGTAGCTACACATCCTTTCAGATGCACAGCTGTCTTCTAATCTAATAAACATTCATTCCATCAGTTTCCCCGGTTGACTGGTACTGTAAATTGGACATCTTTATTTTTCATATCTTCCCAGGGATGGACCTCAAGACACTGTGCGCAAGCTGGGTGTGTTCACCGAGGGCGAACCCAATGAGCCACTGAGCAGCACGTCCAATCAGATCCTCATCCGTTTTCGTAGCAGCTCTGAAAAAGGGGGGCTCTTCAAGATCAACTACCAAGGTACTCCTGTCCTCCTGCCTTCATCCATGCTAACGCAGATCACAGCTTTAATTTATATACACTGCGGACCTCTCTCTCTTCCCTCTCTCTCTCTCCAGCCTACAGACTCCAGTTCTGCTTACCCCCTCCCATCATCCCTAATGCAGAAATCCTGATGGCCAGCAAAGACTTCAAAATAGGTATGTGGGAATGTGGTCCTTCTCTGTCTCATGCAAAACGCACACACATACAATCCGTAATATCCAGCGTCCGGGGCTGCGGTGGGCATGTGTTGTATGGATACGGTGGCCTGTGCCAATGTAAGCGGAACATTTTGAACAGAGACGCAGGCTGCCAGTTCATTTTCAGGCTTGAGCGCCTCTCATTAATAATGTTCCCAGAATAGCAAGAGCAGCCACACACACACACTCACACACACACAGGCGTACACATAGCTGCGCACTTCCCTCAGCACTAACACACTCCCTCTTCCAGAACTCACTTTGAGGAGAGAAATCCACTTCACCGCCAGGACAACAAATCCCAGAAGGCTATGCCGATATGCTAAGTCATTGCTGGAGCTGCGGCCCATTTAGAGCATTAGGAAAATTAACAATCAAATGGACTATAGAATTTAAAGACAGGGTTATTTTGTATTTATGTTTATGTTGTATTTATACATTTTTTACTAGTTAAAAATGTGATCAAGGTATTAACACACAAGGTGTGTGGTGGAAAGTAGTAAGCTTAACGGGCGAATAATGAGTCACCTTGTGTGTTTAAGGTGGTAGTAACTTCAGGCTCCTGCAGATGGCGCTGCACAAAGATGATGGGGCTATAAATACCTGTGGGTTGTGAGTGACGGGATCCATAGATGGCAAAGAGGTGGTACAGTGCAGTGAATGTCTCATTCCATGTGTGGAAAATGGCTCCAGAGCAGATGTTAATGACTGGCTAAAAGGAGTGACTGTTTTTGGGCGTGGCCAAAGCATAGTGTGAAGGAAGTAGCTGAATCTGCAGGGTGTATGGAAGCGGTCATACAGGTCTACCAGCAGTGGCGAAAATCCTATTCTATAGGAAACTCTCCACAGAACTGTATCCATCAAATCTGGCCCAACTGCTCAATTCTTTGATGATTTGGCCTACATCCAGAAACATGTCCAGTCCATGCCAAATCCAGTCACAGCTGTTATTGGTGCTTGTGGAGGTATTACATGCTATTAGGTCTATGTCAGTCACAGGTGAGCTTATTTGAGCCGACGACTAGCATACCCACTTTTCCCAGTTTAAGGCTTTATCGCTGGACAGAGTAATGTACCGAGTGCATCCACAGGCAGTTCACAAACTCCATGCTATAAAGCTAATTACAGTTACCACAGGCTTCATGTTATTAGGCTAAATAAGTCACAGGGTTTCACCATCCACAAGCAGTAGTGGACTGGGGGTTAAGAAACCAGCTTATGTGTCTGGAAGGTCACCAATTGATCACCTGAATCTACAGAATACAACTTAAATTAGAATGCATCTGACCCCCAACTGCTCCCTGGGCTCCTTGGATAGGGCTGCCCACTGCTCAGGGCAAGTGTCCTTACTGCCCCCTACTAGTGTATGTATACTGCACGGATGGGTTACATGTGGTAGATACATTTCTTGTGTGTGCAAACACAAATGGCAAAAAGGTTCTACATTCTAAACAGTGTAGCTAATGAGCAGCTTGATTGACAGCTCTTTGTCCAATACTCCTAGCCTGCTCCGCCCCTCATACAGAACTAACATCATTATCCAGTTTTTATTTGATGGCAACTGGGCGAAAGAGTTACTGACATAGTTTTGGTTGTACTGGGTGGGGTTCAGCTGTTGAATGTGGTCTTTGAAAGACGGTTGCATTTACACTACTGTAACATGTGGCACATATCATAAGTGTCTCGGACCACCACCTGAAGTGGTTTAAGAGACTTGGCCTCATATGTAGCTTGGCCTCTTCCAGACATTCTGATACTCAAGACGCATGAAATGACCAGGTGTAAATGGAGTCAAAGGCACTACAGATACACTGGAGTCCATAGAGTCTATTACCTAGACTTAAAACTGTTTCTGCTGGGTAGATGGGTGGGTTAACCAGATTCCCACCGTTTACTGAGAGATTGTTACCTTCCTGCTCAAACATTCAACTCTACACTGGAGTTGTAGTCTGGGCTCCTTTGTACTTAACACCCTGTAATTATGCAATTATGAGATAATTTAATGTGCTTCATCAGCTTAATAGCTAGAACCTGTTAAGCACTTCAATGTAATTTATAATGTAAGACAATCCTGGTGCTCACCTACATTTAATGCAAACTAATTACACAGCACATTGGAAATTGTACCACATTAGCCATTCGCCAGTCAGTATCTAGAACCTGCTGGGAATTGCAGTGTAGCTTTGTTGCAGGGCTGTATCAACTTTATGCAGCCCATCAGTACATATACAAACAAGGCCTTGGATGAGCCAGTGCTGTTTATGTCAGTATACACTGACATTAAAATACACAACCAGGTTCCACCTGAGTTGAGTTCATCCAGTGTCTGTTTTCTTGCACCCTCTGTGCAACCCCCCAGCCCTCTGTGTGCATATCTAGACCCTTCTATTCATTCAAGTTCTCAGTCTCCTCAATGTTCACGGCTTCACTGGTTAATCTGATCAGCTTATCATCATTAACCCACAAAGATAATAAGAGAATGCAGTGGACCGATGCTGTATAAATGAGGTGGTGGTCTACCACATTCCCACAGCTATGGTCCTTGTTGGAACTTAAGAAGACCCAAGATACCAAATGATTGGCCACAATTTCTTATTTTTATGAATATTTAAATGTATGTGTTGAAGAAAACACGGTTTTATACACAGTATTTTATTTTCACCACAGTCTGACAATAATGCTTTTTAATTAAGGTGCTTGTGATGCCCCAGTTGCTCCATAGTGATGCGCATTTGGGCCACATTTGGTGGATGCCTTCCCTGGCACAATTCTGAGGAGGGTTTCCTGTGGACTGGGATTTTAGCCACTGTTAAACCGTATGACCGTACACTTCCATACACCTGCAGATTCAGCTACTTACTACACACTGTGGTCTTTGGCCACGCCCACATGCAGTCACTCCTTTTAGCCAATCATTAACATCTGCTCTGGAGCCATTTTCCACACATGGAACAGGACATTCACTGGACTGTGCCACCTCTTCTCAATCTACGAATCCCATAACTCACACCCCGCTGTATTTATAACCTGATCATCCTTGTGCAGCGCCATCCGCAGGAGTCTGAAGTTACTACCACCATAAATATGTAAGGTGATTTTTGGTCAATGTTGGCTAGCTCTACTGTCCTGTAACTCACCATCAAGGTTCTTTTGGAGTGTGGACAGCACACTCGTACCTGGTTAACACCTAGAACGACAGGGGCTGTAACAGAAAGTATACTTTTTTTTTAAAAATTATGTTTTCTGTTCAGTTAGCATTTTTTGTCATATCCTAAAATAACTCCTGCTGGCTACTTTAGTGCAGAAAAACACTTTTCCTGGCGTCTGCAATTGGTCGGCCTGCCGTTATCACAGGATTCTTAAATCCAGTATTAAGTCTGTGTGACTGCTTGGCTGGCTCTTGACGGCTCCACTGGTCTAAACCGGTCTAAGTGGCTTGCTCTGGGCCAGTGGAGAGCTGAAATGCAACATGTAATCAGGACTCCGCTGAGGTTCCAAACAGTGTCTATCTCTGGCTCCAACCCGCACTGATGTTTTGATCATTGATTATGCGCCACATTAGCTTAATTCACTGCTTTAGCGAGGGCTGTTGTCTTTGTAATAAACACACCACCCAACACGCACACATGCACAAACAGCTTGTGTGGGTAATTAAGTATACTCTCCGTGTTTGTTTACTGTTCCTAAGTTAAAGGCTGTTTTATAAATATGCAGGCTAAATCCCACAAAATGGTCCCATCCTTGCACGTTGGGAAGATGTAGCGGAGTTAGTTAGTGGTGACTGTCATTGCATGTGGTTTTCTCGGTTCGCCCGTGCCACTGAAGCTAAACGCCTGGCACTTTTTGAGATTCAGCCTCAGGTAGAGAGATTGACGGTACTATTAGGGTGAAAAGTGTGCTGTGCTGCTTCCTTAATTACACTGCAATGCAGCCCGGGCGCGTCAACTCTTCCTTTGTCTCTTTCCCCCCCTCCTGTATCCTTACTGTCAGCCATTAAGTCAGACAGTGAAAGGAGATGCCCTTCATCGAGCCTTGAGAGCGAGACAGTGGCAGAAAGTGCCGGCCACTGCTCCCGGGGATATGTACACTCCGGAAAGATTTTCAATCCATTTTAGGAGTCTGTGCCCTCCATAATCAGTCATAAAGCCTGGCATGTGCCAGACCCGCATTAAAGAGAGTATTGATAAATCAATGCGGAATTTCATCACACTGGTCCTTCATCTCTCTGACCCCTCTCCCACTCCCTCCTGCTTTCCTTCCCCGTCTTTCTTTCCTCACCATCTCTCCACAGGTGATATCGTGCGCTACAGGTGTTTGCCGGGGTATCACATGAGCGGGAACAACATTTTGACCTGTCGATTGGGCATACACCTCGAGTTCGAAGGACCCCCACCTTCTTGTGACGGTAAGGCTCGGATGGTGTTGTTTCATTGTTTCAGGTTAAGGGTCATGCTACATGTCGATGGTCCCAGCATACAGCATATCGTCTCTGTCCAAGGGAAAACAAGTATCTCCAAAAACCTCATTGCGTTTTAATGGAAGTCAATGGAACCAGACATCTTTCCAAGCAGCTTTGGGCCATTCCTGTTGGTATATTCATTATTAAATTTTCCAAAATGGACAGCAATGATATCTACAGATATCACAGTCTGGTAAAGATGGTTACCAGGATGGATGATGGTGTATTAGTAGTATTAATGTGAAAGGTAAGCTGAGCATCTACAAAGCCACTGGTAGACCATTCAAAAGAACTACCCTGTAGTGAAACTACACCTTTTCGGTTAACACAGCATTTTCTTATTTGCCCATCGATCCTGACAGGGAACTAGCCTGTGGAATATTATCATTGGTATTCCAGGTCAGAAGATTTGAATAAAAGCACAGGGCCCAATAATAGCTTCCCATATATAGGTGGTTCAATATGATGGAGGTCCATCCTCCAACTCCTCCAGGCTACTTTTACTTGATTTCATTCGCCATTTTCCATACTCTACCTCCTCATTATACCTTTTCTCCTGTCCCAGTGGCAGATCCTCAGAGCGGCCCGGACTTAGATGACTCACTTAGATGAGGAGGACAGGGGGATGATGTGCTCACAGTGTAGCTCTCACTCAAATGCCAATTTAGAGTGCCTCTGAACAGCAGTTAAAGCACCTCAGTAGCAAAGGCCCCGCTTAATTGAACGAAAATGACTTTTTCATGGTCAAGAGTACTTGTATTTAGTCTCCTGTTTACACACACACACAAGGACTGGACCTCGGTAGCTGTTTTCCTACTTACAGTGCCATCTGTTCAGCGCTCCTGATTATTGGTAAATCCATACATTTAACATTACAATAGAATTCAAATTACCTCTGAGAGCAAGCCCTGATTTATAGGTTGGCCTCCTTGGAACTCATTTTATCAGCTCCACTGATCATTTAGCTGCACTATGTGGTACGTGTGCATCAGACACCGCTGTGCAGCTGGAGTGTTTAAACACTGTGTCCACTCCCTGTCCACTCTAGATAGATAGATAGATAGATACTTTATTGATCCCAGAGGGAAATTCAAGAAAGAGGGAAATTCAAGACACTCCTACCTTGCTGGTCCACCTTGTAGATGTACAGTCAGAGACGATAGCTCATCTGCTGCTGCACAGTGCAGTGTTGGTCATCCTCTAGTATTTCATTAGTGGTCAGAGGATGCTGCCCGCAGGATGCTGTTGGCTGGATAGTTTGGTTTGTGGACAAGTCTCAGTCCAGCAGAGACACTGAGACGTTCAGCAGCACTGCTGTGTCTGATTCACTCACACCGGCACAACACCCATTAACACACCACCTCCACCACTGCAGTGCTGAAGAATGATCCTCCAGCTACATACTACCTGCCCTGTGATGGTCCTGTGGGGGCTCTGACCAGTGTCTTGACCACCCATCCAAAGCTCTGTCTTTGAAGTTTCCTGCTTCTGAGAATCCAAGTAGACCCAAACTCATTCAGTCATCTTTAGGTCTGAACGCTGGTCTGGTCAGTGTGCTAGTGTACATTTTGGTGTTCTAGAGCAAATGTTCTTTCTCAATGAGGAGATCCTTGACACTTACACATCCTTTCAGACATAGTGTTAAGGTGTCTTCTCACAGTGGAAGGATGAAACACTCCTGTGTTTTTTCAGATGTGAAGCAAGAGTGAAGCTTGGCGTTCTCCAAGAGATGAAAGCTTGGCATACTGTTTATCTGGTTGGTTTCATGATTGGTGGGAGTTCCATGCTCTCTCAAGCTTTTAATTAATTAACTTTCTGACCTTCAGGTTTTTTACTGGTCTTGATTGATTATATTATTTCTAAATCCTGTTCCATCAGCTTAGTAACGTTATAACTTCAGAGCAACTTAGTTTTCTCTTACCAAGTTCCCATTTTGGAATTTGGAGCTCCCATTTTGAATTTGCCAGTATGTAAGCTCACCACATGAAAATATAGTTTCCTGAAATGTACCTAACAGCATATACTTTCATGAGCACAAATACCTGATGCAATGCAATTTGGCATGGACTGGACAAGTTTCTGGATGTAGGCCACCTTAATGTTCAGGCACTCTTGCACGGTTGGTGCCAGATTTGGTGGATGCCTTCCCTGGCGTTTTACTCATTGCTCCATGTAGTCCCACAGAGTTTTAAGAGGACTCAAATCTGGGGACTATGTAAGTTAGTCCAGATGTGTGAATGCTCCCGAGTGTTCACACATCAGTCATCCCTGTGGCTGCAACAATTGCCATCTCGGAATACCGGGATAGGAATGTTAGGTTCCTTATTAAGATGATGATGAGCAAAGGCAAAACCTGGTTGTCCAGCAGCTCAATGTAGGCACTGTGTTTCACATTTACTGTGACCTCAACCAAAGAACCTACTTCCATGTAGTTAAAACAACCCAAGACCGTCACAGAGGCGGGCGGCGTGTCTGGGGCGTGAGCATATACTGTATATGCACTGATGCTATAGTGTCTCCACTTTATGGTGGGATTTGAAAGGGCATTTGTTGCCACACAGTAAAGGAATGAAACTCAGAGAAAGTTTCTCCTGCTGTGTTTATCCTCGCTCAGCATGTGAGTAAATGGTGATTGGGCTTTCTGTTTACTGGCAGTGGATGGTGGGAAGAATTGCAGCTGTTTTTCAGACTTTGATGAAAGCCTGCAGAAGAGGCACGGCCTAATAAATGCAACTAATTATAGCCAGGAAGTGCTAACGCTCCCAGCATATGCAAGTATCAGAGAGAATAGAGAGAGACAGGGTGGGAGAGAGAGAGAGAGAGTACGGGAGCAGAGAGAGAGAGGGAAAAGCAGAAAAGCCTGATTTGCTCTCCTTTAGTGTGGTGAGAGCCCAAACATGCACCTCCTCACCCTTCACGGCAGAGCGCTAGCTCTGAACTGGTGTAATTCATCTTAGCATTAATTAGGTGTCGGCGGCTAATCGCTCCAGCTATATGAAAAGGCCTTTATGCTGAGGGCCAACATAGCCAGCTGACACCCGCTCCATTTGGTTGGGGTGCTGCCACTGGCTGTCAGTCATATTAAATAGGCCAGGCGCGTCAAATAGCAGAGAGAGCAGGAGAGAGAGAGAGACAGATGGAGACAGAGGGAGAGAGAGAAAGAGGGTGGGACTGGGATGGAGGGGTTTTGAGGCAGTCAGGGTCCTCAGGTGGCCAGCTTGCCCATGTAAAGCTGATATTTGATTGAATGAACGGGGTGAATAAAGGAGAAGAGGCTGTTCAAGGATGCAGTAATGTATTGAATGTACCTGATTCAAATGTGTACATGGTTACCACACATATGAAGTTTGTTGATTGACACGGTCGGCCAATATAAGTGGATAGACTATATAACTGGAGGACCAGCTTCGGGTATTTTGTTGCCGTGGAAATGAGGCACCCATCTGAACCGGGTAAATTCAGTGCACTTGAGTGTGTTGCTTCCTGAGCTAGTGAGGAACGTGTGAGGAGAAAAACTGATAGAACCATCCGGAGAGAAACGCAAATAGTGAAAGAGAAAAGAAGGAAATACACTCACGACCAATAGAGACGGGTGACGAAGGATATGTCACTCCAATACGGCCTGAAGGTTTAAGACATATGGGTTAGAAATGAGTAGAGGAAAAAGAAAAGGGCAAGTAGAGAAAGGGAAGAGAGTGAAAGAGTGAGAGAGGAGAGAAGGGAGGGCAGCGAGGGATAGAAGAGTACAGCTCATTGAAATGCAAGGGATATCCAGGCTGCAGCTGCACCCCGTATCAAATCACTGCCCCCGTCTCTCTCTCTCTCTCTCTCTCTCTCTCTCTCTCTCTCTCTCTCTCTCTCCCTCTCTCTCTCTCTCTCTCTCTCTCTCTCTGAAACGTGCGCGCACGCTCGCCGTGTCCCTCCGCCTGTTTCTCATGCACATCCAGCATCATCTCCCATCCCCTTCTTGAACACACTGTACCGCCGTAATCTCTCTCACTCCCCCTGCTTTCTCATCTCCCTCTAGGTCATCCATGCTTTCTGTTCGCTATCTCTTCTTGACAGAAAGGACCCACTCTCCTCCGACAGATACAGTACACACAGACAGATTTGCTCGGCCCCTCGCTTTTCTCTTCCAAGAAGACCGCATGTGCATCTCCATCTCATCCCCATGCAAATTTCCCCATGCCTCCGGACTCATCGGGCAGTTCCCCTGGCTAAGCAGCCAGACAGCACCACAAATCACAGTGCCAGGCCAGCTAAGGAGATGGTCGGAGGGAAAAACGGTGGTTCAGGTTCAGATGTGCCAAATTAGTCTGCGATAAAATGATGTTACTTTTTTGCTGGACAGGATACCAGTGCTGGGAAGCCAGTACCCTTAAACGAGAATGCAGTGAGAGCTTAACTGAGCTCAAGTCACATCCTGGGAAAACATAGGATGTAAAATGGAGTTACTGGCTGCTTTAAGTAGACTTCACTAGTGGTCAGAATTCCGTACTATAGCGATGGCTGTGAGTATTCAGTGGCTGGTACTTTGGTGGACACAGCTACAGGTGCTTGCTCACCCATATGAGCTACCACAGTGCAACCACTTAGGCCCACTCCTGCCCAGAAAGTCCAGGCAAAGCTGATTTATTGACTCCACTTATAAATATAGAAATCGTCACAGTCATACCTTTACTTTGATTTATTTACAAAAATGTGCTGGATATTAAACAGTAAACAGTTCAGAAGTCCAGTTTTAAAAACATTAAAGCATAGTTTTAAACTTTTTAACTCCACTACAAAACAAAATATCATAAATATCTGCAAAATTACAGCGACTGTTTACACTGCCATTGTCACCATTCATAACACATTTCATCATACACACATATTCATCATTATTAGTCATTCATATAAACAAATGTATGAATTTCTAGTTTAAAAACAAATGAACTGTCACGCATCAGACTCTATCCCCTGCCTCCGCTGAATCTGGGGTTCCTCCGCTCTATGAGCATCAACACCACCTCCAATCAGGAACTGCTTCCCTGCCCCGCCTCCCCAGAACTCTAATTACCTCACCTGTTTTCCGTTCACCTTGCTGGGTATATACTCGCCCCTAGTCAGTATAACTTTGTGGAGTATGGGGAGCTCGCTTGTTCGCATACCGGCCGTTCTATATTGTACACGGTTATGATATCCTGTGTATGACTCTCGCTCTGATATAGGAAGCCTGGGTGTGGTCTTAGACTCTGAGCTCTGGTTCATCCAGCATGTAAACCTTTTGGGATGTATGTCACTAAGTTCTGCCTTTTGTGTCTCAGAGCAACAGACAGGAATGCATGTGTTCATCCATTTGCTACAAGCATAGTCGATCACTGTGAGCTCACACAAACATAAATAACAGCTCATATTAGAGAAAAGATTTTAAAGTTCTGCTACTATATTTTAAAGCGCTAAGTGACGGTAATGCACCTGCTTACAGCACCGGATGTCTGTTAGTTTATCTTTCATAAAGTACAGAAAGACCTCTTTAAACTATTCTGTTCTAAACTGAAGTATTATTATTATTATTATTATTATTATTATTATTACAAAGTCTTGTGTGGAAGAAAAAAAATTTGACATCCAAATAAATGGAATCAAAAGAAGACACTGCAAATTATGTAGACTCTTCATCTGAAATAATGTAAATCTAATTTATTAACTACCTGAATAATTACACATGAATTATGTAATTGCATTATTGTATTTAATTTGCATTTTAGGAATAACAGCAACAATTCCAGACTTTCATGATTACAAATACAGAATATAGAAGGATAGCAGTTCAAGAGGAAAAGTTGAAGAAGGCTCAAAGTTGCCGAAGAAAGAGAGACACAGCACTTTTCTATTTCTTTAATTGCTTGTGGACTGTGACTCCCATCACAGAGACCTAATTTCCACTTCTTCTTCAGCCTCAAAGTCTTCTCTCTAAATATTTTACCCCCACCATGAGCTCCGATTCTTATGCAAGGCAGACATATACACCGAGTCCAAGCACTGCTAATTCAGTGCAGTAATAATTTGTTCTTTAAAGTGACATGATAAAAGTTTATATCAGTGTCTGTTGGAACCATGGCTAGTATTATGTGGTATGTGGTATAGTATAGCCACTGTGGCAGAAGGTCATTGTAGATCATTGGGCAAAGTACCCAGACCATGTACTTGAGTCACAGTACAAATACACAGGGTAAAGTATCCATCCAGTAAAAGAACAAGTTCCTCCTTTTAGTCCTCCACTGGAGTAACAATACTAAAGTGTTTACCTTCAGATGTACTGAAGTATGGAGAGTAACAGCGGCATGATTTATTACGGCTCTAATGTCCTATTATCATTTTTGGAACAGGACTCTTCATCAGCTCAGTGTAGGTGAAGAGACTCTAGTGTCTCTCAGTCCACCAGTCTTTAATAGAAGCTCATTCATTAGTCTAACACTGACGTCCATTCACATCATCATCAGCACAGAACACTGAGGGATAACAGGTTCCATTAGCTAGAACCAAGCTCTGTCCAACAGGTCAACATTAGCTCAAACAAAGTACTAACACACTACTGAGAGCACACTAACACATTACACTTACTGAGTTACTGTACACCAACACGCTACTTACAGTACACTAACACATTACACTTACTGAGTTACTGTACACCAACACACTACTTACAGTACACTAACACATTACACTCACTGAGTTACTGTACACCAACACACTACTTACAGCACACTAACACCATACACACTGAGTTACTGTACACCAACACACTACTGAGAGCACACTAACGCATTACACTTACTGAGTACTGTACACAAACACACTACTTACAGTACACTAAACACATTACACTTACGAGTTACATGTACACCAAACACACTACTTACAGTACACTAAACACATTACACTTACTGAGATACTGTACCACCATCACAACTACTTACAGTACAACTAACGCACCTCTACATTACATTACTGAGTTACCGGTACACCAAACACACTGCTTACAGTACATAACACATATACACTTACGGAGTTACCCCTACACCAACACCCCACTCCCCATTAACAACACCTAATACTAAACTTACTGAGTTACTGTACACCAACCACACTACTTACAGCTACACTAAACACACTTAATGAGTTACTGTACACTTACTGAGTACACTACTGTAGTACACCTCGATTACTGTACAACAACACGCTACTTACAGTACACTAACGCGTTACACTACTGAGTTACTGTACACCAACACACTACTCTTACAGTACACTAACACATTACACTTACTGAGTTACTGTTACACCAACACACTACTCCATACAGTACACTAAACACATTACACTTACTGAGTTACTGTTACACCAAACCACACTACTTACAGCACACTAACACATTACACTTACTGAGTTACTGTAACACCAACACACTACTTTACTTACAGCACACTACACACATTACACTTACTGAGTTACCGTACACCAACACCACTACGTATACTAGTCTACACTAACACACTACACTTACTGAGTTACTATGTACACCAAACACCACTACTTACAGTACACTAACACATTACACTGTACTGAGTTACTGTATACCAACGCACTACTTACAGCACACTAACGCATTACACATACTGAGTACTGTATACGACAACGGCACTACTTACAGCACACTAACGCGTTTACACTTACTGAGTTACTGTACACCAACACACTACCTTATAGCACCCTAACGCGTTACAATTACTGAGTTACTGTACACAAACACACACTACTTACAGTACACTAAACACATTACACTACTGAGTTACTGCTACACCAACAAACTACTTACAGTACACTAACACACTACACTTACTGTAGTTACACTGTACACCAACACACTACTTACAGTACACTAACACATACACTTACTGAGTTACTGTACACCAACACACTACTTACAGTACACTAAGCATTACACTTACTGAGTTACCGTTACACAAACACACCTAGTTACGGTACACTAACACAACACAACTTACTGAGTTTACCGTACACCAACACACATACGTACAGACACACTAACACACCACACTTTACTGAGTTACTGTACACCAACACACTACTACACAACACACTAACGGCATTACACTTACTGAGTTACTGTACACCCAACACACTATCATTTACAGCACACTAACGCATTACACTACTACTGAGTTACTGTACTACCAACACACGTATTACTACAGCACACTAACGCATTACACTTACTGAGTTAACTGTACACACCAACACACTACTTACAGCACACTAACGCATTACACTTACTGAGTTACTGTACACCAAACACACTACTTACAGCACAACTAACACATTTAACACTTACGAGATACTGTACACCAACACACTACTTTACACCAACACTACCTACTTACTTACAGTACACTAAACGCATTACACTTACTGAGTTACTGCTACACCAACCACACTACTCTACAGACACACTAACGCATTTACACTTACTGAGTTTACTGTACACCACCACACTACTTACGGACAATACACATAATTGTGTACTGAGTCTACTGTACACATAACATGGTTACAGCCAGATATGGTCGATGCACTTACTGTCTGCAGATTTTGCCGGTGAAGCTTTTTGTTAGATAGTGTGCCGTGTTGATAGCATGCTTGTAACTTCTAAGTCATGATTGGATGCACTGTACACTGTAATTACAGTGACAGGAAGTAAAGCACCAGCCATACAGCGACACTATGACACAGTGCTGTGGCTAACAGAGACATCAAGATGCTATAGCCAGGACACTGTATAGGTGTCCTGTTACCTGTATCTCCATATTCGCCTCTCTGTACATGCAGACGTATAACACATTCCACATCCCGGAATCAATCCAGAGCACGTATTTATCCAAGAGTCTTTAGGGTGAACCGAAAAATGAATTTCTAGATAATGGACATTCGACTGCATCAGTGTCTCCCACTGTTATGCAAATGTTAGCAGAACGACCTCCCACATCAGAATGACGCGCTGGCATTGCATCAGCATAGACCAGCTCCTCCAAGTTTAATCCCTTTTTCTTATTTCCCATCACCATTACAGTCACACACGCTCCACACAGCTGCACACCCAGCAGCACATGCTCAGGGCTTTTATGGAGCTGCCCACACAAATTTGCCTGCTGGCACAATATGTACAAACTCATAGCCTTGTACAACATGGATTCTGTTATCATGGGCTGGTGTTGTTATGGTTCCGTATATACACACAGTAAAGCTGTATAAGTTGGCGCATATCTGATCTAGCTTTTTTACTCCTATCCTTCGCTTATCCATGTCATTCTGTGGACGTTACCTGCCATTGTATTTCGATAGAGGTGAAGGGACTTCCTGCACAAAGAATTTACATCCTGTATTCAGCCTTCAGAGTTCCACAGTGTCTGTTCTCTAACAATTCTGGACACACTGAATTAAAATCATTCAATATGCTGCATCCAGACCACGTCTTCAGAGATGGCCTTGCTTATTTCAGCAAGACAATGCATGGCTTTGGTGCTTAGCTGACCTGCCTGCAGTCCAAACCCCTAACCCATTGAAACATTTGGCACATTATGAAACAAAAAAACACGACAGAAGAGACTGAGAAATGTTGAACGGCAGAAATCTGCATCAAGCAAGACTGAAAAACACTTTCTGAACTGCAAGCGATTATTACTCTAAACACTTATGAGTGATTTTAAAAGAGGATATAATAACCACACTGGTGAATAGGAACCTGTGCCAATAAGTAGTAAGCGGGACCAGGGATCGATTCCCGCCCAGGGTGTCCAGGGTTCTTTCTGTGTGGAGGTTCTCTGTGTCTGTGTGGGTTGCCTCTGGGTGCCGTGGTTTCCTCCTTCAGCCCAAAGACAAGCAGTCAGGTAACTGAAGATGCTAACCTACCTGTGTGTGTGTGTGTGTGTGCGTGCGTGCGTGTGTGTGTGTGCGTGTGTGTCCGTGTCCGTTTGTGTATGTGTATGTGCGTGTGTGTGTGCATGTGTGCATGTGTGTGTGTCCGTGTCCGTGTGTGTATGTGCGTGTCCGTGTGTGTATGTGTGCGTGTCCGTGTGTGTATGTGTGCGTGCGCTTGTGTGTGTGCGTGTGTTTGCGTGTGTTTGCGTGTGTGTGTGTGTGCGTGTGTGTGTGCATGTGTGTTTGCGTGTGTGCATGCGTGTGTGTACGTGCGTGTGTGTCCGTGTGTGTATGTGCATGTGTGTGTGTGTGTGTGTACGTGCGTGTGTGTATGTGTGCGTGTGTGCATGCGTGTGTGTGTACGTGCGTGTGTGTGTGTACGTGCGTGTGTGTGTGCGCTTGTGTGTGTGTGTCTGTGGTTGTGTGTTCGTGTGTGTGTACGTGCGTGTGTGTGTGTACGTGCGTGTGTGTGTGCGCTTGTGTGTGTGTGTGTGTGTGTGTGTGTGTTGTGTGTGTGTAGTGTGTGTGCATGCGCATGTGTGTGTAGCAGGTGTGTGTGTGTGCGTGTGTGTGTTGTGTGTGTGTGGCTGTGTGTGTGTGTCGTATGTGTGTGTGTACGTGTGCGTGTTGTGTGTGTGCCGTATGTGTACGTGCGTGTGTGTATGTGTGTGTGTGTGTGTGTGTGTGCGTGTATGTGTGTGTGTGTGTGTGTGTGTGTGTGTGTGTGCATGTCTGTGTTCGTCTGTGTGTGTGTGTGTGTGTGTGTGTATGCGTGTGCGTGAGAATGCTTACCCTATGATAGGATGGTAGCCTGTCCAGGGTGTTTGCTGTACCACAGTGCTGAACATGAACCTGTGCCAACAGGTGTCTACTCTGTGTTGAGTTTGCATCTTCCCCCTTGTGTCTGCTCCAGCTTCCTCACACAAGACAAGCAGTCAGGTGAACTTGAGATGCCAACTAACCCCCTACATGTGTGTGTGAATGTGTACATCTATGATGGATTGGTGGCCTGTCCAGGGTGTTTTCCACCTTCCACCCATTTAAAGCTGGGATAGGCTCCCCCCCATGACCCGGAAAGATCATTAAGTGATTTGTGATTATTTAATGCGTCATTTCCTTCTGATTTATCCATGCCCAGCCTCCCAACTTTTCATGAAATAGGCTTTGCACATTCTCGCTCATCTGTATGTAATCTAATATTGATATGTGCAGCTGACACAGGCTCTCTGTGTGATACCTCAGATACGCATGGGTTATTTAAGCTATGGAGAACCCTCTTGTTTAAGTGAGGTTGTATGTAATGATTATATGGTTTTCTACACTCTTTTGACACATGCTCTCTGTGTGATAGTGCAGACATAAAAGCCCTCTTGGAGCTGGCAGGAGCTCTTGCATTAGTAATAGAGGATTGCGTCAGTGTAGCGCTCTTGTGGATGTATCAGAAGTCTTGATGTTTGAATTAAAGAATAGAATCAACAGTGTCAGATTGCCAGGGCTTTCTCAAAAATGCTGACAGCTTCTGGCTAAAGGAACAACTGAAGCCGCTCTCTCTCTCTCGCTCCCTCCCTCCCTCTCCTTTCTTTTCTCTATAAAGGCTGATAAAAGGCATGGCCAGCTCCTCCTCTATTCCTTGCTCATTTGGAAATCCTGCTATGCTGTTTTTTTACTAGCTACCTCATTCTAATCTACTGCCGAAGCCCCTTAGATCTCCCCCTTATCACCTCCAGCCTTGCTGTAATTAAATACCAACATGCTGAAATCATGTCTGCTCACTTTAAATGGTGCTGCATTCGTACATGGGTGCACGTACATGTCTCCTCCAGCGCACACAGATGACGTGCATGCATACATTTTGCAGCTTGTCGGTTTGATCCTATCTGGTGTTAATATCCTGATCCTTCACTGCAGTCGGATGTATGAAAGGTTATGAACTGCGGTATGTAATCTACTGTATTAGAAGTGCATTATCTTTCTGAGACAGCTGCTGTACTGTCCCGGTGTAGTGTACTTAAGTGCATAGACATGTATGATGCCTTGTTTTCCAAGGTCACATGCACAATAAGGATAAATGTATTTATTTATTTATTTATATGTGTAGAGAGCCAGTTAAAGAGCCAATAAAATCCGAGGCGATCTACGACATACAATACCAGTCAAATGTTTAGACACACCCTTCACACCCTTCAACTTTATTGTCATTGTACAGGTACAGAGCCAATGAAATGCAGTTAGCGTCTAACCAGAAGTGCAAGTACAGTATTATTTACATAACGAGCCGTATTAATTAATATATACACATAATATAAGCATATATATATGCATATATATATATATGTATAAGAGCAGTATATGCATATACAGGGGTTGGACAATGAAACTGAAACACCTGTCATTTTAGTGTGGGAGGTCTCATGGCTAAATTGGACCAGTCTGGTGGCCAATCTTCATTAATTGCACATTGCACCAGTAAGAGCAGAGTGTGAAGGTTCAGTTAGCAGGTAAGAGCCACAGTTCTGCTCAAAATACTGCAATGCACACAACATTGATGGGTGACATACCAGAGTTCAAAAGAGGACAGATTGTTGGTGCACGTCTTTGCTGGCGCATCTGTGACCAAGACAGCAAAGTCTTCGGTGATGTTATCAAAGCCCCGGTTTGTTCCCAGGGTCAATGTCAGCATATCACCAAGAAGGAACGACCTCCACCAGTCAAGCAGTGACCTGGCCACTATCCTGCAAAGAAGAATGGCTTAAAATCCTCTGACCAAAGTTGCAGGACCCTATATGTCATTCCCAATACTAAACTAAATGTTGTGGTCGCAAAAGGGAGGGTACACCATACTAATAAATGATTGTGGTCTAAAATCATTTATTAGTATGGTGTATAAGAGCAGTATATGCCTATATATGTATGTATAGGAGCACTAAGGCTTACACTTAACAGTTCCACCTGATGAGAGCCTGAAACAGTACGTATCCTGATATACCACATATTCTCTTGATGTTCCACAGTATTATATTTCTGCCATATCGCCACCGCTAACACATATTTAGTAGGCCCAAAAACTTTTATCTCTTTTTGTTCACTGTTTAAAAGCTCTTATTCCTCTTTCAGTTTAGTGAAGGCTTTCAGTTTTCTAATGAAACCAACAGTGATTTTTGTTTTTCAAATTTTTTCCAAATTCAGTCTTAAAAGTTGGTTTAGCGTTTTCTGCCTTTAATGAGCCAATATAATCCCAAACACATTCGCTGATGTTGAGGTCTGGACCAACAATGTGTTTGATTGATTTTCAAATGTCCTGCTTCCGTTCCTTATATCTCTTTTCAACCAATTTGGAGCAGGTTACCTGCCAGTGCTTGTATGTACCTCACAGAGCAGCACTGCTAAAGGAACCCAGTGCACATTCACTCGCCTGTTTGCAGAGCAGATTAGCCTATCACAGCCAGATATGCTAATCGAAAAATGCAGGGTCATCAGGCTCCTATAACACATTGCTAACTAATCCGGTAGTAGATTTTCACCGTATGCATAATTGATGCTTTATTGATGATGACTGACTGTCTCACTTTCACTAACTGGTGTGGCCAGCAGGGTGGCCATGCTTCATTTTAGGGTGGCACTGGCCATTCTTTGAATAGATAACAGCTCTGAGTGCTGTTTATGTGATGGTGACAGTTTTGCTGGTCTACTAGGACTTGCACGATAGAATCTTAATTTCTTTATTATTTCAAATTTTGTTATTTTGTTAATCTTTTATTCAAATTTTTAAAATTCCAGATTTAGGTTTCGTTATATTTGACTTTCCATATGCAACTGGATTGCATCTTGCAATCCTGGATCCGGGATTTGATTTTATATTAAATCTTATATCTTATCTTCTCAGAAACATATCCAGAAAAATTAGTATGCTGTACTTAATGGTCATTTTGACTGGAAATGAAATAAAGGGAGGCGGTCTTTGATCTCTACATGTTTCTATATACATGTTAATGAACAATGTGATGAATTGTAGATCATCCAGTTGAAAATCTGGTTTTGGTCCAAGTACGGGGTTGTTAGATGATGCCTGCTTGTCACCAAATGGACCTTTTCCAGCAGGCCGTCACTCCCTTTGCGACTTTGCTTCCCAAAACTGTTGTTTACATTGAGACACTATTTGAAAGTGGCTTAGAGGATAAGGACGAGCTGAGAGCGCTAATCTCAGTTTGCAGTCATACTGAATGAGCTGCATGGATGGAGCTGCTGGGGCTGTATGAAAGTTCATGCTCCAGCTCTCCGTGTTTGTGCAGTTCTGAAAATCCGCTACAGGCTACCATCCAGAACCATGCTTTAAATGCCAATTTGTGGTTTATATGTAAATAAGCTCCAAAATTAGTACAAATTAGTACAATAGTCGTCACCCTCTTGTTTAAGGTGGTATTTGTTTCAAGCTCCTGCAGATGGCGTTGCATAAGGATGCTCAAACAGTATAGATAGAAAAGAGGTGCTACAGTCCAGTAAGGGTCTTGTTCCATGTGTGGGAAATGGCTCCAGAGCAGATGTTAATGATTGGCTAAAAGGAGTGACTGCATTTGGGCGTGCCAAAGACCATAGTGTGGCAGAAGTAGCTGAATCTACAGGGGTATGGATTTGTACGCTTATACAGGGTCTACCGGCAGTGGCTAAAATCCCAGTCTACAGGAAACTCTCCTCAGACGTCTGAACATTTGATGTGGCCTACATTCAGAAACTTGTCCAGTCCATCCCAAATCCAATCACAGCTGTAAGCTAATTGGTGTTGAGGTATTAAATTGTATTATGTACGTTTCAGTCACACAGTGCTAACTTATTTGTCTGGTGAGCTAATGTTGACAGAGCTGTGATGAAGCTTTTAACCAGTGGTTAGGCTATAGCCTAGCAAAACTCAGATCTGCGCAGTGGTAATTCAAATGTAGGCAATAATAATGATGATGTTGCTAACAGGCATACATGGACAAAGCCATTCTTCTTGCAGGATAGTGGCCAGGTCACTACGTGATGCTGGTGGAGGTTCATCCTTCTTGGTGGTATGCTGACATTACCCTGGATACCGTGGCTCTTGATACATCACAAAGACTTGCTGTCTTGGTCACAGATGCGCCAGCAAGACGTGCACCAACAATTGGCCCTCTTTTGAACTCTGGTATGTCACCCATAATGTTGTGTGCATTGCAGTATTTTGAGCAGAACTGTGCTCTTACCTGCTAACTGAACCTTCACACTGTTACTGTTGCACTGTTACTGGTGCAATGTGCAATTAATGAAGATTGGCCACCAGGCTGGTCCAATTTAGCCATGAGACCAGACCTCCCACACTAAAATGACAGGTGTTTCAGTTTCATTGTCCAACCCCTGTATATATATATATATATATATATTTTTTTTTTTTTTTAAATAAATTTTCTTTTCAATAAAGAATTCTCTCTTTAGAATGTAGTGGAGACAAGGACTAGAGTTAATCCCTATCTGTGATACAGGAGCTAGATATATTAAGCCCTACCGAATCTGGAATAGTTTTGCCAGAGGAGATCTGGTAAGGTAATCTTTCACTGGCTGCTTCGTTTGACTTGCTAATCTGTTTGTAAATCGGTCATCACCAGAATTGTTGTGGATTTCAGTAGACTAGTCATGGCCTTGAGGACCAAGGAGTTGAGTATAACAGAGCTGGCTTTCAGCAGTTGCCCTTCTATTCAGGTTGCAAAAATAGAAAGAAATATTGGGTTATCTGGGTTTATTATTACACTGGGAGATTGTTATGCAACAGGCCTACTAATCAAGCTCAAACAGGACTAAAGATAAAACATACTCGTAATATTAATAGTATTAATAGACACCATGTCTTTGGTTTGTCTAGCTGCTCAGGTAGACTGTTGGTACTCTAGATAGCATGTAGAGCAGGGGGGCTCAATCCTGGTCCTGGAGATCTACCACCCTGGAGTGCTTTTGTACTGAGAGTTTTGGTTGGTCAGACCCGAGATTGGACCCCAGTAGTGAATAATTGATCTCATATTAAACAGAAACTAACGTCAGTGCTATGTAGAACAAGTTTGACTCCTCCTTTCCTTCCTGTAATGGAAGATGGAAGTTTAACCCACAGAACCTCACAGTTAGCTTCCCATGCTAACTCACTTCATCTGTTTGTTTAATGGTTTGAGGTTAAGACCATTGAAAGCCTAATGTTTTGCCGTTTTAGGCTTGGCCCATTATGTTGGCTGGGAATGTACACGTGTATCATATATTGTGTGGTCTGCATCTAGGTCGGTGTACATGTAGGCCCATTTATGCAGTAGAGACACCCACTCACATCCACATGCACACCGTGAGTGGAGGCGAATGGATGGAGTAATAAAAGCAGATTTTTACCTGCAAGCACTATTCTTTATGCAGTGATGATGGGCTGGCGTGAGCATTCATATGCAGCTATGATTATGTTTGTCACTAAATGAAACACCAGGCACATTTTATATCCCCCCGGAGCACTACAGCGGTTCATAGGCCTCTGTATTTTACCCTCATAAATGAGATGTGTCAAAGCAAATCCGTGCAGCGCGCTCGCCCCGCCATGGTATTTGCCCAGTGAACAAACAGGCTCAAAGGCTACAGAGATCTATTGAAAGAGGAATGCTTAATAATATACTTTCTCTTTTAGAAGTGTGTAATTTGCTCATTGTTAGCTGTAACATTTCATAATTGAATTGTTGTCACCATTAGAGCCGGTAGAGTGTGGCCTGTACTCAGTGAGCTTAGCCTGCTGGAAAAGGCTTTCTCAGACTAAAACGTTTATCAGAGGTTTAGTTTAAATCCTGTGTCTTTGAACATACAGTACTTGCAGTACGAACAGATGTGCTTTGCTTGTTTGCATGGTCTTGCATACTCATGGCATGGTGCAAACTTAGCACAGGTCTGTGTCCACATTGACTAGACTTGCCTGTGTCTTTGGTCAGTGAACGTCAAGAGCAAGTGCACAAACGTTGGTGTTTGACATAACGTCAGTTCAACTGAAGTTTCAGTAAAGTACTGTGCTAACTGTTTAGCCACTTGTGGATGTTAGCATTAGCATTAGCATGAACAAAAAAAGAAGGCCCTGAATTCGATTCCCCAGCCAGGCAGCTTTCTGTGTGGAGTTTGCATGTTCTCCCCATGTCTGCGTTGGCTCCTCCCACAGTCTGAAGTCAAGCAGGTTGGCGGTTCGGACTTGCCTCGAGGTGTGTATGTCTGTATGTCTACCCTGTGGCAACTGTGCAGGCTGTTTCCTGCCTTCTGCCCAATGAGCACAGTGAGTACTAGGAAAGGCTCTAGCAACACCCTCGACAAAGGAGGAGAAGTATCTTATAGTGAATAATTGGAACCGTGTAACCATTTCTTAAGGAAGCCTGCTATTAATTATAATTATCACCCAGAACCGGCTTTGGTTGGTCAATACTTTATTAAAGTAAACCAGGTGTGAGATTGTGATGGATATAAACAAGCACATGCAGTGGTTGGAGACACTGAGGAGAAGCCAGGAAGAGGAACCAAACATTGTTCTTCTAACTAGGTTAAAATATCTCATCTGCTTTTCTGAGAACAAGAAACGTTTGTAATGTGTTACAATGTTGTTATGTTACGATGTTTAAGGGGGAAGCTGAAGAGAAAGAGAAAGAGAGTAGAGCATGAAGAAGCTCAGCTTGTGTTGTGGTACTGCCAGAGCCGTTTGATTTAATAAATGCTAACAAACTCACTGTAATCAATCAATCAATCAATCAATGTTTATTTGTATAGCGCTTTTTACAACCAACATTGTCTCAAAGCAGCTTCACAGAAAATCAGTTTGTTATAAAAAAGAAAGAAAAGAAAAAAAACACAAAGTTAATGTACAGACATTTGAGGGTGGGGGGGTGGGAAAAACCGGGTCCAAGCCCCCCTTGAGCAAGCCAGAGGCAACAGTGGCGAGGACAAACTCCCATGAGAAGGAAGTAACCTCGAGAGGAACCAGGCTCAGGGGTGGAACCCAACCTCCTCTGGTCAAACCCGGATGAGACGAGAAAGACAGAACTAACAGGAGAAGAACATCTATTAGATCCAGTCTGATTAGATCCAGTCTGATTAGATCCAGTCTGATTAGATCCAGTCTGATTAGTCCAGGAGGGAGTAACTGCAAGATGGAGCCGACCCATAGATAGAGTTCATGATCAGAGCCAGACACAGGTCAGTGTAAAGGTTATGGTCATGCCGGGCAATGAAACAGGACAGGAGACCCACGGTGGCGCTGATGCTCAGGTGCCTGGAGGTTCTGATGTGATCGCTCCGGAGAAATTCTAGTGCTTAACTAAGAAGAAGAGAGAAAGAGAGAAAGAAAGAGAGAGAGAGAGACAGAGAGTGATTAGGGGGATTAAGGATTTAGAGGTAGAGGGTGTAACCTGCCTCCAAAGACGGTAACAAGGTTGTGTTACAGTTACAAAAACCATGGTTACAGTTGTACTTATTGTAATGAAGTATAATTTTTTATTGGCAAAAACACACTTATTACCCAGATGCATAGTTTTAAGCAGTGTGCTTGGTTGACCTTAGTTGACCTGCTCAGTACTGTATAACATGAGTATACAGTGTACTGACATGTGTTTGGGCTACTCTCAGATCTATACAAGTCAATACAAAATATTGCAAGAACAGCAATTCACACGCATGTACCACAACAGCACATCAGGTTACCATATACACAGATCAGCCAGAACGTTAAACCTGCCTCCCTGTTCCTACACTATGCATGTTATCAGCTCCATTTACCGTGAAGGAGCACTTTGTAGTTCTACAGCTACAGACTGTAGTCCATCTGATTCTCTTAGTTATCCTCCTGTCACCCCGTTCTCCAGTGGTCAGGACCACCACAGAAGAAGGTATTGTGTTGGTGGTGGATCATTCTTAGCCCTGCAGTGACACTGATGTGGTTGTGGCGTGTTAGTGTGTGTTGTGCTGGTGTGATCAGACACAGTAGTGCTGCTGGAGGGTTTAAACACTGTGTCCACTCACTGTCCACTCTATTAGACACTCGAACCTTGCTGGTCCACCTTGTAGATGTACAGTCAGAGACGATAGCTCATCTGCTGCTGCACAGATTGTTTAGTCACCCTCTAGTCCTTCATCAGTGGTCACAAGATGCTCCTCACGGGACGCTGTTGGCTGGGTAGTTTGAGTTGGAGGACGATTCTCAGTCCAGCAGTGATTTTCAGGTGTCCAGCAGCACTGCTGTGTCTGATCCACTCACACCAGCATAACACACACTAGTACACCACCTCCACGTCAGTGTGACTGTGATGCTGAGAATGACCCACCCACCACTAAAATAATGCCTGCTCTGTGGTGGTCCTGTGGGGGGTCCTGACCATTAAGGAACAGGGTAAAGGGGGGTTAATAAAGTATGTAGAGAAACAGATGGACAAAGTGCATCTATATGGTAAGTGGAGCTGATATAATAAATGAATGTCGAAACAAGGAGATGGTTTTTCGTAAAGGTATTTCAAACTCCGAGATCCTCCGAGCTGCCTTCGGATAGCTTTTTGAAGTGAACTGCATTCGGTCGGACTTCTTTTCTGTCAGCATAACGAGTCGAGGTATCTGTCATGTTCTGACATCCCTCCGCTGAAGCTTGGCTGCACTCAGCATGCGCGGAATGTGAATGATCCGAAAGCGAGACGCGGATCAGCGAGTAGATGCGGGGATTTGATTTTAGAGAATTAGCGAGCCTGATACAGTTCTGTAAAGTAAGTAGTTGAAAACAAAGCAATTTCTAGCATGTCACGTCATTTAGCGGGACTTAACGCATTTGTTTTCTCCGCAAGTGGCCTTAAGTCAATATTCCCATTCCTCCAACTGATTGTCGGGGTGAAAAAAAAAAGATAAGGGAATTAGAAGGCGAGACAGACGACGAACCTTCTGCAAACATGCTGTAATTGCGTGTTGATATCACTGTAACCCTCAGCCCATTCACGCCAGCTGAGCTCTACGCCAGCAGAAGATTTATTTAGCAAGTCAAGGAAGTAGAAAATATATATTTCATATCCAATGCAAGCACCATCCATATTTAATGATGACATTTTTTGCTGTCCGGCCTGCTTTGTCCATGTATTCCTCAGCTTTTCGTCAGTGAATGAGATGGAATATTAGAAAGGTGTCAAAGGTGAGAATTTATCCTTTCATGTTATCATTTGTGTTTGGATTCCCGGCACAGCTAGAGTGCAAATAATAGAGGCGCCTCGAGATGGGCCGCCGCATAAAGTATGATAATTCAAAGGAAGAGTGTGAGGAAATGTCATGGCCTCGCAGGCAAATGGAACACGAATGTTGGCACCTTCCCTTTGCCGTACACTCTTGCCTGAGGTGCTGTGTGCTTCTACCTCTGGTGTGTACACACAGTGCATTTCTCGGGCTGGAGAACGCCTGAAGAGAAATGTCAAGTATATGTATGCTTTGTTTCATGTCTGCACTCCTGTGTGTCCCGCTATGAAGTCCGTAGCGATGGGACTTAAACCGGTCTGACCTCTGGCTGCTTGGCTGCTTGCTTTCTCGTGCAGTTTCAGCAAATGTTGAACTGATCTGAATGGTGCACCAGTATGCGGGATGGAGCAAGCCCTCCTCTCAGGCTTTTAAAGGCTGTTATTAAAGGTTTTTGTGTTTAGGAACAGGCCAACTTTGACCATTACGCTTGGCCCCAGCAGTCTGGACATCACTGCTGATCTGTCTTTGTGTCCATATTTCCTTTGTCAGGTCAGGTATGGCAGATTTTGTGCACCTTCTGTGTACTTTTCTTGGGATTCTGCCATATGGTGCAGCCACAGAGCTCGTCTTAGCGTTTCTTCCTCCGGCCGATTAGGACATTTCATATAAGCTCAGTTTCTGAGGCTTCTTTGAGTGAACTGGGTGATTGGATTGGGTTTCAGTTCATACCAACACACATCCATCTTGACGTGACTTCATTGACCCTTCTATATACAGTATGTTTCTTCATACCTACATGTTCATCCACATTGGCTCCTACCCAAGAGTAATTACAGGGGAACCTGTTCTAGAGCTAGGGGAATGTAGTGGGAGTCTTTCCCAAAAATTTAACTTACTGGTATAGTGGAGTTCAGCCATATGACTCTTGGGCCCCTGCACCTTTGCCCTCAGACTACCTAACACATGGCTCTTAGTGTTTTTTCCTCAGGCTGATTAGGACATTTCATATAAGAGCAGTTTCTGAGGCATCTTTGAGGGAAGTGGGTGATTGGATTGGGTTTCAGTTCATACCAACACACATCCATCTTGGCGTGACTTCATGGATCCTTCTATACACAGTATGTTTCTTTATACCTACAGGTTCATCCACATTGGCTCCTAACCAAGAGTAATTACAGGGGAACCTCTTCTAGAGCTAGGGGAATGTAGTTTTAGGAGTCTTTCCCAAAAATTGTACTTACTGGTATAGCGGAGTTCAGCCATATGACTCTTGGGCCCCTGCACCTTTGCCCTCAGACTACCTAACACATAGTCATGTGGATAACTGTGTTTCATATGACCCTACATCACGGTTTTAATGAGACCCAGCTCCACATCCCCTCAGGAATAGAGCTAGTGGGTTGGTTTGGGCTCCACAAGTGTCATCTCTCCTCTTGGTCTACTGCTGCCGATAGAGATTTTGGCTGGGTTGCTTGGACCTGTAATAACCTAATAACTGATAAAGCCACATTTCTGCCATTGTAACACACTAGGGAGTTATGACGTGCTCTATGGAGCTGTGAGGTGCTATTTTTGGTTGTTTTCGGAGAGACTCTAGACACTATGTTCCTCTCTAGGAGACTGTCACAGCAATATGAGCGTGTGCTCCAAATGAAATGAAGTTTAAGGAACATTCATTTGGCCCTGTTTTCTGCAAAAGTGTCAATGTGTGTCACTGTGCTCCCAGGGAAGGAAGCCCAGTCAGCCAGATAGATGCCACTTCCTGTATCAGTATTAATTCTGTTTAATATCATAATCTACTGCAGGGTTATTATCATGTTGGTCTGGTTGCAGAACAGCTACTGAACTGTACTAATACTGTCTGTACTGTCATGATGACTACAAGTACTTCACCTCACCAACCATGTCTGCGGTTTTGGATATTGCATTTTAAACATGGTGTTAAACTGTTTGGTAACACATTACATTAAGTGTTGACTAACTAACGCAATGTAATGCATTAATTAACTAGAAGTAAAACATTAACCATAGTTAACTAATGTAACCTAAGTAAACATGTAACACCTGCAGTCACAAGGTGATGTCATCTCGTAACACAATCCTTAATAATGCTTGCCCACCTACTGATAAATGCCTGCCTACTGGCGAGCTTGGCACGCCTTCACCCTGCAAACAAACAGCTAATACAGTAAAACCTTACCACTCTGAAACGTCCTGCTCCAGTTCAGCTTATGAAGGTGGATCTATCAGTTTGTTCAACCGAACTCTTAGGACTGGACTCCGGTTTAAACTGATACAGGAATTGTAGCAGGATGCTGCTCTGGCAGTTGGCCAGTCACAACAGTATGAGCAAGCTGACCAATCAGAGCGCACTGGGCTTAAAGACTCAGGAGTTCTAACAGAGTGTTCCAGACAGACAACAATGTTGACAGATACATTTATTCTACTAGACACCCAAAATAAAATTATGAACATGAAAAATTAGCATTATAGGTTCCCTATAAACAAAGTGCCTATGTGTATTATCCTCCCTGCAGCACATGGAAATGAATCAGAAGCAGCGCAGATTGAAAGAATGGTTTGTGCTACACTGGCCTTGTCGCTGTGTCATTGATGTGGTTCAGGGATTTTGCCTGCCCTCGGCCGGTTAGATGGGGTTTATGTACAGCTGTAAAGTATGTATATTGAATTGTATAACTAAACCAAGCATCTCTTTCTCCCTGCCAGTGACCTGTCCTATGAATGAGGTGCTGACGGCCTCTACAGGGGTCATTCTAAGCCAATCCCCGGGCAACGGCTTCCCCCACTTTGAGTCGTGCTCCTGGGTGGTGAAGGTGGAGCCGGGCTACAACATCACCTTTACTATCGAGCACTTCCAGACAAGCCGACAGTTTGATGAGCTGGAAATCTTTGACGGTGAGTGTGCTCTTCAGGGCCCCCTAGTGGCCATCTTGCCTGCAGAATAGAAATCATCTGGCATATGTTATCAAAAGAATAGTTCCACCAATAGTTGCACCCAGAGGGAATCAACCGACAGGAATGAAACTGGGTGGGTAGGTTTGACATTGTGAGACATACAGATGATTGAAGTTTCACACTCGGCCGCGGAAATGCGACGTCAGTGCTGGCACTAACAGGGTGACTCATGGAGTCGTCTTTAGTGATGAGTCCCTCTTTTGTCTTGGCGGAGACGACCAACAGGTCCATGTGTGGAGGCACCGTGGCCAGCGCCAAGATGGATGGTTTGTTGGTATATGTTAAACGTTCAGAAGGCCTGGTGTCACTCCACCCCCACCCCTACTGCATAATCTGCAGGAATTGTGTAAGAATATTAAAGCTGCATGGGATGGATTCAACTTCACCTGTGAATACACTTATGGCATTTAGCTGACACTCTTATCCAGAGCGCCTTACAAGGTTAATCATATACAGGTAGGCCAGTGTGGTGTTAGGAGTCTTGCCCAAGGACTCTTATTGGTGTAGCACAGCATAGTCACCCAGACCAGGAATCGAACTCCAATCCCCCACATGGTGTGGTAGCTCAATGACAAGGGGTGCTATCTGTTGCACCACACCAACTACGTATGCAGGTCATACTTCTCCACAATGACGGCTTTAAGCCAACCTAAGACCCACACCGCCTCCACAAAACCATTTTATATGGCCACTATGAATTCTAGTTAATCAGAAACATGTGTTGTAAGGCATTACTTAGATTCCATATGTCATCATCATTTGTGCTAGAATTTCGTCAAAGCCAGGAAACATACTTGAGGACCAGGAATGTGCCTTGGCCAGAGGGAGAGTTCACATGTACCTTTGATGCAAGACCAGACACTTGTGAAAAGACCAGCAGGACAGATACACAGTCTTTCACGTAGGTCGCGCAGTGACAGCCCTACTTCAAAGGCGATGGAAATTGCTTTAGTCGGGATCACACGGGGCAGCTAGCAGGTCGGTGGCCATGCTGTGGGTCAACAGGCTCCCATTTAGAGCGAGATTAGAAACTGGATTACAGGGCCACCAGGTCAGTGCGCATACATGGAGGGTCACCACGTTTTAGATGGCAATAAAGCAGGGAAAGATCACCACATGGTGGAGACATGGTTTCAGACTGAGGAGGTCTTTCGGCATCCTTCGCTCTTTGTTGCTGTCGTCTTTATAGGAGTGTAACAGGGCATTGATTCAATCAGAGCATTGAGCAGGTTTCCACTGCATCAGTTACGTCATTACTGCCTTATAGAGACACTGGGGTCCAAATCATAATGCTCAACCGTAATCGTGATACATCAGGAGTATATTTGGTATGTCAGGATATGTATTGTTGTAGACTCTCGGCCGCTGGAACTGTTAAATGTGAAGATCACCAACAACATCCATTTAGTTGGGCGTGTCCAAACTTTTGAATGTACTGACGGTACTGTATCCCAAAATTCTCAATCTAATTTTAAGACCATGATCTTGATTTTGAGATATTCATAGGTTAATTAAGGGGTCCCGGCCCCTTTATATCGCCTGGTATTTTCACATCAGAACCTTTATAGAATAATTCAGAAACACATACCACATACCTTCACTGCAACAGTGATACCCTGGCAAGTACATTTATCTTACATCTAGCTGATACATTTTACAATTCTAGAATTTCAAGATTAATATATTTAAGAATTTCACTGTTATTATATGTATGAATTTTAAAATTATAATATTTAAGAAAATTAAGATTTAGGAATTATATTTAGGAATTGAAAGATTATTATAGTTAAGAATATTATTAATTATTATATTTATTTCCAGCCTTTTTTAAATATGTTTTAAGAGATTTTATCTGCCAAATGTTCTCATTTTACGGGTAGATAATTTGACCTGTTTCTAGGAAATTTCTTAAAATAAGAAAAATATTATCTGCCAGTATAGTTAAGATAAGATAAGATAAGATAAGATAACACTTTATTGATCCCGAAGGAAACTGCAGTGTCACAGTTCTGTACATATTGCAAAAGTAAGACATACATTATTACAATAAAAAGGGCAGAGGTTACAGAAGAGCTATTAATCATAAATCATGACATAAATTAAAATAACAGAAGAGTCTATGTGCATATAAAAGTGTTCTATGAAGTATGTACATACATTAATCAGAATAAATAAATAGAGCTGAATTAAGGAGATTTGTTTACATACATAAATGTGCATGTATAAGACATATTGTGCCTATATTATGCCTATAGCATAATAATTAGAAGAGCATGTACAGACATTAACGGAGCAGCATAAGTAATATTGCACTTAGAGATGTGAGGTAGTAAGGATTATATATAAAGTGACAATTGGCAGGTCAGGTAAAAATAGCAGTCCAGATTAGAGCAGTGCAGTAGAGTTATAAAATGTTTCTTACTAAAAATCACTTAAACAAGTACAAAATATCTGGAAATAAATTCAATAAACTTAAAATTAATTTACAACAATCTCAGATTAAGATTTGTAGCATAAAGATAGAAGATTACAAATTTACAGTGCTTCAAACAACACATGATCCCATAGTCAGCATGGCTACACCTTATGGGCTTCTAGAGCCCAATGCCAGCCAGTAGCGGGCTGCTTCCATCATAAAGCTCTAGTTTTTGTTTGGAATGCCCCATTAGGCACATATGCCTAGCAATATTAGTTTTTAAAGAATAATGCTCCACTGACAGCGATTCTTATTACGAATGGAGCTCAAAATATGATTTGTGTTTGAACCAGCCTTGAGTCTCAAACAGTCCAGCAGAAAAACAACCTGCTGCTAAAGCAGGAAGCTGCGCATGATATATTACCTGCTTTGCTCAACACATCTCTCAGACTTCAGCTTATGGAATACATTTCTGCACCTGTGATGGATTGGTTTCTTTCATAACCAAAAAGTCCCACCGATTTGACATTTAAAGACCCTCTTTAGAGAGGGAAGTACTGCCACTTAAGCCAGAAAGAAGCTCTGGGAATAAAATGGTATCTGTTATTAAGTGTACTGACTGAGAGAGCTTTTACTGAGGCCCATATACAGTACGCATAAACATACTGGGTAAGACTTTACAATGAGGGTACATCTGTTAACGGCACCTAAGAGAGTTATATGCACTATCGAATAGTTATGTAATGTTGCAATTATTCAGTAAGAATGGTAGAAATAAGGATTAACATGTTTTTGCATTTTAAATGGTATTAAATAGATAAAAATAAATATATAATATAAAATAAATATTATAAATATTAAATATAATATATACTATAATCATACTGTTATCCATACTAAATGATTAAATAATGTTTTAATAGTTAAATAATGATGTATGAGTCACATGGGGGACAAAAAAACCCAAAAAACTCTAGTAAACTAAGAAACACTGAGCAGGGTAACAAAGGGAACAGCAAGGCGGAGGGGCGGAGCTACAAACTAAAGACAGGTGAGGGGCCTGGCAAGAGGGCGGAGACAAGAGAAGCAAAAAAACAAAACAAACAGAAGCACATGGAAGTGACAAGACACAGAAAACCAGAGAAGACAGACAAACAGGGGCGAGACAAGACAGTTCCGCTGTCCTATCTGCTTTTTGGATATTCTTACCTTGCATGTTTATGTGTTTCAACTATTCATCATGGCCCAGTTTCCCAAAAGCATGTTAGAGTTATATTATAGTTCGCAGTAGCATCAATAAATATTGAATGTACTGTTTATTAATAATTAATAATATTAATAAGCTTTATTAATAATTATTTAAAGTTTATAGTTTCTTATTTTGCAGTGATCTGCACATATGGTGCACAAAAATTCACTTGCTAGGCTCTTATGCATTTCAGAAGTGTTTTGATTAAGGTACATATTGAAGACCAGCTCCTCTGTGGGTTACTCCTGTTGTGTGGTATTCCGCTCGGCTGTTGGAGCATACCAAGCTTTCTTTCCCATTCCTGATTTCTGGTTTGAGCTGTTTTTGTGTTTCTTGTTTTACGACTCAAACTTTGGTTTTGACGCTCGCCTGTTTTTGACCTTGCTTCCACCTTGGCCATGTACCTGTTTTTGTTCAGCTGGTTTTGACCTGGCCTGTGTTTTTGATTATATGTTTGGATCTGCCCTTCGTAAATAAAGCTCACCAATTTCCTAATATCTGCGTGCATATGACCAGCTACAGTCACATTACTTGTTAAGTTATTATGTATTTTATTATGTTTTTTTATTTCCATCATTAGTTAATGATTAGTTGCTTTATTCTTTAACTGTTTAGTAATACGTATTACCGCGCCAAACTATGTGGTCTAATGTGGAGCTACTGCCCATCCTGTGCGGTCTGATGCTGCTGTTTCATCTGCTTTGGCTTCGTGCCACTGCCTGACTGCATTGCTGACCAGTTTGCCTACAGTGGAGCTTCTTCAGGTCCTGTGATGAAAGGGGGCTTCGCCTGCACCCCAAGGACCCATCCGATTATCCTGATAGACATTTTTTCCTCTGTCATCGTAGCCTTCAAGCAGCAGTTGATAGGCATGGTTTCTATTCTTGTCTTGCTATCCGATGTTGACCTGAGGAGAATGGGTTTCTTGGTTCCTCTCAAGGTTTCTTCCTCTTGGTTCCTCTCAAGGTTTCTTCCTCTTGGTTCCTCTCAAGGTTTCTTCCTATTGGTTCCTCTCAAGGTTTCTTCCTCTTGGTTCCTCTCAAGGCTTCTTCCTCTTGGTTCCTCTCAAGGTTTCTTCCTATTGGTTCCTCTCAAGGTTTCTTCCTCTTGGTTCCTCTCAAGGTTTCTTCCTATTGGTTCCTCTCAAGGTTTCTTCCTCTTGGTTCCTCTCAAGGTTTCTTCCTCTTGGTTCCTCTCAAGGTTTCTTCCTCTTGCTCTGAGGGGGTTTTCCTTGCCACTCGCACCTCAGGCTTGCTCATTGGGGGCCTACACCCAGAATTTCGGTAAAGCTGCTTAGAACATCTATATAAATCATAAATAAACTTTGACTTGACGTAAGTGACTTGGCGTTATTAGATGCCCACCTATTGTGCGATGTTAAACACACTATTGAAATTTAAACGTACACTTTAAGTTTCGTAGTCTGTTCTTCTGTAAACAAAACCTCTATAATTGGTAAAGGAGCTGCGAATCGAACCGCGTCTGGATCGAACCTGATCGTTTCGAGGAAAACTAAAATCGGACTCAAATTTAATGGTCAACCTCTGAAACATAATTGGGATCAAGTAGCGGTTAAGTGAACGATTTACATCCTGGCCTGCTTTACATTCGTTCCACAGATTTATTTGTATTCCCGCCGCAGCGCTTGCATGCTGCTTAAAGGCTGACAGCGCATGAATGATCTATGGGCTGCATTTCATACAGAAGAGAAAGTAAGAGAAGGGCAAAGGTAGCCCGAGCGACGCCGCCTGAATGCTTGCCTGGGAACACGGTCTCTTTCAGCGGCTGACAAAAGCAGCGCGGCCGGCGTGTGTGTTTGCATGTCGTTTGGGCGCAGTGTGAGCTTCTCCTTAGGGGAGCTGGCATGCTCGCTGCTGATTACGCCGTTTCATCTTCCATGGAGCTGAAGAGCCGGCTACTTTCATCATGTGCTGCCAAACACAGCTCTCTACGGAGGCCTGCTTCTGGTCTGCAGCCTGTCCCGAACTCTAAAGCGCACACACACACACCCCCTGCAGGAAAACCCTTTGACGTAGAGGTGCCCATCGCAGGGCTGGCTTCCTCTCAGGACTTCTGCGAGTGCAGAATGTGCTAAAGGTTTCAGGACAGTCGGTATTAGCTGAAAGAAACAGATGGGCTGCGCTTTAACGGTTACAAATGCTTGCCCGTGGTCTGGTGTGATGTGTGTCTGGCGCGTCTGTTTGAAGTTTTGTAGATTTGTTAAAACTGTCAGAAGCCGTTTGTAGAAAGATCTTACGGAGCAGGAAAAAAAAAAAGATAACAAGGACGTTTGGGATTTCGTAGGAGTCTTGAGAAGTTAACTATCCATATCCTGCTGTATATTCACTGCTGCTCCAAATATATCCCTGCTGTTTAGTGAACTCAGCAAACAGGGGCTAAAACTTTCCAGCACACAGCGCATACTGGATCCATGAGTGCATCGTAGCTCATTCTCAGAGCTATAATCACAATACAAAGTGCCTTCTAATTTAAGAACTGCGGACCCAACCTGCTGTCCAAGAATATCAGCTATTCCTTCAATTATTGGTTCACTGAAAATATGGTTCATACAACCATTCGGTGCTTCCGCCCAGATGATGTACACCGGGCAGTGAAGACGCAGGCGGGGCTTAATTATAGCATTTTCAAACAGCTCAAAAATAGAAAGAGCACTATTTATATTCAGCTGATTTCAACGCTAGAAGATACAATACCATAGAAGAATAGAGGAATACAATAGAGGAAGATACATGAAACGTTTAAGTTAAACTTTCTAAAGCGTATCAAGCTGAATAACTGCATTAATATTTATAATCTGCATTCCTTCAAAGGGTCTTTAATGAATATGATGGCTCTAAATAGAAGCATAAATACTTAAAGAACTGTAAAGGCTTTTTAAAACTTGAAAGATGGATGGTGAATGTGTTGTATACAGTCAAGTCCAGAATCATGGCATGGTTTAGTTATATGTGCCTTTTTCAATAGTTGTGGTCATAAAGCAGCTGAGTTCAAGTCCCCAGTCAGAAAAACAAAAACAACAGTGGCAAGGAAAAACTCCCTCAGAGCAAGAGGAAGAAACCTGAAGATGAACCAAGACTCAAAATTCAATTCAATTCAACTTTATTGTCATTATACCAATACAGGGTTGTACAGTATAACGGAGCACAGTCAGGTTCATCCTCCAGTGCAGTGCATATATATATATATATATATATACTGTATATATACAGGGGTTGGACAATGAAACTGAAACACCTGGTTTTAGACCACAATCATTTATTAGTATGGTGTAGGGCCTCCTTTTGCGGCCAATGCAGCATCATTTCGTCTTGGGAATGACATATACTGCGTCCTGCACAGTGGTCAGAGGGATTTTAAGCCATTCTTCTTGCAGGATAGTGGCCAGGTCACTACGTGCTGCTGGTGGAGGTTCGTCTTTCTTGGTGGTATGCTGACATTACCCTGGATGCCGTGGCTCTTGATACATCACAAAGACTTGCTGTCTTGGTCACAGATGCGCCAGCAAGACGTGCACCAACAATCTGTCCTCTTTTGAACTCTGGTATGTCACCCATAATGCTGTGTGCATTGCAGTATTTTGAGCAGAACTGTGCTCTTACCTGCTAACTGAACCTTCACACTCTGCTCTTACTGGTGCAATGTGCAATTAATGAAGATTGGCCACCAGGCTGGTCCAATTTAGCCATGAGACCTCCCACACTAAAATGACAGGTGTTTCAGTTTCATTGTCCAACCCCTGTATATAGAACCCTTTTCAGAACCATGTGTATACCATATGTAACCATATGAAACCTTCTACATCACTTTCTCCTTCAGTCTAGAAATGATTTCACCATGCAAAGAGCCCTTCAAGTATGCAAATGATTATTTGGGAGTCCATGGTTCTATGTAGAACCATTGACTTTACTACAGAACTCTTAAAGAACCATTTTTGTTATACTCGTCTATTGCACTCATGCCTGATAAGAAGAAACAGGAATATCTCAGTTTACGTAATAGAAGAGCTGTTGTCAGTGGCCCAGAGCTTGTCAAAGCAACCAGTCCATTACTTAAATGGACGTATAGGTGGTGCTGGTTTAATGTCGCTCCAATACAAATAAGATTTGCTCAGTTAGATTTTTAAAAGAACGTTCTGTTTTCCATGTCTGTGAATTGCTGTATTGTTGCCGCAATGCATTCATAGAACCCATTGAATCTGAAACGACCTACTGAATGCACCTTCTTCCAGTGACGTTAGGAATAGTGCTAATAGTGTTTGTGTGAAGGTTAAAGCAGGTCTTTCTATAAGGACTAGTAACGTTAATGTCAGCAGTGGATTCACACAGGAACTGGTGCTTTGAACCGAGTGCTTTCCAAGCTGGTTGGTTCAGGTTCATCATGCAGTTGTGATCATCCACGGTCACCAGATCCATCACACATTCACAAGGAAGTCACATCTCATATCTATGGATATGGAGGATATGATTCTGAACAGTCACCTATGAAGGAAACATGCACTTGAACCAATTAACTTGAAAACCTTTTGAGATGTAATCCATAATACTCCATGATAAGTCATTTGGCCAGCCATAGCATATAAACCGCAGCTACCATAAACACGGACAACTTACATACTTCCACATGCTTTCTCAGGTTGGATGCCTCCAGGCATTGATGAGCTTTCTGTACAGTCAAAAGAGCAAACGTTTAAAGCAACAGAGCTCTTTCTGTATCTAGAGAATCTCAAGCATGGACTCCGATATGGCCATGGGTGCTCTGGAGAGGAGCCTTTATCTCCATCCCTTTGTGCTGTAGTTCTAGCCATTATTAGCACCAACCAGCCACCAACTTTAAGTGTTTAAAAAAATGCAGTGACGCTTGTGTGCAGGGATCGTTTACTGCTATGGATTTTTCTTCGGTGACGAGCACAATATGGTCTATCACATTCTAGAAAGGAAAAGCTTCAAAGTAACATATAACCAACCTTCATAGTAATGTAGTGGAGTGAACAAGCTGCTACACACTACTTACAATACACTAACACATTACACTTACTGAGTTACTGTACACCAACACACTACTTACAGTACACTAACACATTACACTTACTGAGTTACTGTACACCAACACACTACTTACAGTACACTAACACATTACACTTACTGAGTTACTGTACACCAACACACTACTTACAGTACACTAACACATTACACTTACTGAGTTACCGTACACCAACACACTACTTACAGTACACTAACACATTACACTTACTGAGTTACTGTACACCAACACACTACTTACAGTACACTAACACATTACACTTACTGAGTTACTGTACACCAACACCCTACACACAGTACACTAACACATTACACTTACTGAGTTACTGTACACCAACACCCTACACACAGTACACTAACACATTACACTTACTGAGTTACTGTACACCAACACCCTACACACAGTACACTAACACATTACACTTACTGAGTTACTGTACACCAACACGCTACTTACAGTACACTAACGCATTACACTGACTGAGTTACTGTACACCAACACACTACTTACAGCACACTAACGCATTGCACTTACTGAGTTACCGTACACCAACACACTACTTACAGCACACTAACGCATTACACTTGCTGAGTTACCGTACACCAACACGCTACTTACAGTACACTAACGCATTACACTGACTGAGTTACTGTACACCAACACACTACTTACAGCACACTAACGCATTACACTTACTGAGCTACTGTACACCAACACACTACTTACAGTACACTAACACATTGCACTTACTGAGCTACTGTACACCAACACACTACTTACAGTACACTAACACATTACACTTACTGAGTTACTGTACACCAACACACTACTTACAGTACACTAACACATTACACTTACTGAGTTACTGTACACTGGTATTGTAACATATTTCCTATTGCAATTCATAGAACCCATTGAATCTGAAACGACCTACTGAATGCACTTCCTTCCAGTGACGTTACGAATAGTGCTAATAGCGTTTGTGTGAAGGTTAAAGCAGGTGTTTCTGAAAGGACTAGTAACGTTAATGTCAGCAGTGGATTCACACAGGAACTGGTGCTTTGAACCGAGTGCTTTCCAAGCTGTTTGGTTCAGGTTCAACATGCAGTTGTGATCATCCACGGTCACCAGATCCATCACACATTCACAAGGAAGTCACATCTCATATCTATGGATATGGAGGATATGATTCTGAACAGTCACCTATGAAGGAAACATGCACTTGAACCAATTAACTTGAAAACCTTTTGAGATGTAATCCATAATACTCCATGATAAGTCATTTGGCCAGCCATAGCATATAAACTGCAGCTACCATAAACACGGACAACTAACGCACCTCCACATGCTTTCTCAGGTTGGATGCCTCAAGGCATTGATGAGCTTTGTGTACAGTCAAAAGAGCAAACGTTTAAAGCAACAGAGCTCTTTCTGTATCTAGAGAATCTCAAGCATGGACTCCGATATGGCCATGGGTGCTCTGGAGAGGAGCCTTTATCTCCATCCCTTTGTGCTGTAGTTCTAGCCATTATTAGCACCAACCAGCCACCAACTTTAAGTGTTTAAAAAAATGCAGTGACGCTTGTGTGCAGGGATCGTTTACTGCTATGGATTTTTCTTCGGTGACGAGCACAATATGGTCTATCACATTCTAGAAAGGAAAAGCTTCAAAGTAACATATAACCAACCTTCATAGTAATGTAGTGGAGTGAACAAGCTGCTACACACTACACACAGTACACTAACGCATTACACTTACTGAGTTACTGTACACCAACACACTACTTACAGTACACTAACACATTACACTTACTGAGTTACTGTACACCAACACACTACTTACAGCACACTAACACATTACACTTACTGAGTTACTGTACACCAACACACTACTTACAGCACACTAACACATTACACTTACTGAGTTACTGTACACCAACACACTACTTACAGTACACTAACACATTACACTTACTGAGTTACCGTACACCAACACACTACTTACAGCACACTAACACATTACACTTACTGAGTTACTGTACACCAACACACTACTTACAGTACACTAACACATTACACTTACTGAGTTACTGTACACCAACACACTACACACAGTACACTAACGCATTACACTTACTGAGTTACTGTACACCAACACACTCTTTACAGTACACTAACACATTACACTTACTGAGTTACTGTACACCAACACACTACTTACAGTACACTAACACATTACACTTACTGAGTTACTGTACACCAACACACTACTTACAGTACACTAACACATTACACTTACTGAGTTATCGTACACCAACACACTACTTACAGTACACTAACACATTACACTTACTGAGTTACTGTACACCAACACACTACTTACAGTACACTAACACATTACACTTACTGAGTTACTGTACACCAACACCCTACACACAGTACACTAACACATTACACTTACTGAGTTACTGTACACCAACACCCTACACACAGTACACTAACACATTACACTTACTGAGTTACTGTACACCAACACCCTACACACAGTACACTAACACATTACACTTACTGAGTTACTGTACACCAACACGCTACTTACAGTACACTAACGCATTACACTGACTGAGTTACTGTACACCAACACACTACTTACAGCACACTAACGCATTGCACTTACTGAGTTACCGTACACCAACACACTACTTACAGCACACTAACGCATTACACTTGCTGAGTTACCGTACACCAACACGCTACTTACAGTACACTAACGCATTACACTGACTGAGTTACTGTACACCAACACACTACTTACAGCACACTAACGCATTACACTTACTGAGCTACTGTACACCAACACACTACTTACAGTACACTAACACATTGCACTTACTGAGCTACTGTACACCAACACACTACTTACAGTACACTAACACATTACACTTACTGAGTTACTGTACACCAACACACTACTTACAGTACACTAACACATTACACTTACTGAGTTACTGTACACCAACACGCTACTTACAGCACACTAACACATTACACTTACTGAGTTACTGTACACCAACACACTACTTACAGTACACTAACACATTACACTTACTGAGTTACTGTACACCAACACACTACTTACAGTACACTAACACATTACACTTACTGAGTTACTGTACACCAACACACTACTTACAGTACACTAACACATTACACTTACTGAGTTACTGTACACCAACACACTACTTACAGTACACTAACACATTACACTTACTGAGTTACTGTACACCAACACACTACTTACAGTACACTAACACATTACACTTACTGAGTTACTGTACACCAACACACTACTTACAGTACACTAACACATTACACTTACTGAGTTACTGTACACTGGTATTGTAACATATTTCCTATTGCAAGATATTACATAAGATCAAGATTTCTGACAGCATGTATGCCTAAAAGGTGGTGAGAACAAAATCGGGCACATCAAGTAGTGCAGAAGACATGTCCGCAGCCTGCATTAAGCCTTCGGCTGAAGCAGAAATATGATTGATATGTGCTGTAACCGAGTTAATGTCTTCTACCCGCAGGTCCATCCAGGCAGAGTCCCCTGCTCATCACTCTAAGTGGGAACTACTCGTCCCCTCTCAGCATCACCAGCTCCTCCAACAAAGTCTACCTGCACTGGTCCTTCGACCACACCTCCAGCCACAAAGGCTTCCGAATCCGCTACTCAGGTGAGCGATGACATCATGGCCGTGATTACCTCCACACAGATATGTATTCATAACCTCTCAGACTCCGCGATCTCCCCTGCTGACACCTGCATAATTCCGGATGAGTTATTGTTGTATAAATATGTAAAAAGTTTCCATGTGCTCCTTATCATGAGCGGCTCAGAAGGATGACTAATCATCGCCTGCTCTCCCACAGTGGGGTCTGTTCTCTCTTGCTGCCTGCGTCCTCACCGCTCTGTCTCTCCATGCTCGATGGAGTTTTGATAGCCGGATCAGTGACGGCGTGAGTTAGCGGCTGCGGTGCGCAGGTTTGCATCCTCAATATGGACCCCCCTTCTGGAGCTATACCTTGGTGGGAGGAAAACAGATGGCGGGGCCAGATTCAAAGCCTTCTACTGTTTTCTTTATCAATCTATCTCTTCTCTCCACAGGCCGGCTCTCCATCACCAATTTGTGGCAAGCTCTTACTCTCTCCTTTCATTTCCCTCGTCTTTTCCGCCTGCATGCCTTCTTTTTTCCCCCACCTCACTCCGGTGCCTTAATGTATTCGGAGTGGTGAGTGACTGGCTGTTCCCCCCGCCCCTGCCTTGGTCCTGAGAGGAGGAGTTGGAGAGATTGATAGCCAGACAGGTTTTTTGCTTCCAAAGGCATAATGGCGACATAGAGATTTGTTTGCGTTTTGATTTTATCGCACGTAAGGCCTGGAGCGTTCGCTCTTTGCCAGGTGAGGGAATAAAGCATGTCTAGATGTGCTGCAAAAGGAGAGGGGTGAAGGCTGAATTCCCTTTAAGCCTCCTCTCATACCCAGCTGTCAGTGGCCCAGAGCCAAGGCCTGTCTCCGCTGCCTCTCTGGGTCTGGTGGCACCATGCTCTCTCTCTCTCTCTCGTCCCTCTCTCTCTTTCTCTCCCTCTCTGACAACTGTGGAGCGTCCTCTCAGCCATTTTACCACTCCATGGGGAGTTTTACTTAATGCTGTACACTGGATATGAGCTGTAAATTCCCAAATTGGTCCCTTATCCGAGATCCCAGCCCATTGGCGCTAATGGATAAGTAGCTCACTGGAGACCTGCACGTTTTCCGCCTTAACGGTGCAATTTGTCGAAGAGCCCCACCACTCGTAAAAACGAACCTGAAGTGAAGCCCATGCTTCTATTGCCATAACTTTTTTTTTGTCTCGTGGTCGGTCTGGCCTTATCTGATCGCCTTCCGGGAGCTTGGAGCTCCTCCGGCCTGGCAGATAGAGACATGTGGTGTTTGCCTGGAATTAGCATTTTTATGGAGATGTAATGTGGTCATAGCGATTAACCATAATGGATGGGACGCATCTCTCGTCCCGCCCCACTTCCTGCCTTATCTCTTCCCGTGGCTCAATACCTCTCCCTACGTCATTCCATCCGCATTCCGTCTCACTCGTTTACCTCCGCAATCTGATCCATGCCACAAGCCTTCTTGCAAAGATGGAATCTGAAGCAGGAAAGTCACAATTTCTCCCTAGAAATCCCGTCCTGCACATGCCGCCCCCTCACCCCACCTTTTGAAACTGTTGACTTGACTTGTTGTCGCCCCTTCACCCCCAATCGAAACAGTTGATTTCTTCCCGCACACACTCAATTGCATACGTTGCCATTATGCCATCTCGTCTTACTCGTTTACCTCCTTAGGCTCATCTATCAGTCACTATTGTTCCCTAGAAATCCTGTCCTGCACATGCCGCCCCTTCACCCCCAATCGAAACTGTTGACTTGACTTTTTACCGCACACACTAAATTGCATACGTTGCCATTATGCCATATCGTCTTACTCGTTTACCTCCTTAGGCTCATCTATCAGTCATTATTGTTACCTAGATATCCTGTCCTGCACATGCCGCCCCTTCACCCCCAATCGAAACAGTTGACTTGACTTGTTACCGCACACACTAATTTGCATACGTCGCCATTATGCCATATCGTCTTACTCGTTTACCTCATCCACGCCACACGCCTCCTTGAAAAGATGGTAGCTGAACCAGGACAGTCACTATTTCTCCCTAGAAATCCCATCCTATACAGGATGCCCCCTCACCCCCCTTTCGAAACTGTTGAGTTGACTTGTTGCCGCACACACTAAATTGCATATGTCGCCATTATGCCATATCGTCTTACTCGTTTACCTCCTTAGGCTCATCTATCAGTCACTATTGTTCCCTAGATATTCTGTCCTGCACATGCCGCCCCTTCACCCCCAATCGAAACAGTTGACTTCTTCCCGCACACACTCAATTGCATACGTTGCCATTATGCCATCTCGTCTTACTCGTTTACCTCCTTAGGCTCATCTATCAGTCACTATTGTTCCCTAGAAATTCTGTCCTGCACATGCCGCCCCTTCACCCCCAATCGAAACAGTTGACTTGACTTGTTACCGCACACACTAAATTGCATATGTCGCCATTATGCCATATCGTCTTACTCGTTTAACTCCTTAGGCTCATCTATCAGTCACTATTGTTCCCTAGATATCCTGTCCTGCACATGCCGCTCCTTCACCCCCAATCGACACTGCTGACTTGTTCCCGTACACACTAAATTGCATACGTTGCCATTATGCCATATCGTCTTACTCGTTTACCTCATCCACGCCACACGCCTCCTTGAAAAGATGGTAGCTGGACCAGGACAGTCACTATTTCTCCCTAGAAATCCCATCCTATACAGGATGCCCCCTCACCCCCCTTTCGAAACTGTTGAGTTGACTTGTTGCCGCACACAGAAAATTGCATATGTCGCCATTATGCCATATCGTCTTACTCGTTTACCTCCTTAGGCTCATCTATCAGTCTCTATTGTTCCCTAGATATCCTGTCCTGCACATGCCGCCCCTTCACCCCCAATTGAAACAGTTGACTTGACTTGTTACCGCACACACTAAATTGCATATGTCGCCATTATGCCATATCGTCTTACTCGTTTACCTCCTTAGGCTCATCTATCAGTCACTATTGTTCCCTAGATATCCTGTCCTGCACATGCCGCCCCTTCACCGCCAATCGAAACAGTTGACTTGACTTGTTACCGCACACACTAAATTGCATATGTCGCCATTATGCCATGTCTTCTCACTCGTTTACCTCCTCAGTCTCATCCAAGCCACACGCCTCCTTGAAAAGATGGTAGCTGAACCAGGACAGTCACTATTTCTGAATTCCTATTCAGGATGCCCCCTCACCACCCTTTCGAAACTGTTGACTTGACTTGTTGCCGCACACAGTAAATTGCGTTTGTGTTATTTTGTAAGTCGACGAGTGTGCATAAACGCTTTTGAGCCCGTGTTGTGAATCCATCAGTTTTACAGCCTTTTGTGAGCATGCACTTTTTACAGCCCATCCCCTTTAATCAATTTCTCCTCCACAGTTTTGCTGTGGCTCTTCTTAAAGGATGGCTTTATACAGCCCTGCATTAGCGCCGCGTGCAGCTTCGTCTGTGAACAAAGCGAGGAATTGGAAGCAATAAAAGATGCACTGAAGAAGCAGATTTCTTGCAGACGGAGCACAGACTGATGGTGTTATTTTACTCTTCTCTATATGTGCGTGCGTTTGCGTGTGTGTGTGTGTGTACTTTGCAGCGGCATACTGCAGCCCCCCTAACCCTCCGGTGAATGGCTCAGTGCACAGCCAGACAGGCACAAAGCTGGGCAGTACCTTGCGCTTCAGCTGTGACCAAGGATTCCGCCTGATTGGCCAGAGCAGCGCCACCTGCACCCGCACCCCGCAGGGCATCTTCCAATGGAATGCTCCTGTGCCCCTGTGCCAAGGTGGGTTAAAAGCACTCATCCAGAACCCCTCAGTGTGCTCCCCACGCCCCTCGCCTGTCTTTCTGTCCATCTTCACTCCATCTTATTCCCATTCACGATGGAGGTACGCTGGGACCGGTAATTCCGCATGCCGACGACGTCCGGGCTTTGCCTGCATCCATCCAAATCGCTCATCACAATAAACAGTCTAGCCAGCAGCCTTCGCTCAGACACTTCGGCTAATGTGCAGTCCGAGGGGAGAAGCTCTTCACGTACTGACAGTTGGCTCTCATTGAAGCAAGCTGGCCATCCAGTCGGCCATTTTGCGTCCAGTCTCCCATGTAGTCCCGCTCCTCCCTGACTAACAAGGCTTTTTGCCTGGGAGCGAGGCAGGTTTTAATTTGACTGGGAAAGGTATGAGGAGCCTCAGGCCATAAGCCTCCCAGGACTCCCTCTGTTATATTAGAGTACTATGAGATCTGCATTAACTACTAGCAATCGCTTGCTGGACAGACTGAAATGAGCAGCCCCATGGCTCCTATACAGTCAGCAAGATCAATGGAGCTGCTGGCGTTTTGTTTTTTGGACCTTATGTATGTGGTCTGTTTTCAGTAGATGACCAAAAGATCAGGAGAGGTTTATTTTTAGAGGAGAGCCAATGTAATTTGTACCTTTTGCGTCAGTTCTGTACATGCAGCTTCTCTTTATCCGTGTGAGACTGACGTCCTGCGGAGAAAATGAGTCGCTGAATTGCAATGCTGACATGCAGGGGATTCCTCCGTATCTGCCTTACCACGGCAGCTGGGAGCAGCAGGTGTTTTGGATCTATGCACAGGTGTAATCTCTCTTGTTGGATTGAACCCACCACTCACTAGCTGCCACAAACCCTCGTTTGTATGGTTTGTTTGATGTGTATGTGGGTATGCAAGCTTGCTGAGTGCGTTTACTGAGCTTGCTGAGTGTCCTGTCTGAATCTAGACCACCTGAGTGAAGTGTTTTAGCATTGAGCTATCCTCTCTTCTTTCTCAGAGGTACATGCTGTAGGTACTGTTTATCTGAAGCCCCAGGAGGAATAAAGTACACTAGCATATATACTTCAGTTTCAAAAATAGCTCCAGCCAGAAGGAACCAACCCACCCGAATGAAACTTGGTTTGACATCATGAGCATCACTTCACCGTGGCCAAACTGGGATTCCATTCCTCCTTAAATGATGCTGAAGTTACATTCAGCTTGCTTAAGTAAAGGTGAGGAGTTTCCGGAAATCCTCCATCTTCCAATGGAATGCTCCTGTGCCCCTGTGCCAAGGTGGGTTAAAAGCACTCATCCAGAACCCCTCAGTGTGCTCCCCACACCCCTCGCCTGTCTTTCTGTCCATCTTCACTCCGTCTTATTCCCATTCACGATGGAGGTACGCTGGGACCGGTAATTCCGCATGCCGACGACGTCCGGGCTTTGCCTGCATCCATCCAAATCGCTCATCACAATAAACAGTCTAGCCAGCAGCCTTCTCTCAGACACTTCGGCTAATGTGCAGTCCGAGGGGAGAAACTCTTGCTTCTTGATCAGTAGATTTTGGCTAAGGAAGTCCTTTGTAGCTGTCGGGGACACAATAGGGTTCTACAGTGTAGTGTGCACACCAGACGTGAGCAGTTCCTATTTCTTGATACCTTCCTGACATTTCGCTGGGGCATATGGTATGTGACGGTATTTCTAGAGAAACAAAGGTCACAGCGGAGCTGCTGGCCACCGCAGAAGTCACTCATACCGCTTCTAATCCTCTCGTCCAGCGTTAAATTGAAATAGGTGAACACAGTGCTCAGTTTTCAAGCTGTTATTCAATAAATGTCAACCATCCATTGAACAGCTGATAAATCTTAAACAGCTTCACTACCATGCTAAAAGCTCTGGCCCACCGCAGGACACGTTTGATTCTGGTTAACTAAGGGACTGACGCATGTTCAGATGATCATGATTAAGAGAGTATGGTCCAGCAACCACTGAAGAGGCAGACGGACAAATTGAACCTGGTCTTTGGTGTTTGGATGTGTAGACTGGTAGGCTTACCAAATCATAATAGACCAGCATGGCTGGTCACCAGTAAAACCATCATATGCTGTTTTGGATGCTGGATACTTGTCAAGAGCAATGGAATGCTGGTACCTTGGTGAACCAGCATGATCAAGCTTAACCAGTACCAATAGCAGACCACCTTAAACCAGCTTAAATCAGCCTAGACCAGCATGAATTGGTGACTAGTGATGGGAAGTCCATTCCAAAAGGGCCTGCAAGTTGTTGTTGCCTCTTGACCAATGGTTATAAGGGGCATTCTGACAGAGATGAGTGTAAAGCAAGACAGGGTCTGAACTCGATTAGTGTGGGTTTGTTTAATGACCAGGATTAAACAACACTGCTGCTTACCACCTGCTGTTACCGCAAACTGTTTTCACAGAGACATTCTTTTTGAAATTTGGGATGCAATAAACACGTTTTTGAAATGATACAAGAAAGAATAAACAAAAACGAGCAAGGCCTTTCACGGAACGTGTAAGGATAGACTGAGATTTTCCATTTTCTCCCTTTTTGTTAACATTTTTTAGGCCACCTTAAATGTTGCTTCAGTTGCAGTCAGCCACCAGTGCACCTTTAAAGTCACCATTAAGGTGAACCGGAAAAGGAGAAAGGGAAGCCGGTGAATGAAAAGCCAGCTGTAGCCTGTTGAAAAGAGGAACGAACTAACATCCAGCAAAACCGGTTCAAATTCAGATTACAGTAATGGTTTCCCCAGCACCTCACCCGAAGTTCCTCCACGGCCCTCATAGTGTGACCTGTTTTCATGACATCACTGCCTACACTATGTTTAGGGTGATGGGAGTCTGATGGGGAGACCAGTGGCAAGATTTGGAGTGAAACCCCAGAAAACCTGGGGTCACGCATCACTAATCCTGACACTACCGATGTGGTAGTTTAGGTGCGGTTTAGGTGTGCCCAGAGATGCATGTTAATGTCAGTGGTAAACAGGGCAGCTGAAGCTTACACGATTCTCTACATCTCTCTTTTCTCTCCACTCTCTCGCTGTCTCCCTCTCTGAGTGCCTTAGGTAATGATGTATACTCAGTAAGTCTAAGGACCAGTGTACCTGCCATTAGAGGTCTGATTATGAATACCTCTCAGTGAGGAATTCTCAGTTTCATAAACGTGGGACTGTCATGCTTTTGAGGAAACCAGCACACAGCACTTCACATTTAATTAGCTTGAGAACTAGTTTAGTCTTGGCATGAGTGGATCTAGCGTCACACCGCACACTATAAACACAGCTGTCTGCCGTGTGATTATATTAGAGTTGAGTGCTCACTTTGTCACTTTTGATCACCTCCCGTGTTCCAGACAGTCAGGGATTGTTTAGTGGAGACTGTAATAAGTCCTGATCATGCCTTCTCTCTCTCTCTCTCTCTCTCTCTCTCTCTCTCTTTCTTTCTCTCTCTCCTCAGTGGTGTCATGTGGGATGCCAATTGCACCAGTGAATGGTAGCGTTGTTGGGCAAGACTTCACTCTCGGCTCCAGGGTTACATTCAGGTGTAACCCTGGGTTCCGTCTGGCCAACACAGTGCCGGTGTCAACAGTGTGTCAGGAGTCAGGGAGGTGGACCCCATTAGAAACCCCACCCCGCTGCACACGTGAGTTCAGAGATCCACCTACAAGTTTAGAATCTATTGTGCCGTAAACTGAAAGCATAGCATAGATAGATAGATAGATAGATAGACAGACAGACAGACAGACAGACAGACAGACAGACAGACAAGCAGCCAGGCAAGCAGGCAGGCAGACAGGCAGACAGGCAGATAGGCAGACAGGCAGATAGATAGATAGATAGACAGACAGACAGACAGACAGACAAGCAGCCAGGCAGGCAGACAGGCAGGCAGACAGACAGGCAGACAGGCAGACAGGCAGACAGACAGACAGACAGACAGACAAGCAGCCAGGCAGGCAGACAGGCAGGCAGACAGGCAGACAGGCAGACAGACAGACAGACAGACAGACAGACAGACAGACAGACAGACAGACAGACAGACAGACAAGCAGCCAGGCAAGCAGCCAGGCAGGCAGACAGGCAGGCAGACAGGCAGACAGGCAGACAGGCAGACAGGCAGACAGGCAGATAGATAGATAGATAGATAGATAGACAGACAGACAGACAGACAGACAGACAGACAGACAGATAGATAGATAGATAGATAGATAGATAGATAGATAGATAGATAGATAGATAGTAGTTAATACTATAGTGTTCAGTTAATACTAAAAATTAATCCGGCACTGATACTGTTCTGTGAGTGTGAGTCCGGACCTGCCGGAGTGTGGTGTAATTGGGATTGAAATTGAACCAGCCTCTCACATTTGACTGGATGGAGCTTCGCACCAGGACAGACATGTAGAGTTGAAGCTAATCTGAAAGCGTGTTCTCTCTCCAGCTGTCACCTGCCCTGACATCGGCCACTCGGCAGTGGAACACGGGAGATGGAGGCTTATTTACGGCATGCAAAATCAGTACGAGGCCATGATGATGCTCACCTGTGACCCTGGCTACTTCTACAAGGGTCAGAGGGTCATCCGTTGCCAGGCCAACAGCACCTGGGACTATCCGGAGCCAAGACCTGCCTGTGAAAGTGAGCACCTTATCATCTTCTAAGAACAGACTCATTCAGACACTTGGCTAGCATTAAACTGTAGCTCGTCTCCAAGGTTCTGTGATGGTCAGCAATTCATACATTATCGTATATTCAGTGAACTGTAGAAACATGTTCATGGCATACTTGGAAGGCTTTTCCATGACCACTGACATAAACCTGACCTAAGCATTTAGAAACACTTCCAGGAACCTTCTTCCTTCTTTTTCGTAAAGGGTTTTTTGGGCAAGTTTCATTTCTGTCTATCTTAACAAGCAAAATGATCTTATATCTAGTTAATATATCATCATTTCGGGAATGCTGCAGGCCCATGTTAAGATTATTCCCGTTTCCAGATGTGTTTTATTTGATTTAAGTGATTTTAGTGACTTGATAAAACAAGCAGCATTCTCTGCCAATGCAGTGACACACTTTGGCTGACTAACGTATCTTAAAATTAGCTTACAACTATCTCAAATTGAGAATTTGAAGAAGGGGTGCACTGATCCCATATTAGAATCCGATATTTACATTTATGGCATTTAGCTGATGCTCTTATCCAGAGCGACTTACAAGGTTAACCATATTGCAGGTGGGCCAATGTAGTGTTAGGAGTCTTGCCCAAGGATTCTTATTGGTGTAGCACAGCGTAGTCGAACCCCAGTCTCCCACATGTGGTGGTGGCTCTCTGGCGGGCAGTGGTGTTATCCGCTGAGCTACACCAACCACATATATATCCGTCCCGATATTAACAAAACTACCTGGATCAGGTATCAGATAATTAAGCCATAGGACTAATCCATTCAGTTTAATTAGTTTATGATGCGTGCTATGCCAAGCCACATGCCAGCTGATAATGTTGGCTTGTACATTTGATTTATTTTACTATATATTTCTAACATTTTAACACATATGATATGATATATTTGAATAATACATTTTTATTTTGAATATGAACGCTGTGAGAAACTTGTATAAACTTAGTCAAGTAATGTTTACATCTGTTCTAATGCCTTAAGTCTGTCCCACATGGTAAAATATATGGTTTATTAATTGGCCCTTTCATAACTTTTGTTTTTTTTTACTGTGATGTAATCTAACACCTATTCGAATAATCCTTTATATATGCTTTCATGAGAAGCTTGTGTAGGGTTCATGTCACCTCAAGAACTGTGGTCCAAAGTGTTTAAGGAAACTTTTTCTTTCAGGTCATTTTGAATCATTTGCCCTTATTAATTTTAATTATCCAAATAGTTTATTACATAGTAATACATACTGTACGATCTATCCGCGCACAGTATGACGAAACATTTGCTATTGTGCAGTTATCTCCTGCGGGGACCTCGGAACCCCTCCCAATGGAAACAAGATTGGCACCCTGACTGTGTACGGAGCCACGGCCATTTTCTCCTGTAACACAGGCTATACTCTGGTGGGCTCCCGGGTGAGGGAGTGCATGTCCAATGGCTTGTGGAGTGGATCTGAAGTCCAGTGTCTTGGTAAAACAACAACACTTCACCTAACAACTGTTTTCAGTGTCCAAGAATATGTTATGCTGGTAAATTGTTTGTTCCTGAGCCTCAAGGTCGTCCTCTGTTTGTCTGCACGCGTGGGTGTTTTTCTCCTCAGCCGGTCACTGTGGCTCTCCTGAACCCATTGTAAATGGGCAGATAATTGGAGAGAACTATAACTACAGGGGAAGTGTGGTGTACCAGTGCAACCCTGGCTTTAGACTGATCGGCGTGTCCGTGCGCATATGTGAGCAAGACCACCGCTGGTCTGGAAAAGCCCCCGTTTGTGTCCGTAAGTACCGATGCAGCTCTCCAGTGTAACAGCATGCACGGTCAGCAGTGTAGTAGACGTAGCTGTGGTATTAACACACATGGTCTGTTCTGCTGTTTTGTAGCTATCACCTGTGGACACCCAGGCAACCCTGCTAATGGTGTAACCCATGGAACTCAGTTCAACCTCAACGATGTTGTGCGCTTTGCCTGTGATACCGGCTATGTGCTACAAGGGGCCGTCAAGTCTCATTGCCAGCCCAACGGCCAGTGGAGTAACACCTTACCCAGGTGTAAAAGTAAGTGCAGTATGGTGAGCATGTGTGTTCTGTTGGAAGGCCGCAGAAAAGCAGTGCTAGCTTGTTTAACAAGATGATCCTGAATTCATAAGTTTAATAAAGATTTCAAATTTCTTAAAACACATATACAGCAACTGTGGGATGTGTGTGAAGCCCCACATCACCACAGCTGTCCAGCGTTAGTTTTGCCAATGAGAACTATGATGAAATGTTGTTATATAGAAATCAGCTTATACCTCTGCTATGGTTTTTATAGATTACCATAATTATCAGACTACCCCTACTGACTGGATCACCTTCCAGGTACCTAGAGTTTATACAGGACTGAGAAACTCTGCGTTTAGCTACAGTGCACCAGCGGGCTGGAATTCACTACAGGAGCCTCTGAAACTCATCTCGTTGGTGTCACCTTTGGCTGGCAGGAACTGGTTTCACTGAATTTCATCATGATGAAAAACAGAACAGAGTGAACATGCAGATTAAGGGAATTATGGGGTAAATTATTTGTTTTTATCCAGTTTTCATCACCGACCCCCAGTGAAAGCAACATGGCTGCATGAGCAGGTGTATCATCGTGGGTCATATGCCTCAGAACAATGATTTATATCATCATTCCTTTATCATTATTTCATTTTATTGTCGTTTATCTATTTTTATGAGATTTTTATTTTATTCGTCTCCATTTTTACTCTTTATTTTTTCATTTTTACTAGTTTTTTTAATCTTTGAGTGATTTTACATTTCAAGTAATTCAGTTTTTGTTTTTTAATTAAATCATATTATCATTGACATTGTTGGTTTAGTTTATTTTTGAATTTTATTGGCAGGTTGATTTGTATTGGTTTTCATTTTTGTTTAATCAGATTTTCTAGTTTATTTTCTTTTTTTTGAGGAGAATACTCTGAAAACAATGCTCACCCACAATACACCTTTACGTAAAAATAAAAGTTGATTGATTGAGAACTATTTAATAAGTATAATTTGTAAATAATGGTGAAAATCTGTTAGACGTTTCCTATAAATAAAAACGAAAAAGTGATCATGTGAATAATAAATCCTTTCTGGGCCCTGATCACACCAACATAGTTGTGAGGTTGGACAGACAGACTGTGACGCGCGCTGAGCTAAAAGCAAAGCTAGGTTTATTAAACAGCACAACACAGCAGCAACAAGGCACAAGCGGACATAACCAAGAGGGCAAGGACAGAGTCAGAGTAACGAGACAGGCAGAAGTCAGAACCAGGTAAAACAGTCAGACCAGCAACAGTATCCAAAGGGGAAGACAAAGAGTAAACCAGAAAGTCAAAAGGGAGTCAAACCAGGAAAGCAAACGAGAATAACAACAGGGAGAAACGCTCAGTACGCATGATGAGGCTTCACAACGGGTCAGTGGGAGAGAGGAGTATTTGTACCCGAGGCTAATCAGCTACAGGTGACATCAATATTCTGAGGACCTAGACCTTAGAGATGGACCAGGACTGGCAGATGGTGGACATGTGACTGTGATGTCCTCAAGTGGTGGATTATGGGAAACGGAGTCCAGGAGATTGGGGATGGGAGGAGAGCCAGCAGGCGTGACAATTGTCAAACATGTACTCCTTTAAGACGCCACAGAATAAAAACATTCAGCCAATTTTCCCGAACTTTCATTAAAAGTCAGGCTGGAAACTCAATGCTAGTTTTTGTTTGATGTTGACAGACGAAGTAAAAGCAGAGCTAGGGCGATATAAATTTAATATCATATTAAAAGATCATGTTCATGTGTGCGTAGCAGTATGCAGAATGGGATGGAGCTGGCGTGGCATTTATCTTAATATCTTTGTCATTTATTGTCCTATGAAGAAATGGGATGAGATTTTAGAATCTGCTGACTCAGCTCTACCGGCCTACTAGGTTAGTGTTAGAGGGTCAAAGAAGGAGAAGGATGAACAGAGATAGAGAGATATAGTGCTATTCATTTAACCAACTTAATGGACAAGACACTTAAGCTGTGAGAAGCCACTATGAGCTTACTGTTAACAGCCCACAGGAGAAGTTTGATTCTGGTTTTCTGCTAATAAGCTTTTCTAGTGGATTCCAGTGCCTTGCCTCTTTTCCTCTGAAGTAATGAAGTTCTGGGCCAATGTAAGCCGGTACTGGGGCGCAGCAGTGCAGCGTGACTAAAACTAGACCCGATATCTTAGAAACTGAACTGGGTAAAAAATTAAATAACTAAAATCTGACTGACAATAATATACATTATAGTCATAAGACTTCAACTTCATTACTTAATTGAGCACTAGAGCTATCAGACAACTGAAAAAGTAAATTATGATTAATCATATGATTGATTATTATCAATCAACAATTATTTGTGTAGTGTTAACATCATTAACACATGTAATTTGACATTGAATAATTCAGTAAAATATTTTTCATATATATGTGTATCATCATGTGTCATCATAAGCTCACTGGACAAAAAAATGAATCACCTGTGACTAAAACTAAGAGCATGCTAAACATGCACAAGCACCAACAGCTGTGATTGGATTTGGCATGACTGGACAAGTTTCTGGATGTAGGCTGCATCAGTGTTCAGACACTCTTGCATCAAAGAATTACACAGTTCCCCAGAATTACAACCTTCCCTGGCTCAGTCCTGAGGAGAGATTCCTGCTGGTAGACCCGTATGACCGTATGCTTCCATACACCTGCAGATTCAGCTACGTCCTTCACGCTATGGTCTTTGGAAGACCCAAATCCAGTCACTCCTTTTTCAGCTTCAGTTTTGACGGCATTTCAAATTGACAGTTTCCCTTTACAGTGTCTGTAAATTTCATGATGGATGGACCAAGAGAAGTGACCCAGAATGACTCGGAAAGATGTCTGGTTCCATTGACTTACAGGGGTTGGACAATGAAACTGAAACACCTGGTTTTAGACCACAATCATTTATTAGTATGGTGTAGGGCCTCCTTTTGCGGCCAATACAGCGTCAGTTCGTCTTGGGAATGACATATACTGCGTCCTGCACAGTGGTCAGAGGGAGTTTAAGCCATTCTTCTTGCAGGATAGTGGCCAGGTCACTACGTGATGCTGGTGGAGGTTCGTCCTTCTTGGTGGTATGCTGACATTACCCTGGATACCGTGATGCTTGATACATCACAAAGACTTGCTGTCTTGGTCACAGATGCGCCAGCAAGACGTGCACCAACCATTTTGTCCTCTTTTGAACTCTGGTATGTCACCCATAATGCTGTGTGCATTGCAGTATTTTGAGCAGAACTGTGCTCTTACCTGCTAACTGAACCTTCACACTCTGCTCTTACTGGTGCAATGTGCAATTAATGAAGATTGGCCACCAGGCTGGTCCAATTTAGCCATGAGACCTCCCACACTAAAATGACAGGTGTTTCAGTTTCATTGTCCAACCCCTGTACATTAAAAGTGAAGCATGTTTTATGCTTCTCCTGGAAAGTTCTCATTTCGGATGAACAAAATTTTGTTCCGACAAAACGAGACATACGGTCAGTGTCTTCAGATCCTCCAGAACCGTGGCAGCTTTGTTCTCTTTCTTGTCCGTACAAATTGTGGATTCCTGTTAAAGTTGCAGCTTCTTGATTCATACGTAGCTGCCCGGTAGGCACCGTCCAGCATAGTGTAGCGAACACTGGGTTCCACGCCGGCGACCACACTGCGCTTTACTTCTAAATGATACTTCAGTCTCAATGTACTTCAGTAATAGACAAATTCACCATGACAGTCACCAAACAGGCTGCCACTTAAAAGCAGTATTCGAAGGCTACAGTCAGAACAGCAGCACAGGATCCTGCACAACCACGGGCGGTTTGAAGGGTCAGTGCTATTAACAGCATTTAACAATTTAGCAGCATTAATAAGTGATCACAGTAGCGCTATAACCTTGATAATAATAAGCTCATATGTATTCGTGGCCAGGTCGATGCATTACCTTAAAGAACCTCGCGTGTGTTGTTCTTGATGGAACAGGGGAAAGGAGGGGGGAGTACTGACTGTGAAATAACATTACCAGTCAATTCTAGAAGAAGCCGAAGTGGGGAAGTTAAGAGGAACACGGCGCTGTAATTAAAAGTCTTTGACAGGCCGCTCCGAGCTGCGGATTAAGTGTTTGCATATGACTCCTTGTCTGCATTGTCATGGTAATGATGCACCAATCAGTGCATGGAGACAATTCTTTCTGAGATTAATGGACTTAAGTGCCCTCTACATGATTGGCGGTCTCTTGTCTGTGTTGGAATCAACCCCCCTGTGAGACCCTCACTACATTTCCTTCTCTATTCTTCTTAACACACACAGACAGATATATATATATATATATATTAATTTATGTATTTTGGTTTTTGGTGGAGTGAGTCATTGAAGAGCCCGAGAAGCTTTTGCAGTTTGGCCGGGTGGAATTGAAAGGCTCCAGCTTTAAGACGTGTTTAGATTCGGTTAAAGCCGCGGGCTGAGTCTCTCTGGCAGCTTCAGAAAGGACTGCAGGCGGGGTCGTGTCCCCGCACTGACAACCGGGAGACACTGAGCCTCAGCCACTGACGGCTGCTGCCACATTAAAAGACTTGACCTCTCATGGATCAGGAACATGGTTATTTGTGCGGCAGTCTTGGAAATCCGGCAGATGTAATAAAAGCAGAGCTTGTCATTCAAGCTGGCCGCCGAGAGGTAGAGGCGCTTTTAAATTTAGGACCTTTTTTACGTTTCCGCCAATGGCCACAACTACACTCGTAAAAATGAAGGTCCCTAAATGGTTCTTGGCCTTTACACTGTATTAAAACTTAGTCTGAAGGGTGTAGAACCTTCACAGTATCTGGAGGCTCTTTAGCAAGGTTCTTCACACCTACCTTTACAGAATTGCATGGACTAATACCTCTTCTACACCAACAAAGGGCCAGTTCTAATGCCAGGGCTGGTGATCGTTCCCAGGATCTATTGAACCTGTTAAGTAGGGTCCCACTTTTCCACTGGCTTGAGAACCAGGGGATGTATCTGGGTGTAGGTGGTCCTTAGTTGGTGCACAATGCGTAAAAACATGGCGGAACATGTTCATTCAGCAGACCACTGATGGGTCATTTTGCAGCTGCTCATTCTCCTGTGTTATGGGCAATTAGAGGCTTCGCCAATTTGATTGAGTGATAAGGGCAGTGGCATTCCCCTTATGCCATGCCCTCATGCCACTTGCATTATGGGTTCCACAGTTTCAGACCAGCAAGTTCTTGGACCAGCCAAAAACCAGTTTTTAGAGGTTCAGGATTTTGCCACGAGTACATCACCATGTGGGTGTCAAAGAGCTATAAAGGACTTCTTCTGTGGTGCCCTCCCAAAGAGCCCCTGTATCACCTTTATTAGGACAGGTGCCCGCGTTACTATATGAGAACATTGTCATAGTACTGTGCTCCTGCTCGCATGCAGTGTGCTGCGGAGGTGGAGGATGATTATAAGCCTGAAATGCTGATCCATAAGAGGATTAGCCCCCTCTTTGTTAGTTTTATCAGATCTCTCATGTTAATTATAATCGTAAGGTTGCCTTTTCCTCCCTCTCCATCCTCCTCTGGCTTTGTTTCGTAAATGCGTGTTTACCCTGGCTGAGGGAACTTAAAGTGGTCTGATGCTCTGTGCTCGCTTCGGCACCATCTCCCTTCCATCACAGCCCATCATTAGCACTGAGAGCGGCAGAATCACAGCTAATGGCACAAAAGGAGCTCGGCTGGAAAGGCGTAAGCTGTGAGCTGCATCAATAATTCAGAGGGCCCCCACACAGCTCCGCTAATCAGCACCAATTTGTGTCAGACCAAGCCACTACCTTCTTCAAAATGGCCTCCTAAAACCACACTGATAAGTCTATGGCCAGCCAAGAAACCCATCCATCTTCCCTAGCAAATGGCCAGTGGCCAGAGGCTGAAACGAACCTGATGTCCAATTGTGTTCAAGATCCGATAAATTGGATCTATTTTCTCCTTTTCTACCCCTCCCACCTTTCCCTTTTCTCCCCTCCATTATCTATCTATCTATCTATCTATCTATCTATCTATCTATCTATCTATCTATCTATCTATCTATCTATCTATCTATCTATCTATCTCTCAGTCAGTCAGTCAAACAGTCAGTCAATCAGTCAGTCATCTGTTTGTCATTCAGTCAGTCAGTAAGTCTGTCAGTCAGTCAGTCAGTAAGTCTGTCAGTCAGTCAGTCAGTCAGTAAGTCTGTCAGTCAGTCAGTCAGTCAGTCAGTCAGTCAGTCAGTCTGTCTGTCTGTCTGTCTGTCTGTCTGTCTGTCTGTCTGTCTATCTATCTATCTATCTATCTATCTCTCAGTCAGTCAGTCAGTCAGTCAGTCAGTCAGTCAGTCAATCAGTCAGTCATCTGTTTGTCATTGTCATTCAGTCATTCAGTCAGTCAGTCAGTCAGTAAGTCTGTCAGTCAGTCTGTCTGTCTGTCTGTCTATCAGTCAGGATATACATATTTATTTATTTATTCATCCATTCATCCATCTATCCATCTCATTACTCTTTTAGATCTTAATGACTCATTGACTCATTTGATTGAATGTTCTAATGGTTTGTTGTTGTACTGTGATTAGCCTGTAGCTGTCGTTTGCCGTCAGCTATCGTCAGTGCTGTAGATCAAGCATGTGCCAACAGTGTTATTGGAATTGAGTAGGATCAAGGTGCTTTGGCTTTCCCCTTAGCTGACAGTTCAGGAAACTTTTAAACAATTTCATTAAAAGTGAATAAAAAGCAAGATTGTTGGGAAGGTGGCCCTTTTTGAGTTTTCCACATAGTAGTACTTCACATAGTTAACATACGTTCTTAACCGGCATCATTCTCAGCTAGCAGTCATAGTGCTTTGCACTTGTCATTAAAAGAATAGTTGCACCCAGAAGGAATGACACGCTCGATCACTCGTGTGATTTAAGAAACGACAGGCCTTACTACCGCACCTGACTGACCCAACAACCATGATCACAGACATTCAGCGAGCAGTGATGCCCACCATGAATCATCGTGTTTTGCCAGCACCATTAGCAGGCGGCTGCACGATGCAGGACTACATGCACCCAGACTGTTACTACGACTACCCTTAAGACCATGTCAACATCACAAAAGACTACATTGGTGTTGTGCCAGACTGTCATGGAGTGACTCAGAATGCCAGTGGGTCATCTTCAGTGACGAGTCCCGCTTTTGTCTTGGTGGAGGACGACCAGCGACTATGTGTGTGAAGGCACCGTGGCAACACCAAGATTAATGTTTCACATGTTGAGAAGGCCTGGTGTCACTCCACCTCCACCCCTTCTACACAATCTGCAGGAGCTATGTGAGAGTATTCAAGCTGAACATTATCACAGGACACCATCTGGAACTTCATGTCTGGCATGTTGGGTTAGCAAATATGGCAGCCCAACACCATGCTGAGAGACCCTACTTCTGTATGTGTAGCTCAATAAATTTTGCCCATATCAGTCTAAATGTATCATCATTCTGAATAGCATTGCAATCTGACGCTTCCTTCTGGGTGTTTACTAAATGCAATACTTACTGTAGTTATAATATGTTATAAAACATGTTATAAAGTGTTAATTACTGCAGATTAATGGTTAACTTTTGGCCCAAGTTGCCTGTAGGTTAGAAACTTTTCTTTTCTTTGTCTTAGCTGCATTTTTTTTCTGAGGTGGAGGTTTGCTTGTGACAGTGATGATGCAAGTCATGTTTATGGATTTATGTCATATTCACTGTAGTAAATCTTTAAAGTGCTCACCATTCATTTCAGCACTCACGTTCACGGCGCAACCTGCCATCCAGCTTCAGCGTTGCAGAGTGTTTAAGCTAACAGAAATAAATGCCCTGGCTTCCTCTATCTATTCCATGATTAGTGGGTGGCAACATGAGCTGAAGTAGTAAAAGTGGCTGAAAGTGGTGAATAAATCACCAGGCTGTGTGAGGAGGTAGAGTGGCGCTAGTGCCCGAAGTGTGCCGCCCCAGCAGGCTGTTAGCCGCTCAGCGGAAGGGCGTCCCCCTCTCCAGCTCATCCCATCTGTCTCCCGCTGCTCACGTCTCCATCATCATGTCAATGCAGTATAAATAGCCTGAGTGTACCCCCCCACCCTCGCCTCCATCCATGTGCAAGTGCAGGACGGATGGCTTATTGATAACATCTGTCATGAATTTTAATGGCGGCAGCACCACCGGGGCTTGTTTCGCTCCCCGCTCTTTCTCATCCTCCCCATCGTCCGTCTAGTGTGCCAGATTGATCGGGGCCCGGGCCTGATGCCATCTGATGTGGCACAGTCGGGATCGGAAAGGGGGGTCTTTGAGACAGGTGTGGGCATGGAACATGGATTGATTAGGGACAAGCACGCTGCTAATTCCTGCCTCCAGTTCTCCATCTCACTCAAGTGTGCTCTCTTTCACTCTCTTTGTGAGCTGACAGACGTTCGCCTCTCTCGCTTTGCCTCCTCTCCGTCCCAGCAGGCTCTCCATCCATCATTTTGGGCATGTGTCTGGCTGAGTGTTGGGGTTTGATTTTTTCATCTCTTATGTAAAGCATATCGTCGCAGACAGAGCAAACCTGATAACTTGTGACCTTAAGACTTTATATTAGGGGTTGCAGAACTTGTCGAGTCATCGTTGACCAATCCCAGATGGCATCATACATAAAACCACTGGAGATGAAAATGCCTTGCAACAAATGACTAACAATCTGACTCGAATGTGAATCCATCATGAAGCTAAACACCGCAGGGCTGTAGAATGACCCTTTCTATGGTGGGCCTTGGATTGCATTGCTCACCCTCAGGGAACCAGAGATAAATGGACCCCGGAATCATGCAAATGAGGCCAATGAAATAAGGAATATCAGTGTAACCGACTTCAAACATTACAGGGTTATCGCCCCCTCTCCAGCAGCACATGACTTTTGATTATGGTCGTCAGGACTACCAGAAGTTATCTACATTTACATTTGCGGCATTTAGCTGACGCTCTCATCCAGAGCGACTTACAAGGGTATTCATATTACAGGTGGGCCAGTGTAGTGTTAGGAGTCTTGCCCAAGGACTCTTATTGGTGTAGCACAGCATAGTCATCTAGACCGGGATTCGAACCCCAATCTCCCACGTGGTGGTGGTTCCCTAGTGGGTAACGGTGTTATCCGCTGAGCTACACCAGCCACCATCTCTCTTGTTATCTCTCTTTGGAAAAAACTAAATCCAATATCTGATCTCTGAAGCGCCGTAGATCAGTGGAGGAATGATTCCACAGGTCAGTAAACACGTTTCAGTAAGTCCTGTATTGCATGGCGGTGAGCCTTCAGGAAACTGGAGGCACAGACCCTGAAATCACTAGGCTCCTCACCTGTTGTCTTCTCTGAAGCTTCCATGTTGTTCACACAGCAGATATAAGTAGTCCAAATCTGTTAAATGTGAGCTATATCCATCATTAGTCTGGACAGATCAGCCTCCTAACCTGCCCCCCATGTGCAAAAGAACTATGCTTCACTTGGTACGCTCATCAAGAGATGGATATTCATGACGTCCAATGGTTGGTCCTCTCCCAAAGGTTTCAGTTTTATCTTGGCCAGCATCACACGAGTGATCATCAAGTTCCAGTTGCTGATAGCTGAGCTTATTACCCAGAATGCATTCCAGCTTGCTGTAAAAAATGTGCGTTATTTGTCAAAGGCCACACAAAGTAACATCAGCCCAAACGTTGGTGTACTGTAAAATGACGATAGGTGTAAAGGTACAAATGCTGATCGGATTGTTTAGCCTGTTTAGGGTCACGTGGCTGCATATCAGATGCTTATCAGATTTCAATACCACATATCCCAAACCGGAAATGAAAAACAAGTATATGATTTCCTACTGATAGTTTTGGCTAATCATTTCTCAGATAATAAATAAACTAAACCATACAGATAATATTTTGCCTCACTTAACACATACACTCGTCAGTGCTCAGTGGAACTGCACACAAGACCTCACTACTTTAAGAAATTAAAGGAAAACATTTTCCATGCTTAGTCATTAAGTCTGATAATTTTTGGACCATTTCTGGAGGGTTTTAAAGACTATAAGATTATATAATTATAAAAGCTCTGCAGTGTCTGATCCACTCGTACATTGTTTATTTAGTTTATATTATAAATCATATATAGTCATAGAGCGAGTTGTAGACGCAGAGAACATAAGTAAACACTTCTTTGAACCTCAGTACTTTTCTACTGAATATGACAGATTGATTGATTTGCATGGGGCATGTTTTATAGTAGAGGGTAAATGATCCCAGAGTCCTTACTGACGTGGTAGCATGCAGGCGGTAAAAATGATTGACATGGTGCATACAGGCTGGACTGGAATCACTGAGAAACCGCAGGGGGAATGACATTACCCCACATCCTCATGTAAAACCAAGGCTATGAGTGCATTCGGTTAAAGATCTGTGTCTGAGTTACAAGGCATTGCCATAGTTAAGTGTGGAGGGTTCTATAAATAATACCAAAAAAATAAGTAAATAATAATAACAATAATAGTAATAATAATAATAATAATAATGTATACCTGTAAATTAATATGGGTTATTGGGTAATATAATATTGGGTTATCATTTGTACTCTATATTAATGCATGTATGCTGTTTTCCTCATTAGTTGTGAACTGCACTGAGCCAGGACATGTGGAGAACAGCGTCAGACAGGTCCTGCCCAGCGGACCCCATCGCTACAGCTTCCAGACCACAGTCTCCTACACATGTAACCCAGGCTACTACCTGCTGGGCACCAGCGTTCTGACCTGCCAGGGAGATGGCACCTGGGACCGCTCCCTCCCCAAATGCCTCTGTAAGAAACACATTCCCTTCTAGAAACACTGAACCTCTGTCTGCAGAATCACATCAGGCTGCCTGTCAAAAGTTTGCCGACACTCCGCCTTCTTCTGAAATTTGGAATTCGGTTACAGGTCATATTTAGTAGGACTCAGCTTCATATTCATCAAAGAGTCTTCCTTGCTGTGAAGAGTAGGTTTTGCCTAGATACTGATTTGACGGTTTTATTTTGAAAGCTCTTTTAAAATGTCCAGTCTTTGACGCAGATTTTTAAGCACCTGACAACATTTGCATATTGAATTTTGACCGTTTGCGCTCACACACAGAGAACTTTGACCTCTGCATGTAACCCATCCGTGCAGTGAAACACCCACATACACTAGAGGGCAGTGAACACATTTTCTCCTTAGTGGTGGGCAGCCCTGTCCACGGGTCCCAGGGAGCAGTGGGGGGTTGGGCACCTTGCTAACGGCCACTTCTGTTGTGTCATTTTGGCTCAGGGGATTGAACCAGTGACCAACCAGTTGCAACCAGTGACCAATCTAACCCAACCAACCAGACCTTGTGACTGGTTGGTCACTGGTTTCCTGAACTCCGGCCCATTAATGCATTACAATAAGGGCATAAAACGTATAAGGGATTAGCTTATTGGCATACTTACACATGTGTACACATTTTTGCCAAAATGAACCTGGCTAGTCCCTAATATGTTCACGTGTTGCAAACCAACCATATGTCCCCAAACTTTTGACAGGCAGTGATCTTATTTGTAAAATGTTGCCCATCAGCCAAAAGATCTAAAGATGTGCGATTTTGAAACATTGTGCATTATGAAGAGTAAGTAGGTGTGCTTCTATCTCTCTCTGACTCTCTCTCTCTCTCTCTCTCTCTCTTTCTCTTTCTCTCTCTCTTTCTCTCTCTCTCACTCTCTCTCTGCCTCTCCGCACTGTTTCTCTGCAGTGGTGCTGTGTGATCATCCCAGTATGCCTCCGTATGCTCAGATCTCCGGGGATAGGCGCACCGTGGGTTCAGTGATCCGATACAGCTGTATGGGCCAACGCTCCATCGTAGGCAACACCACCCGCATGTGCCAGCTGGACGGCCAATGGAGCGGTTCCCCACCACACTGTACCGGTACATAGAGATCCCCACATTGTCTGCACAGCCTTTGTTTGGGAGAACAAGCACCTTTTACATATTCACCATGCTCTGTCATGGTCTGACATCAAGTCATCAAGCCAAGCCATCAAAACTGGAATCTGTATTTAGAGAGTATTCTGACTTTACTATGTAACTTACATGTAACTTACTATGTAATTACCTGTGTAATAACATAATAGAAACAACAGCAATAACTGGAGATGTCTAAAGTTTAACCGCTCAATCGATCTCAGTGCCTCTGTAAACACGGTAGGAGGCCTCCTCGAAGCTGGGGATGAATCAGCAGCTCCGGGCCCTTCAGCAGAGATCAGTGGCCAGTGGTACAGCTGTGTGAGCGTGGGCCTGAAGGGCAAGCGCTCCGTCCCTCCATAAACTGCTTTAATCTCCCCATATCAGCCCCTGCTACATGAACTCCCACACGCCTGCCAGGTTATGAGCTGCCCGGCTTCCCTATAAAGCCATCAGCCCCTCGCAGCCCCCAGATATGCCAGAACATAGCCCTCATCCCTGGCAGTAAAACCACACTGACAGGTTAATGTCACAATTCATGACATTCATATTTCTCAAAAATTGCAGCTTTCTCTCTCTCTCTCTCTCGCTTTCACTCCACACCCAGGGACCGCCTTGGCTGCTGTACTACAGAGCGTGCTGATCTCACAGGGATAAATATCAATTCCAAACGGCGCGCGTTGGACCACGGAAGTGGAAATTACTAGCGTCCCTAAATATTTGCTTAATTTTAAAAGTGACAGCCAGGATTTGCGGCTGTTTGTGCTGCGGTGCCAGGCGGCCAGATGAAGGACCGAGGAGATCATTTGTAAATTCATCAGCAGATGAGTTTATATCATGATCGGATGAAAGGAAGGAAATTCACTTTTTCCATCGCGCTCTTATCCCGACTCTATTATCGCTCGACTCGAGTTTCCCAGATCCGTCTTAATTCTCACCTCTTCAGCGTATGAGGATGGCCGCCTCAGAGAAACACCGTGTAACATGGAATCTAATTATCAACTGTGGTTTTATTGTCTACTCTGTCTTATAATTCTGAATTCTGTTGGAGTTGGTAGTGTAATCCATCCAGTCACATTGTAAACATAAACATGAGAAGTTAATTTAGAGGAAAGTTCTGATTTTTTTGAAGTGATTCTGTACAAAATCCATTCATTTCTAGAAGAATGCTGTGGATATTTTTTTATCTTTTACATTTTGAACTTCTATTCATAAGGCATCTTCATTAGGCCCGATAGACACCCTTTGGTTTCACTCGCACCTCCAAATGATTTTGACCCCTCAACTCCTGGCTTATTATTTAGCTATTAACCTTGAAGACCCCCGTTTTTCATTTTTGGAAAAATAGCACATTTCCTAATTACTTATAAGTGGAGAACGCCAAAATATGATGCACATGATATGCAGAGTAATCGCCATGTGCAGCATGGACAGCAGCTAGACTGCCTGGGAGTGACTCAATAAGTTCCTGGTAGGTTATCACAAGTATCTGCAGCTATGCAAGGCTGCATGGGGGAGGATCTGTAGTGCAAACACAGTGATCAAGATGGTCCCACAGATACTCAATTGTCTTCAAGTCTGGGAACTGCGGGACCAGTGTAGTATTGGGAATCTTGGTCATGTTCCTCCAACTGTGGCTGTGTCTTGCTGGAAGATCCCATCCACCCCAGAGAAGACTATCAGCATGTATGGGTGAACATGATCTTACCCAAATCAGTTGAGAGGTCCTCCCACATGGATGAGTGGGTCCAGAGAATGCCACGGACATCTGACCTCCTTAATGAACTACATGCTGTAGCTGTCAAACGTAGAAGATGGTCATAATAATGTGACTCTACTGCATGTGAGCAAAGTCACTCAGCATCTGGAAACTTTCAGCCTATGCTAACATTAGCAGTGGAGTAATCAGGCCACACTGTGTCTGTTTAAGCCCAATTCTGAAATCCCATGCGTGAGCTAGTTTACCAGGAGATAAATGACTCACTATTTGCAAATCTCCAGTTTTTGAGAACGCCCTTTGACTGTTGCATTATGCGAACGTTTTATGATGGATGGACCGAAAGCAATGGCCCAAAATGACTTGGAAAACAAGTCTGGTTCTGTTGCAACACATTATAAATAAAGTAGTTTTTTCCCTCCTCTGTAATGTTTATCAGGATCAAGCGTATAAGACTGCACTTCCCCAGAGAGCCTACTTTTCAATAGTGTATTATGCCAAAGATCAGGGATGTGATAAGTAAGGGACTCCCGGATTTCAGGACTGTTTAACTGTAGGTGTTATTTTTGCGATAGCAAAGACCGATGTGTGCTGGAGAAGCCACGTACTGTGTGTGGATTCAATAGTGCAGATGTGAATAAGGTCGTTTAGAGTGGTTTGGTTGGTGAAGTGGTTCATTATATAGAAACTTACTGACTCTATATAGCAGTGGTTTAAAAGCCAGGGGCTCTTAGAGGTTCCTAATGGTGTCCTGTGAAAATCCATCCTATGCTGCTTGAATATTCTCACACAGTTCCTGCTGATTTTGCAGTAGGGGTGGAGGTGGAGTGACACCAGACCTGACCACAAATCGTTGGTGGTCCTAATTTCATTAGTCGTCTCCACCAAGACAATAGAAGGACTCACCACTGAAGATGACCTGCTGCCATTCTGAGTCACTCTATGACAATCTGGCATGACACCCTTGCGTTCTTTAGGGATGCTGACGTGACGTTAAGGGCAGTCGTTGTAACGGTCTATATATATCCAAAATAACCAGCTCATGGTATAATACTGTGGAATATGGTAAGTTTTCGTTGAAGACAGTTTGGCCTTGTACGTCTTCAATATCCTCAAATCATTATGGCCTGAACAAAGCTAGGTTTCCTCAGTAACAGTAACTTTACAGGAGAAGGAAACATGTCTCTTACTTTTGAATGGAAATGAATGGTGATATAATTCCCAACCAATCCTGCTGGTTCATTCAGCTTCGTGGAAGAGCCTCAGTTAGTCCAGTTATCGTCACTACAGTAAGACTGAACTACACTGACCTTGTATTGGATATGCAGTGTTGGGCTCACTCATTGTTGGTCTCACACATAACATTGGAGTACCCTTCACCTCAGCCTTAGTATTAGCCTTACTACACCTCGTATAGTGGGGTCATCATTTCATATGTCTAATAAATATCAAATTTTTTCCCCCCTATAATAACGAGTACAAACATTCTGTCATAATTCACTCTTCAAACTGGAAGTTTCATGCAGCACCATATATAATGTCATATCAAATAATGCTGATGTTAAAAAGTCTGTACATTTATAATGTCTTATAAATGCATTATAACAATGTTATAAATGTCTTATTAGATACTTATAGGCATGGTATTTAAAGAATGTGTTAGAACACTTGGTGTAATCCGTTATCTTCATCGTATTGCTGTGATTTGTGGCAACTCCCAAAAAAGAGGGTAAAGTACATGTAGGATGGTTTCATTCCCGCTGTATCTCTTTATTGATGGCTCTGGAGGATCCGACTCCATTGACTCCAGGGAGGAGGAGGAGGAATCGACTCCACGAAACCCAGAGTCATCCATCACTAAGTATAACCAGGGTAGTGGGAGGAAAGGGGTCAGGAATCTTTGGAGTACATGGGGCCTGGGGGTGGGAGTTCCAGTTTGTGTAACTATGCCTATTCATATGTCTGTAGAGTATGGGGTGCTCCTAGGTGGTGATGCTCCTGTGGATGCTGATGTGTGTGTGTCATTTCAGGAGATTCTGCGGGTAGGTGTGGAGACCCTGGAATACCGGTGCATGGCATCCGTCTGGGTGAGGAGTTCTCCTCAGGCAACGTGGTACGCTTCAGCTGTGAGCCGGGCTACATGCTGCGGGGGTCCTCAGAGCGCACCTGCTTGCCCAACAGCACCTGGATAGGCACGCAACCCGAGTGCCAGGGTGAGTGTAGACTGGGGCAGCAGTGGCAGTGCTGTGGGGAACAGGCCAGTGCGGTTTTGTGATTCATCCCAGAAGCAACAGAAATCCTGAATGTCTACTAAACTACGCAGTATGCTAATGTCTCAGCCGGGGACCTATTCCCTCAATCCAAACTTCACGCGCACATGGACAGAGGAAAGAGAGAGCAGATGAAGAACCCCCACCCGCCTCCCCCCATGCATTTAGCCTCAGATGCCTTACTGTATGTTTTCTAGTGGTTGCAGGATCACCTGGGGTGGTACACATGTTTTGCTCTCCTCCGCTTGTTTTCCCTTGTTTTCCTCTTCACTAACTCAACTCACCGCATTGTGAATCCCAAAAGAAGTGTGATAGACCCCCTCTACCTTCCCGCCCCCCCGGTCCCTTACACACCTCACTGCGCTCCTGCTCCTTCTCTGTCTTCGTCTTTCTCTTTATTTTTGTGTGTCCTCTCTTCTTTCTGTCTCGCACGCTCACCCGCCCTTCTGTCTTCCTTCCCTTCTCTCCCCTTGCTCCATTCCTGAATCTCTCTCTCTCTCTCGCTCTCCCTGCATTGCTATTCCGCTCATGTCCCTCTGGGTAAAGCGCCTGCAGAGAAAGGGGTTGTCAGAAGAGCAGAAATACCCAGGTTAATTACCCGTGGGGACATGCCTGCCATTTCTCTCTTCTTTCTCTCCCTCTCTCTTTTTCTCTCAGCTTTAACTATTTCCTCTATTTGAATGGCCGAAAGCTCCTCTCTTGGAAATTCCGATTTATCGGATGTCTAACAACTGCATGCCTTGCCCTTCCTTTACTTTTATGTGTCTACAAAGATGGCATAGGCTATGTGCATATACTCAAGTGTGGACATTACTATACATGCATATACCTCGATATCGATTTAACATTCAGGCCGTTGTAACCCACGGCGATGCATCACGGTCTCACAGCAGTGTCGGTTCAGTATTGGACACTTGCATACATCTAAAAAGAACAAGCTGAAAAAAAAACAACCTACGCTTCCATCCATACTTCCACACAGTAGAGTACTACATACCAGCATGCTGCTTCAAGGACCACACAGGATCAAGGAGAGATCGGTCGGTCGTATGTCGGCTTCTGTGCATATGTAGGAGTAGAAGAGAAGCTGGTCTTTGATACAATAGCTTTATATACACATGGGAGAAATGAGAGGAATGGCAAAACCTCCGAGGCTGCTTATCCCTTTCCTATGTAATTAACATGGAAAGCTCGTAGGGAGACGGAGTTGGGTGCTTTGGAAATGTGCATACGTGAAGGAAAAGAATGTCCGGGTCTAAACCTCTTTTCTGCCTTTATTCCTAAAAGGGAGAAACGAGGGACATGGCACATTCGCTTTGAAAATGCATTTCATATCTTATTAACAAGGGAAGCTTTCATGTTGGGCAGCCCGGTTAGTTGCAGCACACGAGTGTGCCCACTGAGGAAGATCCTGACGTCAGTCTGAGCCAGACTTCACACGGGCTAGAGGGAGCCTGTTATCCCTGTCTGTTTATTTAATTATTTATTTATTTGTGCAGCAGCTATGAATGGATGGTTCCACACATTTTGGAGGGGGTCCTTCAGTGGACTATTGTTGGTGATATACTCTCATCATCAAACTAAGAGCTGCACCCAGAAGGAAGTGTGGAAAAGAAGTGCTGTTGGAAAAGAAGATAAAGGTTACCAGGACCAATAACTGATGAGACATTTAGACTGATATGATCAATATTTATTAAGTCTGTCTCTCAGTAGGATGTTGAGCCGCCATGTTTGCTAATGCAACATGACAGATGTCTCAGCATGGAGGTGTAGAGGTTCCTAATGGTGCCCTGTGATAATCCATCCCATGCATCCTGAATATCCTCACGCAGTTCCTGAAGATTCTGCGGTGAGGTGGAGGTGGCGTGATGCCAGGCCTTCTGGACATGTTACACGTGCCAACAAACCGTTCATCTTGGCACTGACCATGGTGCCTCCACACACGGATTTGTCGGGTCGTCTCCACCAGGACAAAAGTGGGACTCGTCACTGAAGATGACTCTCGCCAGTCTAAGTCACTCCATGACAGTCTGGCACAACACCATTACAGTCTATGGTCTGTGTGCATGGAGTCCTGTGTTGTGCAGCCATCTGCCAATGGTGCTGGCACTAACAGGATTACTCATGGAGGGCATCACTGCTCGCTAAACGTCTGCACCGGTGGCCATTGTGTCAGTCAGGTACAGCGATAAGGCCTACGCCTTACAGCCAAGTGTGAATCTTGACTCATTCCCATGTCTCACAGTGTCAAACCTACCTCCTGTCGGATGATTCCTTCTGAATGTGATTATTACAAAGGCATAGAGTATAATAACACTTCATACCGACTGAAAGACAAATTAAGGCACAACCAGGGTAAACGCTGGTGCCATGTTAGCGGGGCAAGGCCTCGCAGCGGAGCGACCGTCTTTAATCACACTTGGGGCGCTAGGGATATAGACTCAATAGCAGAGGATTTGTGAAGTCCCTGCCCTTTCTTTGACCGCTCCTTTCCTGCCCTTGAGCAGGGCTCTTAACCCCCAGCTGCTCCAGGAGCATGCTCCACAGCTACACGGCGGTCCTTTCTGCCCTTCCTCTACCTCCAGCATGCTAGCCTTGGGAAAAGAGCAGGCTTTGCTCAGTGGCACTGCCGTGATTAAATAAAGGTTAAAGCTGGGTTCATATCCCATTAGTCATTTACATTCCTGCTCCGTTTGTGCATCTGATCTCCCGTAGACCTCCGAGGCTTGGTGTGTTGATCTGTGTGGTTATTTAAAACTATTATTTCCGTTACTCACCAATGCACAGACACACCTGCACGAATCCATGCGTGCTCACCGAGTTTCATTCCTCAGGGTATTTGCACTAGAACATTCTGTCCCTTTATTCAAACATCTCTTTCTCTCTCCCTCTCTATCTCTCCCTCTTTAGTTGAGGTTCACTTCTAAGCCCGCTGAAGAGGTTTCGTAGAAGCCGCTCGTACATAGCTGAGTTAATTTGCAGACTTTTTGCAGAAAGAACCTGCTTGAATGCAATGTTCTGATTAAGGCCGTCAGCCTAATGGCCATGACATCAATAGCTCATTCGTATTGACTCAGGATGCTTAATGGTCATTTTAAACTCAGGCAGTACAACATACAATTCTACATCCTAGTGCTGTTGACTATGAATGAATGTCACCAGTAATGTAACTGTGAAGCAGAAATGAAAAGGTCTACAAGTATTTACCATGCTTGCCTGCAGCCCACAGTGGTGTTGCAGAAGTCTCTAGAAAGTCCAAAGTGAGTTTCTTCCATGTACAGATGTGGAAGGCCAGCTTCGGATCAGGTATCTTGCAGGTAGAAGGAGCCTCTGATCAGCTCCAAGTGCTTTGATGCAGGACTTTTTTAAGATCTGAGAGTCCACTTGGACTCGGTTGTATATAATCACACCCATTTTTTGTGGCAAATTAATTTCATGGTCTTGACTTTTCTTTTCAGAACTATATATTTATCTTTTAATAGTCAACAATAGTGCATGCTAACACTCAGCAACTCAGGGGTTAACTAGAGTGAACTGAAGCAAACGGAACTGATCCAATGTAATCCAGGCAGAACCAAAACTTTAGCATCTTCAGCACCAAGGCTTTTATTTCTGTTCTGTTCACAGTGAGAAGTGACCTTATTTGTTAATGACACGGGCATTTTTCAGGTTCATTGAGAAGAGCAGTTCATTCAGAGAATTCAGGGCAGGCACTGGTTAGATTAATTGACAATGGACATTTGTTAGATTTATTCTGAGTGGGCATTGGTTGGTTCAATTTAAAATCACAGTTCTCTTTCGAGTGGGTGCTGGTTGAGTTTTTTTCATGTGGGCACTGGTAGATTTTTTTCAATGTGGGCACTGGTTGAGTTTTTTTCATGTGGAAATTGGTTGAGTTTTTTCATGTAGGCATTCGTTGGGTTTTTTTTCATGTTGGCATTGGTTGGATTTTTTTCTGAATAGGCATCGGTTGGATTCATTAATAGTGGGGCATTGGTTGGATTTATTCCAAGTGGGAAGTTGTTGGATTTATTCCAAGTAGGCATTGGTTAGATTTTTTTTTAATAGGTGTCATTTGGTTTTATTCCTTGTGGCCATTGGTTGGAATGATTCCAAGTGGGCATCGGTTGTTTTCATTCCAAGGGGGCACTAGTTGCATTAATTCCAAATGGGTATTGGTTGTATTCATTCCAAGGGGGCATTAGTTGGATACATTCCAAGTGGGCATTGGTTGCATTAATTTCAAGTGGGCTTTAGTTACATCCATTCAGGGTGGCCATTGAATGCAAAGAACCCTTTAATCCATACCACATTTGTGTTTGTAATTAGTTATGAAAGTGTTTCTATATGGTTTGAATTTGATTAAATCATTCTTAGATATACATAATTATGTGGAAGGAAAATCCTTAGTTTGTGTTGTTCCAGTAATGTGCACTGGAAGGAGTTAAAGACTAATCAAAGCCTGATCTTGAAAAGGACGTTTTGTTATTGAGCAGGTCTCACTTTGATTGAAACTCAGACTCGACTTAAACTTGGCCTTCTTTAGACTTGGTCCTGATTCGGTTTTAAGTGGTCATTGTCTTGAACTTGATAAGGTCAGTCTTGACTACCGCCCTACTGTGAAAGGAAGTGGGAGAAAGGAGGTAGACAGTAAACATTACTTTTAGGATATTATATATATTCATAATTATTAATGTGTATTATAAGTGCTCTGCTTACACTACAGCATATGCTTACCTATATAATCTACTGTACGTCATTCATAGCTCTATATTTAATTAAAGGCTGTGAACAGTAATACCTTTATTATTACATGCTTATAAAGCTTTGTTACCACATTGCAAAGAGCAATACTCTTTTGGTGCATTTGAAATAGCTTATTTATATGGAAACTTCAAAGAAAGTGTTCCCCAGATATCTTTTTGAGGCAGTAACCTTCTTTAAGTCATCATTAGAGTGGAAGTAATGAAATAAATGTCTGTATAACCTGCATGGTCTGACTGCTTTTCAGAGGTAAAGAAAAAAACTTCAGTATAGAATTTAGTTCTATGACTAAGAGCTTTGCTATTTCAGGCTTCACTGCCTATGTATTAGCCTGTAGATCAGTTCTTAGACTAGCAATTAGGACTGGTTGATACCACAGGGAATCCTGATAGTTGTACGATGTAGTCACATTCTGCTTGCTGGGTATTGTAGTTGCAGGACGCTGATGACTGAAAACATGAAAACCGTTTAAAATACTGAATCAACTGGTGCATGCTGAGCTGCGGAATACTGCAGCGCAACAAATACCATTCAAATGTAATGCTCTCTCTCTCTCTTTCTCTCTCTCTCTCTCTCTCTTTCTCTCTCAGTGGTCTCTTGCGGCAATCCTGGCACACCTCGGAACGCTCAAATCCAATTCCACGATGGCCTGGTCTTCTCCCGCTCAATTACGTACTCGTGTAGAGAGGGCTACTATTCCACTGGCCTGCTCACCCGCCATTGCACCGTCAATGGAACCTGGACTGGAGACATGCCTGAGTGCACAGGTACCATCCATCCAACTCCACTACTGATCTTAAAGCCCTGTGCCGGGTCAGCTAAGGCTTTAGCTGCTATATAAGGACACAGTTTCACAGCTCACTGTCTTCATACATTATGCATTTCAAAGCTCCCAGTGGCTGCGCTTTCAAAGAACATATAGGCCGAGGATGAATAAGGCTTTGTCCAGATGAAACCTTGGATGGGGTTGTGAGACTGGTCCGAGACATTGTTCTGCATTTTTGCTAGCCCTGGGCTTGAGCTGATCAGAGGTACCTACATCGGCTGCGTTGAAGCGATACAGATTAGCCCTGCGCTTCCTCTTAGCATCTGCCAGTGTGCCTAGCCATGCTCATGAAATACAATGGAGAGAGCTCTGGCTTTGAGGTAATGGAGGTCACAGCCAGATATTGTGGCTGCAGGCACTCTGGTTGGTTTCTCATGTGCAGAGCAGGTTCTGGTGGCACCGACTGAAGCAACTGACTAGCGCCTAAGCTGCTAACTGCTTTACGCATGGTGAAATTTGGCTTTGTTTGAGATAAATTGAGATGAAATGTGCTATGGGTGGAAAAGAGGCCACTAAAAAGGATTCCTAAAACAGCTCATTAATTTAGAGCTATCGATGGTGAGATGTGGCGAGTCTAGTGTGATAAAATGCCTTCTCTTTTTTCATACTGGCTCGGTGTGAAATACCCTCATTGTTAAATGAATAGTTGCACCCAGAAGGAAGTGTGGGATTGCAGTGCTGTTGGGAAGGAAGATAAAGGTTACCAGGAATGATAAATGATGATACATTTAGACTGATATGGACAATATTTACTGAGCTACACATACAGAAGTAGCGTCTCTCAGTATGCCATGAAGCCACCATGTTTGCTAATGCAACATGCCAGACGTCTCAGCATGGAGTTGTAGAGGTTCCTAATGGTGTCCTGTGATAATCCATCCCATGCAAACTTCCTGCAGAGTTTACGATAGGGGAGGAGGTGGAGTCACACCAGACCTTTTCACGTCACCATTGCAGTGTTTAGTAGCATTGATGGGGTGTTACGGATAGTTATCTGTATCCGCATGCCTGTAATCCTGAGTCATGCAGCCGTCTTTAGTGGTGCTGGCACTAAGAGGATGCCTCACGAAGGACATCACCACTTGAATGTCCATGGTTGGGTCAGTCAGGTACACAGATAAGGCCTGTCCTTGCTTACATGACATGCACTTGAATCAATCTCATGTTTCACGATGTCAAAGCTACCCACCAAGGGTGCCTCCTCTATTACAGTTTGATCTTCTGTACAAGCAGGAGACATTTTGCCGAATCGTACTGCTGCATGTTGTCATTCTGTCTTATCTTCCTTTTCCCATGTCTAGTTATTAACTGTGGGGACCCAGGAGTGCCTGCAAACGGTCTCAGATTGGGCAGTGACTTCACCTACAGCCACACTGTTAGCTTCCAATGTTCTCCAGGCTTCACCATGGATGCCGACCGTGCATCTACTCTCGTCTGCACAAAGGACCGCACTTGGAATGGGACCAAGCCCTTGTGCAAAGGTACAGTTCAGCCATGATGCTGGCGCTTGCCGTACTGCTTCTTTAAGACCCTACCGTATCCAGGATTAGCCACTTTTAGTTTGGTAAGCAGTGGTGGATTAGAGATGCTCCCGATACGGAGGACATAAACAGACACTGATTACATGTTCCTACACTCTCGATTTTAGGTACTAGAAGTGAGAAAGATGACAATGTTTTGTTGTTATCATGATAAACAATATGCTGTTCTGGGCATATTATAGATATGCTGGAAAGAAGAATCAACTTTGTTCTCAGAGTTTTGATGGTAGTTTGATTCTGGCATTACTTATGCATTATGTTTTGAAAAAAATGTCTTTAATATTAAATATCTTATATCAAATATGCTTAATATTTAAATATTTAATGTTTTGTGTTAAATTATTTAGTATTTTTGCTCTAACATCTGATTTCAGACTGATTAGGTCACGCACCCGTTTTGTATATACTGTATGTGTGATGTGTGTGTGTGTGGGGTTGTGTGTGTGTGTATACATAATATATATATATATATATATATATATATATATTATGTATACACACACACACCCCCATATATATATAAATATATATATATATATATATATATATATATATATATATATATATACACATATTTCAGTAGCAATCCACAGTAATTGTTGGCTCACTAGCTAATATATTTGAACTGTAATCTGTAATCCATGACCACCAATACAAATGGCAAAGAAAAATGTATTCAAATAAAATACATTTAACGCACAAACAGACTTACTGTATATTACATATAACACATTAAACATTTTTTTGTGTTGGTTGTTCGGTTTTATTTCACTTATTCACATATTATTGGTGTACATGAAAAACATGCACACTGCAAAAAAGTGCTATGTTTGCAGGTAAAATGATCTTATACCTAGTTGATATATCTCAATATTCTCATTTTGAGAATGTTCTAAGCTAATATATAAAGGTTTCTGGTCTTATTTTGGGGTGTAATTTACTTATTAAAAAAATTCAATTAAAAAATTTAGTAAGCCAAAAGTAGTCTTTTAGTAAGCCAAATTTGTCACTATATTTGCAGATAGTTTGGCTTTTTTAAATTTATCTGCTAATAAAATGAACAGATTGGCTTACAAAATTCAAAACTAGTGAAAAGGCCTAGAAATAAGCCTACAACAATCTTTTTATTTATTTATTTATTTGTGCATCGTTTGAGCTCGGCAGGTCCCATTCACAAATTTTTTTACCAATAGAAATCCTCCAAAGTTGCCTGGAATAGAATCTCTGCACATTAACGTGCAGTGAAAGTAAATGTACATTCTGTAAATGTACATTCTGGAGGTACTTTCTTTACGTTGGACAGTGTCACTATGGGAAGTCTCAAGTTTAAAGAGATTCGTTGTCCAGCAATACAGATACTGTTTCTGATTTGTTTATCGTCTGTGTCCTCTCGCAGCTATTGTGTGTGGAGCTCCACCCAGTATCCCTAACGGTCAGGTGGTGGGAACAGACTTCCAGTGGGGCTCCAGCATTAGCTACACCTGTAACCAGGGCTATCAGCTCTCTCTTCCCACCATCCTCACCTGCCAGGGCGCCGGCAACTGGAGCGGAGAAAAGCCACAGTGCTTCCGTAAGTCTCAACACAACATCTGCTCTGCCTTTACTTCACACTGTCTGTTTGCATTGCCCAGAGCTGGGACTTTACCTACATCCAGCTAATAGCACAGAGTCACTGTTTATATGCCATGTAACACCGTCCGTCCTCTGTTGCAGCCGTGTTCTGTGGGGATCCAGGGATTCCAGCCCAGGGCCGGCGTGAGGACCGAGGCTTCACTTACCTCTCCTCCGTCTCGTTCTCCTGCTTTCCACCACTGGTTCTGGTGGGCTCCACGCGGAGATACTGCCAGTATGATGGAACCTGGAGTGGGACCCAGCCGTCCTGTATAGGTAAGGGGAAGAGGTCTAAGAGTCATGATGCACTGATCTGAAGATGATAAATCGGTTAAGTGATGTGTGGGGTTGTTTACACCTTACTTAGACCTATCAGGACATACCTTAAACGTCCAGAATCAGCTTTTCTAAAATACACCCTCCCCACAGTGTGGCCATATCGAAACGGAAAACGTGGCTTGGATGCTTTCATTGGCTGTTGGTCAGAGGATAGCTCCAGCTTTACATCCTACATCTGGCATTTCGTTTTTATGGTCTCAACGAACGCATTTGCGCTTATGCTATTCATATGCAGATATTGAAAATGTCCTCCAAATATGGTTTAAGTAATCTGGTTGTAATACAATCATAATGCATCCTGGGGGTTTTGCATTTGACTTTCCATGAAGTCCATTGAAATCCAAATCTGATCCAACAGCTGAAGGCACATGCTAATACAAGGTGTGAACTGTCCCACTGAACATAAACTCACCAGACACAAAATGAGTCACCTGTGACTGAAATGGGCTTAGTGGCGAAGTATGCCTCCACACCAATAACAGCTATGGTTGAATTTGGCATGGACTGGACAAGTTTCTGGATGTAGACCACTTTAGGGTTCAGACACTCAGTTTGGGCAGATTTGGTGGATGCCTTGCCACTGCTGGTAGACCCGTATGACCGTACTCTTCCATACACCTGCAGATTCAGCTACTTCCTTCACACTATGGTCTTTGGCCACGCCCAAATGCAGTCACTCCTTTTAGCCAATCATTAACCATTTTCCACACATGGAACAAACACTGCACTGTAGCACCTCCTCTCAATCTATGGATCCCGTCTCTCACACCCTGCAGGTATTTAGCTCGTTCATCCTCGAAGCCTGGAGTTGCTACCATCTTAAACATGCAAGGTGACTCATTTTTTTGTCTGCTGAGTTTAAGATCTTAAGTCTAGCCTTAGATTCGGTTATACAGTGGGGATTATTCAATGAATCTGTCCGTCCAGGATATTTCATGTAAAAGTCCGGTTGCATCTCGGAAAACTTTTCGGAACATCATGTTTATTGCATGTAGTCATTTTAATTATGAGGAATGCAGCTCTTGTGGGCAGCTGCAGGTTTAAATATGGCATGATACAAGTGAGTGTGATTGAGTGCTTGGGGGAATATGTTCCAGATCCCAGTCACACCAGCTGTGTGGATCCTGGCACCCCCCTGTTTGGACATCAGAACAACACTCAAGGCTACCAGGTATTAAATTACGTTCATACCTTCATGCAGGTTTAAACGAAATTGGGTTTTTAAGCACATAGCGGGGAATAATTTCTTTGGTTACTGAAGCCTAAATTAGACACTTCCGAAGTGGTGTTTTCACTATGAGTTAAGCCTTATTCATTAGAAACTGTATTGGCATATAATTGGCGGTCTGTTATTAATACGCAGTGAAAAATGTGTTATTCAAATTATTGAGACTGGCTTCCTGTCTAAATGAACATCTTATACAAGATGTAGAATGGGCTGCATGTGGTTCCTGTAGGTTCTAAGAAGAATAATCTGGATGTAAGTGTTGATATAAAAAATTATAAAGTTTAATAAGATGTTTTATGTCCTGATGTGCAGTTGTAGTTATCATTAATTATATATCTAGAAGGCAAAGTAAATTCAAATGCCCGTTTGCAAGCATCTTGGTCACCCGGAAGACTATGTAAGCACGTGTTCAATACAAGACTTCAGTGGCTTCAAAACTGCACTTCAGAATTGGGAACATACACTGAAATTTTATATAGAATTGAGTTAAATTTCATACTTTTATATAAATCTTTACTTTTATGTATCATTTGAGTGCAACAGCTGCTGTTTACATTGTGTGAAAATGTCATAATGAATGGACCAATAGAAATGGCCCAAAACTGCCTGGGAAATTGTCTGGTTCCATTGACTTCCATTAAAATGAAAATTTCATATAAAGCATATAAACCTCTTTCTGGCTTCAGATTGGCAGCACGGTGTTCTATAGCTGCAGGAAGGGCTACCTGCTTCTCGGCTCCATCTCTCGAACCTGCCTGCCCAACCTTACGTGGAGTGGCATGCAGCCAGAGTGCATCGGTAAGTAATCTTCTCTAAAACTGCCTCCGTTTAATGTGCCCTACTTTTCTTTTGTTTAGCGATTTCTTTTGCTCTCTTGGCTTCATGCAAGTATTTCCCACACGGTTGATGAATAATGCAGAACGGCTATTTTTGTATTCAAGATATGTCACTCCAATAAAACTTAGCTTGAACTTAGCCTGTGCAGAGTGCATGTAGGCTCACGTCTTCTCTTCTCTTCTCTTCTCTTCTCTTCTCTTCTCTTCTCTTCTCTTCTCTTCTCTTCCCGTCCCTTCTTGCCTCTTCTCTCCTTTCTTCCCCTATTCTTTTTTCTTTCTTTTCATTTTCCTCCCCTCTTCTCTTCTTATTCTCTATTCTTTTCTCCTTTCTTTTTTTCTCTTTTTTTCCATTCTATTCTCTCATCCTCTCCTCTTCTCTTCTCTTCTCTTCTCTTCTCTTTGTTTTCCTCTGTTCTGTTCTGTTCTTTTATCTTCTGTTCTTTTCTCTTATTCTCTCTACTTGTTTCTACCTCTTCTCCTCTCCTTTCTTCTCTCCTCCTTTCTTATTTTCTCTTCTTTTCTCCTTTCTTCTCTGCTCTACTCTCCTCTCTTTTACTTTCTTATTCTCTCTTCCTTTCTCCTTTCTTATTTTCTCCTTTCTTCTCTTCTGTTCTCTCATCCTCTCCTCTCCTCTCCTCTCCTCTCCTCTCCTCTCCTCTATTCTCTTTTCTTCTCATCTCTTTATTTTACCCTTATCTGTTCTGTTCTGTCATCTTCTCTTCTCTTCTCTTCTCTTCTCTTCTCTTCTCTTCTCTTCTCTTCTCTTCTCTTCTCTTCTCTTCTCTTCTCTTCTCTTCTCTTCTCTCCCCCAGCTCATCATTGTAGTCAGCCCGAACTCCCAGCTCAAGCAGATGCCAGAGCCATAGAGTTGCCATCTCTGGGCTACACACTCATCTACACCTGTCAGCCTGGCTTCTACCTGGCAGGAGGCTCTGAACACCGCACCTGCAGAGCGGATGGCAGCTGGACCGGCAAGCCGCCGCTATGTGCCGGTATACATACCCAGCGGCTTTAGACATGCAAAACATCTGCACGCGTACTCTCTCTTATAACCCCTCTTTCCTCTAATAGCAGCTAGAGTCCTGGTTTTGTGTTTCAGTTTGATTTTCTTTACTTCGACTTGCATCTGTCACAGCCGTTGTACATCTGCCTTAATATCAAATCACTAATTGCTCAGATTTGCCACATTTTGTGCATCTCTCTCCGGCTAATGTTGATGAATTGCTGCATGCACCTGTTTCATCTCAAAAGGCTGGCGCGATCAGGGGGCTCAATTAATCATGCCATCATTGGAATTTCATACCAGTACAGCCCTGATTAGCCCAGCCCGAGCCGGAGATTCGGTTCGGAGCAAGCAGGCTTTTTCGGCAGGCACAGGCTGTGTGGAATATCCTCCTACATATGAATGGATCCCGTTCAGCAGACATGGCAGTTAGTGCAAACAAAAGAGCTCCAAACATCACGCAAACAGTTGTCGTTCTTTGTGCCTCGAGGAGGAGTGTGGTACTTGCAAATTACGGCGTTGATAGATCTTGAGCTGGAAGTAGCTGAAATATGGCGCTGATAGTTTTTAAAGCTAAGCCATAAAGATGGAGGAGAGGGCTGCGCTGCTGGCCTTTTGCACAGCGGAGGGATATTAACAGCACCTGTGGGGAAGCTGTCGGAGAGTGAGTTCAGGCTTCTGACAGCTAATAAAAGCTTTGTCTTCACTCCGTGTGTACAATACATCCTACACTGCAATTAGAGGAAAAAAAATCCTTTCAGCTGCCGAGCTACATTCGGACTAACGCTGTGTGCAGATCCACTTCTACATGTCGGCAAGTCTGTTACACTGAAGCTTATACTAATCAGCTGTCATGAGAAGCGTGTTCTAAGGGCAAGAAGTTATGATGACTCAGTGGTGAGATAATTAATGGGTAATTAGTATGCGGGGAATGGAAGATGGTTGATTTAGTTGAAATTGTTTATGCACTGTGCAAGAAGTTGGTGTTTTTACATTTACATAAAGTAGTTACCCGGCTGCCTTAAAGTTTGTAGGTGAATAAACGGAGCAGGATCTGGTCCGTAAGCGCCGGCTAATAAGAACAATTAAGTCATGTTAGGGCTCTTACTGGAGGAAGGACTGTAGATCTTCAGCGTAGAAGGTGATGGCGCAGTGGGTAGCCCTGTTGCCTCACAGCCTGGGTTTGATTCCTGGTGGGGGCATCTGAGGACTTTTCTGTGTGGTGTCTGCATGGGTTTCCTCCCACGGCCCAAAGACATACTGTCAGGTGAACTGGCTGTGTCTGTGCCCTGTGATGGCCTGGCAGCCTGTCCAGGGTGTTTCCTTCCCCTCGCCCAGTGAGCGCTGGGTTAGGCTCCAGCATACAACCTGAAGGATAAGCAGCTCAAAAGATGAAAGTAGATGAAGATGGAGATCTTCAGGCTTTAGAGGTTGATGTGATGTGTTTGATCTATAATGGCCTTGAATGTTCATGTGAGTTGCTGTCAGCTGACATACTACTAGAACCCCATAGGCACTTTGCCCTTTGTGTCAAGCAAGATAGATAGATAGATAGACAGATAAATGTACCCTCAACAATACCATACAAGAATTGTACAGTGTACCCTCAACAATACCATACAAGAATTGTACAGTCAAGTATGGTGAACTACATTCACCTATATGTACCTATATAAGGTACGGTATTTGTTAGCCCAATATGTAAGGATAATGGATATTGTAGTTAGCACATCTCAAGATTATTGATAAATGTGATATTATATGGTTGAATTATGATACACAACAAGAGGGTACTGAAGCTGCAGAGGGAAAACCCTCAGGGCTTTCTAGACCTTCAGGGAAGGCCTAATAATTCCCATTGAATAAAAAATGCATGCATATAATTTTCCTCAATTTCTATTTAATAGAATCATCATGTTGGTTGTAAACTCTGCAGGTACTGTACATTGTTAGGTTTTGGTTGGCACAATAGGTTTAACTCTTTGAACACTGACCTCCCCAGCGTTTCGGCACTATAACTCTGGCCTCCCTAGCCATTTTCGACAATTTTCAAAATGCATTAAAAATTCCTAACACCAGAACTGAACCTTTGAATGATACACTTCAAAGCTAAAGCGGCCTGCCGTGTTCAAAGGGTTAATTCCTGAACAACCTATTGGCATCTCTGTAGTATCTAGGAATACTAGCCAAGTGAGGTGTCCCATTGTTTAGGATTTCAGGAGTATAAGCATCTAAGAGGATGAATAAGTGAATGTATGAATGTGTGTGACATCCATCAAATTACACATCTTCAGGCTTCAGCTGCTGGTGTTTGATCTATAATGGCCTTTAATGTTAATGTGAATTACTGTCAGCTTAGAACGGATATACTACTAGAATCCCACATGGGCTCTACCAGTGTTCAGTGTTTTTACATTTATGGCGTAAACTGAAGGGCCAGCACTCGTTGCCATTGTTCTCCACTGTGGACATGTACCCAAGAGGGTGGCACCTCAGGGACAAGTTGTACCATATAAGGTACACTACTATGCCTTCTTTATTGAGCTTGCAGATGACTCTGCTTGGATGCGGTGTGTAGATTCTGGTTATCAGCCTACTAACACCAGACCCACAGATTTCCTTCACTGCTCATTCCTGCTGAGTAAGGATGCTGATAGCGGTCTCCATGCACATGCTCAGTGCAACATTAAAAACTAGTTCAAGAGAATATGCTTGTGCTGTTGACTATGAGTAGGCTCATGCTCGCTGACCTTTGCTTTGTGTACTGCTTATGCTTTTCAGTAATGAATTAACCCCTCATTAAAATCTAATCATTAAGCACTGCCTTGCTATTAGTAATGCTCTCTCACTCCTACTCATTCTCTCTCTCTCTCTCTTTCTTTCCCACACCTTTCACAGCCGATAACAGACCAAGCGGAAAGACAGTCGGAACTGTGCAAGAGCCTCCCAACACGAAACTCCAGGGTAGGCCTTAGACTCACAAAGCTCTGCCAGAAACAGAGGGAAGCATTTGAAATATAAGATATATAACATTATTATTACATCACTCCTTTTCCCTTGTTCCCTCTGCCAGTACCTAGCGGAGTGTTTGCCAAGAACTCTCTGTGGAGGGGATCGTATGAGTACCTAGGGAAGAAGCAGCCAGCCATGCTGAGTATAACTGCTTTTGAACCATTCAGCAACCGGGTCAATGGCACCCTCATGGACCACAGTGGAGTGCAGCTCAATCTGGCTGGTGAGTGTTTTCATCCTCTCAAACATTAACCTTACAACACGTACACTATTACCTGGCCCTCACATGTGAAGCCACAGCAGGACACTAATGCCCACTTGCTTCGCTCACTACTCAGGCTTGTGCCACTCTTAACACCCTGCTCCCGGTTCTCTTAGCATCTTTTGAAATGGTTCTGAAGATGTACTAGTGCACTCACTGAGATTATCTGTCCTCATGCAGGTACCTACAAGAGAGAGGAGGCCCATCTGTTGCTGCAGGTCCATCAGATACGAGGACCGGTGGAGATCTTTGTCAACAAGTTTAAAATTGACAACTGGGCTCTGGATGGACATGTAGGTAGTCCTCTTTATAGGCCTGCACTGATGTCTCTAGGCCGAATTAGCCGCATTATTAGAAGTGTATAATTATCAGCAAGTTTGATTATGGTTTGTAGTTAATTGTAGGTTCATGTACTGTTGACATTACCCCTTAAAAAAGGCAGAAAGCTTATGACTAATTTTGTAGCTGTGGTTGTGCTCTTACATAGCTGTCTATATGCATGGGAATAATGAATGCCGTTTTTCAAAAAAAATAAAAAATTGCTTTTGTACATTGTAGTATTTTGAAATATTCCACATACATCCATTATACTCTCATCATCATAAGAATAGCTGCACCCAGAGGAAAGTGTCACATTTGACATTTTGATATGTATTGATATGGGAAATATGTATTGACCTACACATACAGAAGTAGAGTTTGGAGTTACAGAGGTTCCTTATGGTGTCCTGTGATAATCCATCCTTTGCATCGTTCAGTCGTCTGTCAATGGTGATTGCACTAACAGGATGGATCTTATGCAACCAATTAACTGATGATGAGTGCTGAAGCAAGCAAACATGACTATGCATTAAAATGACATAGTGGGAAAAGGCTGCTGATTTACATTCCTGTTATATGAGGTTGTAGGTTTTATGATGTCAGTTTAGTGCCAATCAGTGTAAGCTTAGATGTAGACGTGTGACATTCACTTTTTAATATTTGGCAGCATTTAGGAGGGCAAATTAGCAACAAAAATAAAGTTTTCTACAGGGCTGTATGTTACCTGTTCATTGTTTAGTTCATCTTTCCCAAACACACTTTTCCCAAGCGGGGGGATTTCCCAGAATACAGTATAAGTTCATTTAGCAATCCTGTATTGCCCCAACAGCCACCCAAGGTAGCTACGCAGCTGCAATGTATCATCAGCAGTGCAGGTAAAAAGGGGTGGTGTATGGGGTCTAGCTGGGGCAACGACACTTCATCTCCTCAGCCCACTCAAGTAGCTAGCGCAGATAAGGTTTAACCCACAATTCAAGCTGTGAACACCACTCATGGCCTACCTAAAACTTCACACCCCTGTGTTGCATTACTTAGGCAGCAGGCCAATGTAGCACGGCTCATAGATGCAGCCAAATACCACCAATCCAGGCAGCCCCACAGCTTCAGTGCAGCACCATCCAAGCAGCCAGACCATGCAGTCCTTAGCTCTGATGTAGCGTTAAATAGACGCCTGGTCCAGGCAGCTTCATAGCTGCGATTTAGCCTCACTCAGACAAGCCAGCCCAAGAAGCCTCGGAGCCACAGGATGAAAAACCATACAGCTTACAGAACCATAGTTAACCAAGACTGCTGGTTAGAGCCATACTCAGTGTTACTGTCCACTTGTTTCATGAATTAGGACTATTATTATTATTAAATAGGCTCACTAGACAAAAACGTAGTCACCTTGCATTGAAGGTGGTTGTAACTTCAGGCTCCTGCAGATAGCAGTACACGTGGATGATGGGCCTGTAAATGCCTGCAGGGTGTGAGTAACGGGATCCATAGGTTGAGAAAGGGTGGTACCGTCCAGTGAATGTCTCGTTCCATGTGTGGAAAATGGCTCCGGAGTAGATGTTAATGATTGGCTAAAAGGAGTGACTTCATACATAGTGTTAAGGAAGTAGCTGAAGTAGCTGAATCTTGCAGGTGTATGGAAACTAACTATACACGTACATATAACTATACAGGTACACATAACTATACACGTAAACATAACTATACATGTACACAACAAAACACGTACACATAACTATACACATACACATAACTATACATGTACATTTAACTATACACGTACACATAACTATACATGTACATATAACTATACACGTACACATAACTATACACATACACATAACTATACATGTACATATAACTATACACGTACACATAACTATACACATACACATAACTATACATGTACATATAACTATACACGTACACATAACTATACACGTACACATAACTATACATGTACATATAACTATACACATACACATAACTATACACCTACACATAACTATACATGTACATATAACTATACATATACACATAACTATACATGTACATATAACTATACATGTACACATAACTATACACATACACATAACTATACACCTACACATAACTATACATGTACATATAACTATACACATACACATAACTATACATGTACACATAACTATACACATACACATAACTATACATGTACATATAACTATACACATACACATAACTATACATGTACACATAACTCTGCTTATTAGATGAGTAATGTGGGATGTAAAGCATTTTGACCTTCTAAATCCTCTCAGTCTTGACGTTATGTCGATGTTCTAATTGCTCTCTGATTAGATCAAGAGGAAGAGTCTTAAAGTGACACTTCAGTTCGACTGGGTCCTGACCTCCACCATACTTCATTCGACAGCATACATAATGTAGATTGATTGACATTCACGTTCTATTCATGATCAGAATTCCTGATCCCGGTTCACAGATAAATGACTCATATGTTCTTGATGTTCTAGCTATGTGGGGTTGAAAGATCACTATGGCCTGAGTCTTACATCTTCTGATTTCCGCTGTAATTCAGAGATTTTCCAGTGCTTCATATCTTTTCACTTTTTAAGCTGAAGTCACAAAGCCACATGGTCAGTCATTAATTCATAGTGTCCAGCTTGTCCAGATAGCCTTGTGAAAGGCAGCTGAATGATAAGCAGCGCTGCTTTTAAAGTCTCAGCCTTGATCATGCTCGTTCATCTTCACCTCAGATGGTATTGGCACTATTCTATTGGCCCTCTTCAGTCCAATCAGCACTCGGGGAAATCATAAGATCTCCATATATGTCTAAAGGACAGACTGAAATGATTGGGTGGATAAACGATTCTCATAGCAAAGAGCAAGTGGGTGTTTTCAGCTCGGCAACTGGGTTATCATAATTTGTATCATAAGGCTAAAACAGGATCTGACCTCCTGCACTCTGATTATTGGCTTGAGCTATTGAATCTCATCATGATGTACAATTCAATATCTGTTATATAAATACATAACCATATCTGATTACTTCGTTAGGTAAACCTCCTTATAGCTGCACTCATTGTCTATTTTATCAGTTCCACTGACCATATAGGAGCACTGCAGTTCTTCTGTTTTTCCGTATACTTTATTACCCTGGTCAGGACCCCTACAGGACCACCACAGAGCAAGTATTATATAGGTGGTGGATCATTCACAGCACTCCAGTGGCTCTGACACATGTTATAGGTATGTGTTGTGCTGGTGTGAGTGAATCAGACATAGCAGTGCTGCTGGACACCTCAGTTTCACAGCTGGACTGAGAATCGTCCACCATCCTAAACTATCCAGTGTCCTGTGGACAGCATCCTGTGACCACTGCTGCTTGTGACCAACACAAACTGTGCAGCCAGAGATGAACAACCATCTCTGACTTTACATCTACACAGTGTACCAACAAGCTAGGGGTTGTCTTAATAGAGTGGACAGTGAGTGGACACAGTGTTTAAACACTCCAGCAGCACTGCTGTGGCTGATCCACCCGTGCCAGTACATTAGTATTAGCAATACTCAGCATATCACAAAAGCTCAGTAGTAGTTACTCTTGGCAGTATGACGGGGGCTTTCGGTGATTCCCACCCTCATGGTCTCACAAGCTGACCCCAGGGAATAATAAAATAGGAGAGGAATGAAGGATGTGGGCAGTATGTGGGGAAATGCTGCTTATTGCTCTTACATGGACCCAGTGAGAGGTAGAGGTCTCTATCCCCAAGGACTCGCCCCCCGCCCCCACATACACACACTGCAGCAGGAGCTCTTGTCTGAGGCCAGACCCTGGACTCCACACACACATATGCACACAGACACGCTATCACTCCTGGGAATAGGAGAGCTGAGAAAGTTTTTCTTTTAATTAAAACGTCAGTTAAATCATTGCCGAGTAATCGGGGCCAGACACCCCCTCCCCCCACCCACCACCACCAATGCACCGGAGACAAGCAGCTGGGAGAATGTAATTAAAAGTGTGGGTCATGAGGGCTTTAGTGTGGGAGTGTGTGTGCCGGCGTGTGTACGGGTTGCCGTGTGTTTTTGCATATGAGCGGTTTTTCGCGAGGATGAGGAAAGGGTTAGGTTTGAAATTAAATGTCAGCAGTAAGAGGTACGCGGCGTCGCTGACACATTTTACCTTTCAGCAGCTCATTCTTGACATTTTGAAAATGTATTGACTTTATAATATGAGGTCTTTAATTGTTTGTTCTCTTTTCTGTACAGGTGTCGTATATGCCTTCATCCAACTCCTTTGTGTATCAAGGATTTGTGCGAGGGAAAGGGTTTGGCCAGTTTGGGCTGCAGAGGCTGGGTATGTGTCTGACTTACAAATCAGGACAGTTATCTTTCTACCTACTAACAGTAATCTACTCCTACTACTCCTATTACTCCTACTCCTACTACTCCTATTACTCTCACTACTCCTACTACTCCTATTACTCTCACTACTCCTACTACTCCTACTACTCCTATTACTCTCACTACTCCTACTACTCCTACTACTCTCACTACTCCTACTACTACTACTACTACCCCATTACTCCTACTCCTAATCCTACTACTCCTACTACTCCTATTACTCCTAATCCTACTACTCCTACTACTCCTATTACTCCTACTACTCCTACCCCTACTACTCTCACTACTCCTACTACTACTACCCCATTACTCCTACTTCTAATCCTACTACTCCTACTAACCCTATTACTCCTACTCCTAATCCTACTACTCCTACTACTCTCACTACTCCTCCTACTACTACTACTACTACCCCATTACTCCTACTTCTAATCCTACTACTCCTACTAACCCTATTACTCCTACTCCTAATCCTACTACTCCTACTACTCTTACTACTCCTACTAACCCTATTACTCCTAATCCTAATCCTACTACTCCTACTACTCCTACCCCTCCTAGTACTCTTACTACTCCTACTACCCCTATTACTCCTACTCCAACTCCTACTACTCTTACTACCCCTACTACTCTCACTAACCCTACTACTCCTACTCTTACTACTCCTACTAACCCTATTACTCCTACTCCTACTACTCTTACTACTCCTACTACTCTCACTACTCGTACTACTACTACCCCATTACTCCTAATTCTACTACTCCTACTAACCCTATTACTCCTACTCCTCCTACTACTCTTACTACTCCTACTACTCTCACTACTCGTACTACTACTACCCCATTACCCCTAATCCTACTACTCCTACTAACCCTATTACTCCTACTCCTAATCCTACTACTCCTACTACTGTTACTACTCCTACTACTCCTACCCCTCCTACTACTACTCCTACCATTCTTACAACCCCTACTCCTTCTACTACTAATATTACTACTAATAAAGCTGTTACTACTCCTACTACTTCTAGTACTCCTACTCCTTCTACTAATACTCTTACTACTCCTACTCCTACTTCTACTAGCCCTACTCTTTCTACTACTAATATTACTAGTAATACTCTTACTGATACTCCTCCTTCTACTACTACTACAGTTACTACTACTACTGCTCATACTAGTCCTACTCATACTACCCCTCCTACTACTAATATTACTACTAATAATACTCTTACTACTCCTACTACTCCTACTCCTTCTACTACTACGTTTACTACTACAAATATTCATACTACTCCTACTCCTATTACTTCTAGTACTCCTACTCCTTCTACTACTTATTCTCTTACTACTCCTCCTTCTACTAGCACTTCTCTTTCTACTACTAATATTACTAGTAATACTCTCACTACTACTGCTCCTACTACTACTGTTACTACTATTACTGTTTATACTACTCCTACTCATACTACTCCTCCTACTACTAATATTACTACTAATAATACTCTTACTTCTCCTACTACTCCTACTCCTTCTACTACTACTTTTACTAAATCTACTACTACTGCTGCTTCTACAATGGCTACATTATTATAATAATTATTATTGTTGTTGTTGTTACAAAACATAAATGCCAGAGAAATGTAATATTATACATGTTAAACAAACAAAAAAAACAACAAAGGCAACAATACAAAAACGTAGTAGGCCTTAATATTACAATAATTTATTTCATAAATTATTAAGATTTTTCCTACACTTGAGTAAGAGTAATATAATAAATAATTGTGATTAATTAATTTTTTTTTTATTAATTTTTATTAATTTTTTATTAATTTTTATCATTTTATTATTAATAATTAAATTAAATAATAAATACATTTGTTGATAGAAATATTAATATATTATAATACAGAATATTAAGTTATAAATAATAACAACAACAATAATAATAAAATTCTATTCTATTCTATTAAACCTTACTACTAACACTGAATTTTTAGTCAGTTTTAGTCACGAACTGAAGGACGTTTACGACACTCAGCTCTAAATGAGTCACCTTCCAGTGTTCGGGATCTATCGTGTGGGGAATGATAGGAATAATCCTCCGTAAATCAAAAGCGAAGTGCTGATCCTGTTCTCCCCTCTCTCCAGCACAGGCTCCTGGCAGTAGGAGTTAATTAAGGACTCCTAGCACCGCGTATACACCGTATACACCAGTCTGTGTTGTTATAAACTATTGAAAGTGATTCACTCTAACAGGGGAGCGGTGTGGGGGGACGCAGGAACAGAAACAGAGAGTGGAAATTATATTAACATGACTGCGGCTGCTGTATGACCTATTTGTCAGGGAGACAGCGAGAGAGCGCAGAACATGGCTTGTGGGGTCCAAATCAAAGGGTGTTCTGTGAAATCCTAGCATAATGAAACAGCCGTGTTTCATCTCTAATCAACAGCTGTATGCGGTCCCGTCCCAACAGCCGGAGAGCCTGAGCAAACAGTAGGTTTATTAATAAAGGGGGGCTGAGGAGTGCTGAGCGCCGCGTTGGGTGGAGGGGGTTTTTGTGATTGTGCCTCGGCTGTCGTGGTTTGATAGGCTGGCTTTATTGAGTGTGTTAATTGAACCCCCCCCCTTTCTTGCTTTGCCTTTATTGGGGAGTTTCTTGGCGTTGTCTGACGAACAGGTGCATTGTCACTCTCGTGTTGTTTAGGGAGGCACTGTGGTCTAAATTGAAAAACGACTGGCAAATGACTTCATCTTCGCAGCGTCTTCCCTGTAATAATTAAATAGCCCCGTATGGATGATGGAGTTTGACGCCTCCCCAAAAAAACGCTGTCTGTCCACCACGTTTATTATGGGAAAAGACGGCATGTCTAGATCTCACCTTCCGTTCCGTTTGTTTGTTTTCCCATTTGTCATTTGATTAAAATGAATGTGCATTTAAGCTTGGTCACAGACTTCCCCACTTGTAAGTCAAGTCTGCGAAGTGTGAAATATTACCTTCTAGGAATAATGAATTCTCAAATGAGCTGTTGAGTGAAATTGGACATGCCCCAGTGTGGATGAAGCCTTGCCAAGAGACTTTTGTTTCGAGTCTTTTCTTCTTTTCCGTGGTTTATAACAAATCCCTCTTTCCATGTGTCTCATCCCCAGAGGGCCTGGACCCGAACGGAGAGAATCCAGTCTACAACTTCGCCTCTAACAGCAGTTCAGTGGCAGCAGCCATCTTAGTGCCTTTTATAGCCATGATTATAGCAGGATTCGCTCTGTATCTCTACAAACACAGGTAGGCGCCGCCCGTTCCGATCGATCCTCGCTTTGTTTGCACTAGTGCGATAACGTGTTCAATACTGCGATCTAGCTGTGCACAGTGTATGTTTCACTCCACCATCAATAGCAGCTCAGATGGAAATCAGTTTGAGTAATCAGGATACACGTCTTGTCTCGCCATCAGGAAAAGACCCAAAGTACCCTTCAACGGCTACGCGGGCCACGAGAACACTAACGGAAGAGCCACCTTCGAAAACCCCATGTATGACCGTAACATCCAACCCACAGACATCATGGCCAATGAATCTGAGTTCACGGTCAGCACAGTCTGCACAGCCGTATAGCCACCGCTTTCTCCACAGGTAAGCACTCGAACTTCAGAACCTTATAGAACCTAGAACCACATCATGAAAACGTCATGAAAACCCTTGATCTTAAAGGGTCACAAAGTTCCAGATTCCCCGTAGAACCCCATGTACATGTAAGCAAACCAATGCTCCATCCGAATCGGCTCAGGAAGTGGGAGGTCGGAACTGCGCCATTTCTTGCTACATAGCATGGAAAATGAGATATCAAGATAGTTAATGAGATATGACTCATTATCACTTCAGTGTTAATGATCCAGTCGCCTTTATGGTCAGTGCTATTGGTCAGATTTACCCCATACCCGTGTCTGCATGGTGACTGATCTGAAGCAAACCTCATAAATGCACAAACAGTGAGTCTGTATGACTGTTGACAGTGTGAGCAGCCGTGTTAATCAGACGTCATACACTGAGCTCAGAGCTGAGAGGGCATTTTCTTCGACTCTTGTCAGTCAGAGATGGGACATTCCAGGTTCTGACCTTTAGTTGAGCATGGCATTTACTGCAGGAATCGCCACTTTTGAACTTGTCGTGGTTGTGATGTCACAACCATGACCATATTCACATACCAAAGGTCCCCAAGGATTTTGCTCCAAACTTAGCTGCCCGCTCCTCATTTTAGCCTGGGCTGCATTTGAAAAGAGGTGTAACACTTGAATGTTGGTGTATGAATAGAGATTGTTTGACCCCCATAGAAAAGCACTGACCGATAGAAAGGGATGTGGCCACGTATGAGCCTAAGGTCACCATGTCCAGTGCTAAGTGTGTCCTAAGGGCTGGCTATACAGATATCAAGCACACCGGCACTGGGGTCCAAACCAGTGGAACTGTGCTTTCTGGACTGATGGAGCCCATCTTGGACCTCTGGAGTGAAGCTAATCATCCAACACCAGGAGCTGACTTCACTCATGGTCAATCAAAACCTCACAGCAGTGTTCCAACATCTAGTGTAAAGCTGTGGAACTCATGTACATACTTGAAGCAAGTACGTTCACAGCACTGTTGTTTTCCCTATTGCGTTCCTGCTTGTTCTATCCTCATAATGACAAAAGGTTAATCCGTCCGTCAGTCATTCCTAAGAGAGGGAATTGTAAAGCCCTGTCTTGTTGTTGCTTGACAGCATATAGCAGGACATATATAATCAAAATCAGCTTGCTCAGATGGTAGGGATGAACAAGCGTTTGGAAAATAAACACATTTTCCAAAATAATGAATAAATAATATGCACATTATATTGTTAATGTTGTCATGTCTTAGTGACTCTAATTGACTCTCAGTCAGTCAGACATTAAAATAAAACACCTCGGTTTCTAGAAAATAAACTGACTCTTAACCAAAACCATCCGACGCTGGGTGCTGGATTAAAGAGAAAAGGTTGCGAGCTGTATTATCAGTGTATGCTGAAAAGCGCACTACTGGGCGGATTGAATTCCATGGCTACCATATGGTACAGAGCTTGCATACTTATACAGTGTTCAGGAAATGATGTAATGCCTCTCCTGCTTTTCTATACATGTCCAAACCCATGGCTTTAACCAGAATGCCTGTATCTCATAAAGAAATATGACTCCCCCATCCTGAAGTCTTAGGGTTATAAAATGAGTGGTCATTTCATGTATTCAGTCCTGGGTTGTAAATGAAATACTGCTCCTGGCCTTACGCATGAACCACTTCCCATGATCTTTGGGGTCTGTTTATGCTGAACTTTCCCATCCTGTATCCTAGCTTCGCTGCATAGGATATAATGGTGCCCTAATGTCTGAGGTATTAACAGTTCTATATTCCTGACATGATTACCAAATTATTATTAAGCCTCTGTTTTATTGATGTTAGTTTATGTAAAGAGATTTTATTCAGAGCAATTTTGAGGCATTTCCATATGTCGAATTGTGTTCATGCAACACTGTGGACTACCCCGTGTACCGAAGCCCCTGCACATGCTTTCAGGCACATTTTAATATCTAACATACTTCATTTGGGCGAGACAGAAAGTTGCTCGGCACCAAAGACAAAAAGGTCATAGGCAAACAGATGAAACCCTTCACTGCAAAGTGCTGGATGAGGATGGAGGCCTCAGGGCAAGACGCACGGCCATTTCTTTTCTCATTTGGCATGATTCAGTGGTATCGTTTACTGGAGATTCCAGCCATCATTTCCCAAACTGCCTTTTCAGCATGCAGTTTGTTGGGCTGTGGAGTGTGAGGGAGAGGGAAATAAAAAAATTGGGGAAAGTGTAAAACATAAGGCTGACTTTGTCACCCTGGCTTTGCCCTCGGCCAAAATGGGGAACAGACTGCTGAGACAAGGAGATGAGGGCAGTCAAAAATTCGGATTTAATATTAGTAGCAGGAAGTTGTGGGATAAAACGCGTCTATGCAGACTGGGAACCCGGGGACGTGGCAGGGTTTGTAATCGACTACACTGTAAAACGTACTGCTGTGAATGGACCTGACTCAAGCGTGCATGTGGGCTCCACATGAGCTGACAGGTACTGAATGTCCAAAAGTATGTGGACGGTAACCCAGTACGCCTTTCTAATTAGTCAGTTACTTTAAGGCTCACCCATTGGTGGTGTATGGATAGAGATTGTTTGACCCCCATAGAAAAGCATTGACCAATAGAAAGGGATGCAGCCATGCATGAGTCTAAGGTCACCATGTCCAGTGCTAAGTGCATCCTAAGGGCTGGCTATAGGGGTATCAAGCACCTCGGCAAAGGGGCCCAGACCAGTGGAACTGTGCTTTCTGGACTGATGGAGCCCATCCTGGACCTCTGTAGTGATGGGAGTTGGAGTGATCTAGAGCTAATCATCCAACATCAGCACCTGACTTCACTCATGGTCAATCAAAACCTCATAGCAATGTTCCTACATACTTGAAGCAACTGCGTTCACAGCACTGTGGTTTTCCCTGTTGCGTTCCTGCTTGTTCTATCCCCATATTGACAAAAGGTTAATCCGTCCGTCAGTCCTTCCTAAGAGAGGGAATTGTAAAGCCCTGTCTTGTTGTTGCTTGACATGCTTTATGTTTCTCCTGATTATAACTACCCCGTCTGCTTTTTCCCTCTCCTAACCGTGTGTCTTTTTTTCCCTCTCCCTCTCTGATCTGTCTGACACCTCCATCTTTCGTCTCTCTCCTCCTTTCTTCCTCCTCTGCCTCCCCTCATTTTCTTTACGCATACGTTCATCCCCGTCTTCACAGGTTGAGGACGAGTTTGTTCCCCTGCCCACACGAGTGGCCCCACAGGCAGGAACGGGCTGCGTGGGTGGGCTGGAAGAGAAGAATGGAAGCTTATTTTTCCTTTTTTTAACCGATTTCTAATTATAGCGAAAAAGAGATCACTCCCTGATGACGAGGCAGGAAACAAACAAACAAACAAACAAATGAAGAAAAAAAAAAGGAAAAAAATCCCGAGAGGAAACACACAAACATGTTCCTCGGGGACGACCACGGCAGCGCCCGCTGTCTGAGACTCTACCTGTTCATGCCGTTTCTCTGTTTCTGGTTTTTGGGGGGTGTTTTTTTTTCCCGGGGAGAGCTTCCTGTGGAACTTTGGCATGGCAGAGGGGACGATTGTGACACTCGAGTCTGTCGCTTGCCAAAAAACAACAACAACAAAAAAACAAAGTGTGGAGAGAAAGAAAAGGAAGTGGGGATTTTCATACTGGGCTTTTGGTAGCAAAGGGGGCCTGCTGGTGCTGTTGTTTCCTTTTTGTTTCCTCTGGATGAATGAACTGGGATTCGTGGAGAGTCTTGCTCTGAGTGGAAGTAGCACGAGGAACACCCTGGACGGTTGGAGCTCTGTTTCGCTTTCTTTTGTTCTCTCCATGGAGTGCATTTTGTCGTTTTCTACTCCCCCTTTTTTTCTCTTTTTTCCTGTCCTTGCACATCGAAGCTGCGAGATTACCGATAAGCGCAGGCTTTGTTCACATTACTGGGCCTCTCTGGTTGACAGTTTCACTATCAATTCCTCAGAAATTTTCACCTGAAGCCACAGAGCGTGAATTGAAGTAGAATGAGATTTTGAGCCTTATTAGAAGACAAGGGTTCTATCATTAGCACCTCTCTCTGCTCGCTCCAGCCTGGAGCGTGGAGTGTTCTCTCTGCAGCATTTCGCCACCCTGGCTGGCTGAGATTGGAAAGCCAGTACATGCCCCTGAGGAGAGCGCTGGAGAAGAATATGAAAGGAAACGGGGAAGGTTATTTGTGTGCGTGGGGGAGAGCTGGCAAGGCTGACTCGGGGCGATTTATCTTCTTTGAATTCTGTTAGTTTTCTTTTTGGTTGTGTTTACAGGGAAGGAGCGTAATGCACATTCAGAACTCGGATGGCATCTGCATTCCTCCGTGTGGGCCATCTGAGTGGCGCCGTCGTCCTCCCCCACCCCACTCACTCATTAGTCTGCGGTGGATGCCCTGAGCGCCGTTCACTGATATTTAAAAAGGCAGCCAGCAGTAATGGAGTGTTCTGGGTGTTCTGGCCTAGGGGGGGGCCACAGAGATGGTGCGCCAATGGGGTTATGGGAAGGGGGTGGTGTTGCTGCTGATGTTTTCTGTTTTACTCGCTTTGCCTTTCTTTATGGAAAGGTCATCAACAGGACTTTCTATGTAACACAGAGACAAAACGACGACAGCTGTGACAAACGAAAACAGCATAGAAAGCACGTAACTCCTGGTCGTATCTCCAAGCCTTGCATTCTAGCGAGCGTGCGAGATCAAGCCAAAGTTGAATCGACATGGTGCCAGTTGGATCTGCATTGTGATCTCTTTGTTCACTTCTAGTTGAGATCAAAGCAACGTGAGAGTGGTATGAAATGGAATTGGTCCTGGTATACTTCCCCAACCCGCATCGTTTCAATAGCATTGTGTACATGCCATTTAAGATATGGCCTATAACAGACAACCCTGAACAAACAAGCCAGGCAGATTGTTTTTATGAAATTCTCTGTACAACTTTGGTCATGTAGTCGGTTTAACCTAATCCTAGGGGTCCTTGCAGATGGTACAAGCCACATTCACGCACCCATTTTTCTATGATATCAAAGGCAGTGGCTATGCGCTAAATTGGCTGAAGATGGATCACACTGCTAGCTATTCTTAAACAACAGAAGATGCTGAAGAATCACAAACAAATTAGAGATACCACTCAGTAAAGTCGTGCTGGGCTTTCAGGAGATATTTTATTCATTAGATAGATCAGTGTTGTCCTGGAGGCACCCTGTCCTGCACATAGAGCTTTCCCTACTCCCAACACACCTGATTCAACCCATCTGCTCATTAACAAGGCGGCTGAGAGTTGCAGGGGCGGTGTTAAAGCAGGGAATCCACTAAAATGGCCTGGGCTGGGTGCCTATAGGACCGGGGTTGAGAAACACTAGGATAGATTGTTAGTGGGTTTATCTCTGTGCTTGTGCCATGTATGCTTGTGGCCAGATTGTACTTGAGGCCCATCTGAGCAACATATGTCCCGTAGACAGCGTGCCTCCATTTCATTTTCCTACTTTCATTAAGCTCATCCAGTGTCCTCATGTCAGGAGCCCTACATTTGCCTCCAAAAGAGCCTAAACGTCGGCCAGACGGCGTTCCGTACGCTCTCTTCCTTTTCTTACCGTTATGTGGTCCAGCTTGGAAGATCGATCCAGAATGCTATGCTTATTTAGCATGCTTATGTGGTGGTTCCCCTTCTGCCACATGGATTTGCCTCACTTTTGTTTGGCTTGGTGTAGCCTCCTTACTTCCAAGCCCTCAATTATCTAGTGCCTACTATCATTGGCGTGCATTTCCAATGAGCGTTTTAAAGTGAGTCCTTGACATCATTTGTTACGGAATCGCTGTATTGTTCCCCCAGTCTGTGTCACCTCTCTCCTGGTAATTGCTTTTACAATTTTATGACTTTTTTAAAATCTGTAGCTTATCTCGCTTATGTGAACATAATATCGCCCAGTGCTTGTTTCAATTGTAAGTTGATGGAAAAAGCAAAGATTGTATTTCCCCTGTGATTTCACAGGCAAAACGGTTGGCTGGCACATTATCTTAAACTTATTGGCATTCACTTCACATCGCGGAACATGACGCCGCTTACCCCGCCCGCCTTTCCGTTCTTTCCTCTCACATAATTTCATTTCAAATTGCTTTATCACAGCGGATGGCATCTGCACTCACTTATAAGCTATTTCCCACACATCATACATCAGTTATGATCCCGTATCCCCAGCATTTCATTTCCAATACTAAAATGCAGACGTGATCTGATCCAGGGTGACTGTTTCCCAGAAGCAACGGGAGCCTTAATGATGTATGGCCTGGCCTGGCCTGAAATAAAACGCTGTGGCTATCGGTTGGGGTTTCCTTAGGAGGACTCCGGTTGAAAGGGCTTAGTGTTTTAGATGGGCCGACGTGCTGAAATCCTTTCACCTTCTTGTTATCTCCTTTTTCGTGCTAAAACAAAAAGAAGGCTTAGAAGAATTCAGGCAACCTGTGGTGCTTCCTAAGGTCTTTCCCATCGGTTGCACCAACTGTTCTGGGGACCCTCTCAGATGTTATCTGGCTAACAGACGGCTTGGTCTTTCCCCAGCTCCCTATTTACCATTGTGATACTGTACATCGGTGCATTTCCGAAAAACAACTGTCAACTGCCAGGGGAGAATTTCAAAGCCACTGGTTCCTGCTCTGCTGTGTTTGGCTGAGAGTTAAGCCTTTGTGTTATTCTTAGCCCAGGAGGAAAAAAGAAAAAACAGACGACTAGGGAGGGAGAGAGAAAAAGAGAGCAAGCTAACAGAGCCTAGCGCTTTTTTAAAAACCTTCTGAATTGGTTTACAGTAGATCCACATAGATCCATGTGTTGGAGAGGCTCCAGGCAATCTGTTGCTCATTAGAATCTTCTCCCCTCAAAAAATAAACATCTGCTTTGCTCTTGCATATATATGAGATAGCTGTACTCATTAGTCTTATCCTTCTGACGTGCCACAATATCTAGCATTATTTGGAGAACATCTACGACACTTCTTTACCAAAGTGGAAGATCATGTGCTGCCTTTATTCTGTAGCTTTGAGCTATTATATACTATGTAACACTTAGGAATGATATCCGTTTGGGCGGTATATAAGTGCTTTGAAAGCATTACTACTACTAGCTAACAACTAACGTCTCACTGTGCAGAGAGAGGTGATGCAAGGGACCCTCATATTTCCCAGCAGTAATGAAAAAGGCTAACTCTACGGGCCTCTCTTTATCACCTCCAGCCAGGCCTACTTGCCTCTCCTGGGGAGCTATTAAGAGCCTGATTACTCTTTCTACGATCGGGTCATTGAGTTAAAGTGTCAGACGTTCCCAACAGCTTCTGGTTTTCCACGCTGCTTGTGTTCTGCTGGTGAAATATCGGTGGTATCCCCCCTTTTGTATTCATTAGAAGGCAAAAAAAAAAGGTTGAACTCGACCCCCCTCCATCACAACACCCCGGCCTTTATTCCTGAGGCTTCCTATGGCTACATTTCAGGTCTCTGTTGTTTGTGCACACCTCATTCATGAAGGTCAGAGCCACAAGCCTTATATGGATGACGTACAAGCAGCATTCACATGCAAATCGCCCACATTACACTGAATGTATATCAGCTCTTTGAATTGCCTGTATAGTAGCTCAGTATCATCACCTTCATAGTTCCTGTATCTAGTCCTCCACACAGGCTCATAGAAGGCAGTGAATCAAATAATCACCTTCTCAGATCTCAGAATGTCCCAGAGAAAGATCTTTATCCATATTATGAGATATATTTTGAATTGTACATAACCTATATTGATATAGTTTTTAATCCCCAGAGTATGTATTCTAATAATTCCCTGAAGAATCCTTGGACTCTGTAATGGGAATCTATGTTCAGTATGCACTTTTTTTCCCATAATCCTCCTGTTTCAACGGTTCCTTTTGAGCAAAACGAGAGAACCCAAAAACGACCCATTGCATTCCTCTCCGCTCAGCAAGAGAGAAGTGCCCAACCTTGAGTGACTTTTCCAGGACTCTGTCTCGCCAAAGCCTCAAGGGACGCAGTCAGACGCTCTTTGACCAAAAGGGTTTATTTCTTTTTTTCTTTTTTTCCTTTTTTGTTATTATTGTTGTTGTTGAAAAGCGAGTGTACAAAATGTGAGAGGACCTGACAATGGACTGGCCTGGTGTGAATTACACAAGGAGAAAGGAGAAACAAACAAACGAAAAGAACAAAAAAAAAAAGCTTTTTGTACAGAGATATATATTTTTTGGAAATACATTTGTAATATAAAAAAGAGAAAATGGATTGACAGATCTGTAAATGTTTTTCATTATTGTAGTACAAATGCTAGTGGGGAATATAAGAAAAAAAATATCTATATATATACAAAGAGAAAATAGAAACAAAGCTTTTTTTTGTAAATGTAAAAAAGATTGTAAATACAAGTTTACATATTGTACATATGTAATACCCGACCTGGCTCGTCTGCAGTATATAAAATGTATTTTATCCGTCTGTATATGATGCTTTGCATTGTGTTTAAGCTTATTCTACTTTCTTGAACTTGAAACCTATTTTGAAGTTTTTTGAATAAAAAAATAAAAACATATGTTTGTTTGTTTGTTTGTTTGTTTGTTGGTTTGTTTGGTCTTTGCTTCTATATTTTACCACATATTATTACCATATATTTCTGATTGGAAGCCGTGAATTCCTTTGATGATGCTGAATGCAGAACCATGCTTGTTTTTGCCATACAATAGCCCCATGCAAAAGTCCAAGACTTTCATTTCCAGTTTTAAAATGGGCATTAAGCACAATTTTCCGTGTCAGGAAATGAGCTGAAAATTACCCTGAAGTCAGTTTCTCAATATCCAGTGTCCACTTATTGCTTTTGTTACAGCTTCCCTGTACGTCTTTTTGGGAAACGTATTTTCTGTTTTTCCAAGAAATCTGCAGGGATATTTTTCCACACTTCTGAAGTTCAGTCTTGCAGAGGTTCAGGCTTCCAGAAGTTTAGGCTGCGTTTTCGGGTATTTGCAATCCAAGTAATCCCAAACACATTCAGTGATGTGTCCATTATACTGGGAATGTCGCTTCTTTGTTTGCTTTACAGTGTTTCCTTTTTTCACTGAAAAGCTTCCGGACAGCTACATACTTTTTCCCGACCCATAGCATCAAGAGTCGTTCGCACAGAGAAAGGATGGACAGGAACACCTGTGGAAGTCCTAACTAATTAAGCCTGTTGTACAAAAAATTGAACCTATTCCACATGTAACCCGACTGCTCTAAGGTAAGAGAACGTTTTTGATGATTTCACCCACTTAAATGTCATTTGTTGATTTGCATCTACTGCCATTTGCAGTCTGGGCTGGCAAGTGACCATAATTCACACTAAGGGTTAACCCCTTATTGATCAATATTATTTCATAAGAAAATGTTGTATAATTCGATTTTGAAGATAACATTGAATTCATATTTTGTTTTGAATAACTTAAAATGTTCTTAAATTAAAAAGACATCTTTAGTATCTTTATTGTAGGGTGTCTTAAACAAAAGGGAACACCCATTAAAACCAAAAACGGCTTGGCAGACGGTGATTAAATTTTAGACACAAGCTATGGGGGCAAGAGGAAACCTATTAGATCATATCAACAACATGGCAGCCATCTTGAAAACTACATTGTCACGAAGCACCATTGTTTTTCTGGTGAAATTCTCTAGTAGTCTGATCTGTCACACGCCAAACTACTGAAGTCAAATCCAAGATGGCAGCATTCAAGATGCTATACACTATTCAAGAAGTCATACATGTATAAAACTGGATCACCATCTGCCAAACGGCGCTTCCTTACTTTTAAGGGGCCTTGTACATTGTACTTGTACATTGAACTGTATGGTTTGCTCCATGCTCAACTTTTTCCATGCTTACAGACAGAACTTAACATGTGGCATAACAAGTAGGAGGACAAAAATGTTCATGGTAAAATCTGTGATGGTAGCATTTTGTGGGAAAAGCTAATGGGAGCTGCTCACCGGAATGTCTGAGCCACTTCTTTCAGTAATCACTCATCTGCTGCTGTGCAGCTCTTACAGTCTGAGCTAATGTTAGTCCAGATTGGTACTGAGAGAGTGGAAGGTACTGCCAGACTCTTGGTCTTTATGTAGCAGCATGCTAGCCAGGCTCATGTGTCCACTAGCCCCACCTGCGGTGCGCCTCCTCTGTTCAGTACCTCTAAGCAGTGGGACCTCATGGCCTGTAGCTTCAACCAAGCCATTAAATGAGTGCTGAAGGTCGCTGCTACTGACAGTGTGAATGACGGTGATATTTACAAAACTCTGGCAAACTAATGTTCAGAGATGTACCGCGAGTCAACAAGACACACACGTATGACACACATGACTTGAGATTTCGGATGTTATTGCCGAGCTGGAGAAGCTACTGTGTGCTCACATGTATTCACCACTGGTTTATCTGTATGCTGTTCAGTTCTGATTTTAGCTGTTTTTGCAGAATACACATATTTTACATTTACTTAGGTTAAAAATTAATTCTTGTTAATTATTAATACTACAATAATACATATATTCTGTAATGGTAAATAAACTAAATATGATATAATCCAACAAGTAAAGGCCAATCACTGAAGGTGTTGCTGAATGTGTTGTGTATGGGAGGGAGACCTGAGATAGACCCCCAATGCAAAATGGTATCTGTTGGTTGAGCAAAAATACGTCGATGGACATGTACTTCTGAAATTCTTCTGAAAAGTTGGATCAAAAAGCTGTATACAGGCACACCAGACCAAACATCCTGGAGATTGAACCGTGTCGATATATTGAATAATGCTGAACGAGTTAGCAGAAAAAGAATGTGTACCAAGAAGAACCAGGAAAGTTTATTTCCTCAAGGAAACGTGGAATGTTTCCACGTTTAAATGGTTCCCACTTCCTGCTAGGCTGTGGTTGCTATGAGAGGAATGAGTGATAAATAAACATAGAGGAGTACATGTCAGTATGTCTGTGGATTAGGGTTTAAGGATCTGGCCTGAGGGAGTACATGCAGTTTGGTGGCTATAGGTTAAAGGAAACAATAGGCTTTGATTGACGGTGAAAACGATTGGGACTCTACGGGAGGAAAGAGTGATGAGGTTCGGGGGAGACACTGACAGAAACAGATGAGTGCATGCTAAATGGTATCTGTCAGTTGAGCAGAAATACAGTAGATGGTCAGAATCTAATTATGTTTTTCTGAAAGCCATAATTCGGGTCTAAGAGCTGTATACAAGCCCACCATTCCTGATCAGACTGAACATTCCAGAGTGGGACCGGTGTGAATATCTTGAAAACTGGGACAGTTATCGGACAAATACCGAAATAAAGAATAATATCATCCAATAACAGTAGTGATTAATGTTAATAGTGGTTAATTTGGTTAGAGTTAGTATAGTTATCTGTACTTGGTATCAGCATATACAGTGAGGAAAATAAGTATTTGAACACCCTGCGACTTTGCAAGTTCTCCCACTTAGAAATCATGGAGGGGTCTGAAATTCTTTATCTTAGGTGCATGTCCACTGTGAGAGACATGATCTAAAAACAAAAATCCAGAAATCACTATGTATGATTTTTTAATAATTTATTTGTGTGTTACTGCTGCAAATAAGTATTTGAACACCTGTGAAAATCAATGTTAATATTTGGTACAGTAGCCTTTGTTTGCAATTACAGAGGTCCTGTAGTTTTTCACCAGGTTTGCACACACTGCAGCAGGGATGTTGGCCCATTCCTCCACACAGATCTTCTCCAGATCAGCCAGGTTTCTGGGCTGTCGCTGAGAAACACAGAGTTTGAGCTCCCTCCAAAGATTTTCTATAGGGTTTAGGTCTGGAGACTGGCTAGGCCACTCCAGAACCTTGATATGCTTCTTTTGGAGCCACTGCTTGGTTGTCCTGGCTGTGTGCTTTGGGTCATTGTCATGTTGGAAGACCCAGCCACGACCCATCTTCAATGCTCTAACAAAGGGAAGGAGGTTGTTCCCCAAAATCTCGCAATACATGGCCCCGGTCATCCTCTCCTTAATACAGTGCAGCCGTCCTGTCCCATGTGCAGAAAACCACCCCCAAAGCATGATGCTTCCACCCCCATGCTTCCACCCCCACTCACACGGTGAGTGGAATTAAGACCATCTGACCACAGAGCTTTCTCCCATGACTCCTCTGGATCATCCAAATGGTCATGGGCAAACTTAAGACGGGCCTGGACGTGTGCTGATTTAAGCAGGGGAACCTTCCGTGCCATGCATGACTTTAAACTATGACGTCTTAGTGTATTACCCACAGTAACCTTGGAAACAGTGGTGCCAGCTCTCTTCAGGTCATTGACCAGCTCCTCCCGTGTAGTTCTGGGCTGATTCCTCACCTTTCTTAGGATCACTGATACGCCACGAGGTGAGATCTTGCGTGGAGCCCCAGTCCAAGGGAGATTGACAGTCACGTTTAGCTTCTTCCATTTTCTAATAGTTGCTCCAACAGTTGATCTTTTTTCACCAAGCTGCTTGGCAATTGCCCTTTCCAGCCTTGTGGAGGTCAACAGTTTTGTCTCTGGTGTCTTTGGACAGCTCTTTGGTCTTAGCCATGTTAGTAGTTGGAGTCTTACTGATTGTGTGGGGTGGACAGGTGTCTTTATGCAGCTAACGACCTCAAACAGGTGCTTCTAATTTAGAATAATAAGTGGAGTGGAGGTGGAGTTTTTAATGGCGGACTAACAGGTCTTTGAGGGCCAGAATTTTGATTGGCAGGTGTTCAAATACTTATTTGCAGCAGTAACACACAAATAAATTATTAAATGTCTCTCACAGTGAACATGCACCCAAGATAATTTCCTGTACACTCTCAAAAGATAATTTCCATGATTTCTAAGTGGGAGAACTTGCAAAGTCGCAGGGTGTTCAAATACTTATTTTACTCACTGTAAATATATATGATATTGATAATGGCATGGCAAAGGTGATAGGTGTGTCTCTAGTTGTTATAAGTTCCATTTTTCTCTGTATCTGTTAATACTTTGTTGAATTCCAAGTGGAATATCTTGTGTCTACTCTTCTGGAGAAGAACTTGTACCTAATGACCAATTTGGACTGGAAATGAAGTAAATGAAAGGAGATCTCTGACATTTGGATGGTACTGTAATAGTCATTACTGAGGTTCGCATTAATTATGAAGCTTTGGAAAAGGCAAAGGTCAGAATAGTTTAGCTCCAGTGCAAATGATAAACTTCCAAAAAACTTGGTTCTCTGTTTCATTAGTTTTGGATTCTACTCAGCTTTCTCATCTGGACAGAAGGCATTGGTGGAACCGGATTCAGGCACATCACTAGGGACTGGATTTACCTTGTCGTGGTTCCTTGTCATGTGGTCCACAAAACCAAATCAAATCACTTTCATTGTCAAGTCACATTTTCACAGGTGTGAAGGGAAAACCTTAGGCACGTAGTCACTTACAGTACTTAAATTTAAAAAATATAAATTAGACAATAAATATACACAACACTAAGCACAAAAACCTTGTTTAACCACCATCGGCACCTGCTCTGTCCTGTTCCACACAAATATCATCGCTGTCCAAAGAAAAACATGTATTTTGATATTTGTCTATTTTTACTTTTATGCATCATTTGAACACAGCAGCCACCATTTACACTATGTGAACTTTGTCTGATGAATGGACCAGCGGAAATGGCTTCAGACTGCTTGGCAAAAAATGTGGTTCCATCGACCTACATTCAGATTAATTAGGGTTTTTGCCCTCTCCTGTGAAGTGGCCATTTTGGAGATACTTTGGACATTGGGCATTGATATGTTATACAGTAGCTATTAAACTCAGTCTGCCTTATAAACGGCTTCTTATCTAAAATCAAGAAAGGAAAGACTTCCGGAAAGACTTTACCCAAGAACATGTTGCATTCATCCATACGAGCATTACTGTGGTCAAGTACTGATGTGGGATGGTAATTTCTGGATGCAATCATCCAGAAGAAGATTAAATGAACATGATTCAACTGCTGCACAGCCCAGTGTTGTTCTTGGCATTGGGCATGTTGACCTTAAACCCATGTCCAGCTGCTCCAGAGCCTGCTAGTCCATTGGCAATGCTTTCTGTGCACACATTATGGATAGGGCACTGTGGATAGGGCTGCCCACTGCTTTGGGCATGGGTGCCCAGTGTGTGCATGTGTGTTCCATTGCATGGCTGGGTTAAATGTGGAAGACAGATGTTCTAAATTGTAAGTATTAATAGGTGATACCCCAAGCGTATGTTTTAGTGTTCAAGATGGAGGTGGAGGAAGCTAGGTGGAATCCTTTTAGGGTCTTGGTGAAACAGGTATTTTCAGAATTCACCTTCATTAGAAATCACAAGGAGCTGCAGGCTTTTCACGCAGAGAGAGAAAAAGAGAAAGAGGGGGTGGCATTTCATAGCTGTTGTCGTTACTGTACTGCTGTGCCCATACATGAAGGAGCATACTTTTATCAGGACTTTGAAAACAGCGCCAGCTAGCAGGTTTAAAGGTTTGCGCAACATATGCCTGGATAGCCTGGATGCATAATTACAGGCCTGCATCGCCCAGAGTTCCATTCACTTCCCACGCAGAGTCATTGACGTAGTCACAAAAGACTGTTAGAGAGTGTCTGCACACTGTGTCTTTGTGTGCGACTTATTTTAGGATTTTAGCATGCTGCCAAGGAGCCATTGTTTCTTGAGTCTGTGAATTGACTAATGTAATGATCATAGTCTCGAATGCAAATGAGTCTAGCATAGTTTAACATCCCATTACTAAATCAGCGGCCAGTGTAACAGCTTTTCATGTCACCACAAAAGGGTTTCTTGAAAAGGCTTCAGGGCCCAGTGTAAGAAACCTTTTGCACTGGACGTGTGTTATGTATGAAACTGGTGCATGAGTCTAGAGGCATTGTGCATGGAAAATTGCTCGTCCTCATGCATATGCTTGCTGATGGAGGGATGCACATAATGCTAATGATGAAGACCACACCAAAAAAGCAGTGGAAATATAGAATATGCAGCTGATCTGAAGTTTGAGCAGCTCACAGTGGTTGTGTTTGCATCGATTGTCTATTGTAACCTAACATCAAAGTATAAATAATATGCTACAAGCAAGCTAACACTCCTGCACACTGAAACAACATTGCATATAAGTCTACTTAACACTATGTGATATCACCATCACATCCCAACACTATCTGATAACATGACACTATCATATACCAACACCAGCTACTCAAACGAGTATCCCACTAGTGCTGAAACCTGGTTACCAGAGATATTATGTCAGTTCAGGGTGCAGAAGTTTTAGCATGCATGTTGCAACAGTAATTTTTTCAAAGACTTTAGATGTTCAGTGGAAAAATGTCAGTTTGCATGATTTACCACTCGATGATGCAGTTGCCCATACACTACACAGCAACTGTGCATGCACTACATGGCAGTTGCACATACATCACTCAGCAGTAGGGCATACACTGTAGGGCAGTTGTGCTTACATCATACAGCAGTTGCACATACATCACACAGCCATTGTATGTACACCACACAGGAGTTGTGCATACCTCTCATAACAGTTGTGCATACATTATGCAGCAGTTGTGCATACATCACCCAGTAGTTGCGCATACTCTACACAGTAGTTGCACATACATCACACAGCAGTTGCTAGCGGTGTAGCATTCTAGTCAGCTACCTTTTCACCGACTCCTTGTTCAGTATTCTTGTTATATCTCAAATGATGAAGCAGTTACATTCTTGTGCACCGTTTAAGGAGGAATGGGAATTCGAACAAGAAGCTGGCAAATAGGAAGCCAAAGAAAGGAAAGTTGCTATTGGAGCTCTGTCTCAATTAGACAGGTTTAGATGCCTGTTTGAAAGATAGTGTTTAGTCTCTGAGTGACGGTTGTTTTGTCTCTGGCTTCTTGTTATTTCACTGCCTCCTTTAAGCCCTGTGCCTCACAAGCAGTTATAAGCTATTAATGGACAGAGCTACATGCAGTTTGCTTGATAAACTGCCATCCCAGCAAATGAAACAGTAATTTCAGGTACATTTGAGCTGCAGACTTTGGTCACATCAGGGCATTTTGCACTGCCCCTCCACTCACACTCAATCTGGCCCAGAGTCTTCGGTCATCCCTGAAGGTCAACTATGTGATAGAACGATGGTTCCAATCCAAAAAGGTGCAGAGAAAATCATGAACAGGAGCTAATTTAAGGTGAATTACAGCCACAGTGTTCCTGAGTAGGTGCACTTGCTTGGCCAGGGTACCATAGACAACTTGACCTCAAGTGGCTCCGTATTTCCACAGAATCCCATCACTGGGCTTGGTGTAGGGGCCAGCAGCCGTGCTAATGGGCTGCATTTTATCCCTCCAGGTCTAAAAGGTTGAACTCCTCCATTACAGAATTAGCCCTAAAGACACTGAACCGTGCATGAGCTGTGATTAAGAGAAAGGCAGGTGACATAAGGATTAAGGGGTCATGTCACCTTGAGTAAAATAAAGGGAAGGAAGAAAGCTCCAATCTGCTGGTTATGGACCTTGCTTATTGGACTCGCTGCTAGTGAAGGGTATTTCCAGTCTACTGTCGAATGAGTGCAGGGGTTTTCAAATCTCGACCTTAAATTCTGTTTACCGTCCTGGATTTTGAAGTTACTGATTGCAATGACACCTGTTAGCTAGGTGGTCGACCAGTTAAGTCAACAGTTCAGTTAATGACCAGTTATTACAAAATCCAGGACTGGAGATTGGAATCAGAGTCTGTTTGAAGATGTCTGGGCTAGTGGGTAGTGGGTGATGGTCATGATCAGTTTGGGAAGTTCAGCTTGCTCTTTGCATCTGTTTAGCTTGTTCTTTGCATCACTTGCCAAATCATCTGGCAGTCAAATGTTACTAGTTAGGTGTCTAGCCAGTTCCCACAGTTGGTATTATGGAAAATGGCCACTGTTAGTGAGGCATAGCATGGTCCATGAAGCTGCTACAGGCTGAGTTCTAAAATCTACATTTAAAACAGCAAAGAATCGATGAAATAAAAAGTCAAATGGAGTAGAAATGTATTTAAAACATGCTAATGTGGTTCCAAACCATGCTAAATCTTCATGGAAGCTTCACACTCATGGTCTGTCTTGTCTAAACTGACCAGGATGACAGACAACATAATCACTACCACATGATGCCCAGAACGCCACGTCTGAGAGGGGATTATTCAGATTCAAATGAAGCCTGCAGGTTATGATGTTGTAGAAAACCTGCCACACAGTGCTGATGAATCTGAGCAGTCTAATATTTATGAACAGACTCGGAACATCTGGATACTAATTACTGAGTTCAGGTGTTTCAACCACACTCATCTCTAGCAGGTGTGTATAAAATCAGGCACACAGTCTGGCAGCCTCCCTAGACAAACACCTGCCATGGAATGGGTCACACTGAAGAATGACTTCAAACAAGGAACTGTCATAGGATGCCACCTTTGGAGCAAGTCAGTTACCTGCTTGATCTTGATTGCTAGTAGATCTAGAAAAACATCTCAACCATAAAGCAGTAGACCATGCAAACCTACAGAGTGGGCCCACCAAGTGTGTAACTGCCTGTCCTCTGTTGCCTCCCTCACTACAGAGTTCCAAAACGCCTCTCGAGGCAACATCAGCACAAGAAGTCGGGGAGAGTCGGAAGCTTCATATATGGTTTCCATGCCTGAGCAGCAGATCACGAGCCTAAGGTCACTTTGCTCAATGCCATGTGTCAGATGTAGTGGTGTAAAGTATATCACCACTGGACTCTGGAGCAGTGTAAACATGTTCCCTGGAGTTATGAATCACATTTCTCTCTAGCAGTCTGATGGACAAATCGGGGTTTAATGGAAGCCTGGAGTACACTACTGACCGACATGGGATGTCCTATCATTTAGGGCCAATGGTCAGGTCTCCACATATTTTTGCCTGAACAAAAAGCGAGTCACTTTGCATGTTTAAGTTGGTAGGAACTTCAGGCTCCTGCAGATGGCGCTGCACAAGGATGATGGAGCTATAAACCCCTGCGGAGCATGGGCGTGGTAGTGGGGGGAAAAGTGGACCTGACTACCCAGGGCCCGAGTAGGGAGAGGGGCCCATTTTTTTTGCTCACGTTCCTCGTGTACTGGCATGGATAGGGGCCCCCTGACATTGAGAGTGTACAGGGCCCAGAATTTGCTGCTACGCCCCTGCTGCGGAGTGTGGGTGAACTAGCAAGGACGTAGCTGGGGTAGTGAATTTACGTTGAGCTTATATGCATCTATCTCCTGTTTTACCTTTGCTTAAGTACATCCTTAAGAACCTTGTGGTCACTCATGGCCTCATGTTTCGCTGGGGTGCAAATATAAAGTGACACCCAGGCCAAACACCCTTAGTCATCCATCAGCACAGGGAAGAGCACAAAATGCACAGATAAAATGAAACAAAATGTTGCCTACCTTCATAAATCAGGCATTAACTCTAATAATAGCTTCATGCCTGAAGCTGAGTAGTCATCTCCACTACCGAGTCAATAATTCAGTAATTTTGGAGCTGTGATGAACCTGCCTGAAAGTGTCTTGTGCTCCCACACACTGCAGAGGATGATTTAAGAGGCACAAACATGCTCTGAGGATCACAGTTTTGGAATATCATGTGGTCACCAAGTTTCCAAAACTACAATTACAAACCACTTCCAACTAGAGGCCTGGGCGGGAGTGATTCCAGCCCACGGTACCTTGCGAGGGCAAATGGTTCCAATATTTAATATACTCTATTCACAAACAAATGATTTTCCCCGGTAATAATCATGACTGGAAATGACTGCCATATGCCAGACCTGCCTTTAGTGGGCTTTATTGTGGTGTATTCATCTTTCTTAAGAGCACTTTCCACAGCTGAGACTGACGGACCATCTAAAGGCTCCTCCATTTCTGTAGCACAGTAATGCCTTTCAGCATAGTTGCACAGAAAGGGAAGGGTCAGATTCTAAAGCTACTGGGAAGGAAAATAAAGGTTATCAGGAACAGTAATAATGAATTATTTTTTAAATTTATTGAGCTACACATACAGAAGTAGTGTCTCTCAGCTAACCCAAGATGTCTCAGCATGGAGCTGTAGAGGTTTGTAATGGTGTCCTGTTATAATCCATCCCATGCAGCCTGAATATTCTCAGACAGTTCCTGCAGATTGTGCGGTAGGGGGTGGAGATGGAATGCCACCAGGCCTTCTGGACATGCGATGTAAGACAACAAACCACTCATCTTGACACTGACCACGGCGCCTCCACACACAGAATCGTTGGTTGTCTCCACCAAGACAAAAGTGGTAGTCATTGTAACCGCCTGTAGGCATGTAGTCGTACAGTCTGCCAATGGTGCTGGCACAAACCGGATGACTCATGGAGGGCATCAGTGCTCACTGAATGTCTACTAACGTAGCTGTTAATGTCAAACCTGCCCACCAGGGTTCATTTCTCTCGGTTGATTCCCTCTCTGTGCAGCTATTTGTGCACCAATTCATCTGATGATGAGTAAATTGTTAATATACAGGATTATCAACATGTATGTTATCTCACTCCCACATGCACTGGATTGGTTAACTGCCCACTCCTACTCTTGACTTGATCCATGGAAGTCAAGTGGGAATGAAGATTTCCAAAAAACTATTTGGAACAGCTGATGCAGTGTCATATACTACCTCCTCCTGGACCTGTGTGGTACTGCACATGCCTTTTGACATGTTCTGGCTCCTCCCTTTCCTCACCTGCTCCACCCATTGCTCACACCTGCTCATGATCATTGGCTCATTAAGACTGCTATCTAAACCCCTCTGTTTGTTCTGTTAGTTTGTAAAGCCTCTGTGGAAATACCCATGTCATTTCTATTGGCCTTGATGTGATTCCTATCTTCTCTCCTAGTTTCTGGTTCTTGGTTTCTGGGTTTTGGACATGTCTCTGTTGTTGCCATGACCCCTGTCTGTTATCTGGAGTCTGAGTTTGGAATGACCCAAATATGGCCACTTAGTACTTGCAACCTGTCTCAACCTCTACTCTCTGCAAACCATAAACACAGGACCTGAAATTCACCAAACGTCACTCAAACTCATATCCTACTCATATGGTCTGCTGAGAAGAAAACTACAATGGTTTATTGTAATATTCCTATAGAAAAGAAACGCATTGTCCATGGTAAAGAAAGGTGGTGGATCTACAGTTTTATAAGAAAGTTTCAATTGTGATACATCTGAGAATCTTGTTGGAATACATGGTAATACAGTGATTGTGAGTGGAGTTAGTTTATTAATACTCCAGGCTAAAAAGGATAAAGTGTGAACAAAGAAGTTAAAAAAGGAAAAAAAATACAGTTTACTGATGCACAAAAATCAACCTTTAGGGTAAAAGTAATTGGATTAAAGTAAAATCATAATAATGGAGCGACTTCTGATCTATTACAGCAGCAATCGATCATTCTGTGGAAAGTGAGGAGGCTCCAAGTTTTCATCCTTGCAATTAGGCCCAGGCTTTAGATCTTCCTAAAAACAGCGCCTCAAAACTCTCCCGGACTCAAAACCGCTCACTCTCCCGGGGTTTCCAGATAAACTCAGGGCTCCCAGTACTCAACCAGTCGGCGTTGGTTGATGTCATGCTTAACCATTCTAATTACCCTCTCTATATTTCATGACCTTGTTGATGTCCCAAAATATGCTAGGTCAGAAGAGTCACAAGGTCATACTTTATCTACAGAGAGTTATCTACAGGGACCAGTTGTTCTTACTATGCTACACCACTTAGATAATTCTCTTTTACTGCCATTACCTACAACCTTACACAGAAACTCTCAAGGTACCTAGATACACAGAAAGGAATGCTCTTGATTACATTATCGATTACCAATACAGAGTAAAGTACCAGTAAATATGGAACAAGACTCTAAACTTCAATGCCATGAACCCAAATCAAATCAATCAGATCATAATCACATTCAAATCTAAAGCCTGCCTCTACTAAAATGCTAACACTACGCTATGGCTAAGTCTTCCAGAAGGATAATGACCCTAAACATGCCTCCAAATGCAGCCAGCGATGGACTACAGTGTGTAGGCTACAATTTATCGCTTTTGGTCTAAGCAGAAAAAGATTGTATCGGAGGTCTAAAGAGTTGAGAGGAGAGGTCGTTTAGAGAGGAGTCTGAGTTTGCTTGGGGAGCAGCCTCGGATCCATTTCTTCCACAACATAAAGAGCTAAGCATTACAAGAGACAGTCTAGTGCTCTTATTATGGCGATGGAAGAATGCAAAATGCAGGGGACCAATAATTGTGACAAATGCTAGCTTTTGCCTTATCAAGAGTGCCAATAACTCTGAAGGGCTACTGTATATAGAGCAGCTAAGCTGACTTATATAACACTGTGCTTGCGTTCCATCTGTATCTTTATTTGATCTGCCTTGTCAAACCAGCTTAGCTTGTTGGCAGTTCGTCTTTCCATTTTAACGTTTGTCGTTTTATTGCTCTCTGTATCAAATGAATATGTATCTGTGAGTGATTGTGCTTTCATTTGCCCATGAGATGGAGGCTTTTCATTTCATTTTTTTTCCTGGGTGACACAGAGGCAACTTATCCTCCCTGCCTAGCTCTTACCAGCCTGGGCTTCATTTTGCATCATGTGAAATCTCAGTCTTTGGCCGCCCGGACTCAAGGGGACTTGGGGAAGGATTGACGGCTGAAAGTCTATTTTCTCTCCCTGTCCCTGAGGTCAACGGGGCTTCTGCTTACTCTTCCATGAGCCTCTGTCCAACTGTAGCAGAGGAAACAACCCAGTGCTGTATTATCTGTCATTACCAGTATGACCTCTACCAGTCTGCATCCAGAGCTTAAGCTCCTGAGCCCAGCAGGAGTCAAACACAGAATGATTTTGAAGCCTGTGAACAGAATCTTTGAGTTTATTGCAGCAGTGCAGAGGACTAATCATTTATTTACTTCCTGTTGAGATATATTGACCATTTTAAGTCACATTTATCACCACAAGCATGGGACAAGTCCATATTCATTTATCACTCTTTACTTATTGAAACTGCGTTAAAGGTGTAGATTCTAAATAGGGCTGCCCTTTTTTTTGCCCGATTTGAATCGTCAGTCGGCGACTCTTCAAGTCGACTGACAACAGTGACTTTTTTTCACCGTAAAACAGACTAAAGCTTATTAAAATGCACAACTTTAAGAATGTAAAAAGACATTTTAATAATTATTAAAAGGGAATAATTAATATTAATTAAAGGTCTAGCTGGGCTGTGACGTATCCTTGCTAAAAAAAATTTATCCCCGTGCGCTTGTGGTTCACCGCTAAGGAAGCCGCGAAGCTGAGAAACACGGGGGAAACGATGCCTCAGAGAAAGTCTGGAGGAGGTTTTAAAGAAGAGAATTTGAACAAATTAAACCAAATTCTGCTCTTCATTCAGTCAGACATCCAACACTGCTCCAAACGAGGGAGCTGACTTTTGGTTTAGACGTAACGGCTGTTTGCGGTGAAGAAAAAACAGACTGGAGACGTTTGTTTTATTATAATTCCATTATTTTAGAACCTAAATTACAGATATTTTTATTTATTCTTCTACAGCTAAGATTATCTTCATTTAAGGATGAGTACAGTCACTTAATACGCCTGCCGATAAACGAGAGATACTGATTTCAGCGCTAGTAATATAATAAATGGTTCTAGGTTTACCATTCTTCTTTTCATCTATAAATAATCTATATTGACTAATTTGGTTTGATTTAGCAGTTCATTATTTATGAGAGATGAAAGACGAAGGGTCCTCCTACTGAAGAAGCTGTTAGAAGTGAAATTAAAAAGACTATAAGCTATAAGTGCTAATGTTTAGCATAAATACGCGCTGCTGACCGGCGCTATATCCTGTAACTAAAGGCCCCAGTTCAGATAGATCATCATACACCCCGTCTCTTTTAGTTTAGAAATATGTTCCTGTGACTCTGCTGACTTTCTAAATGAGGAGGACATCAGATCTGAACCGTATGCAGAATGATTTACTGATTACTAGATAATGTACCTGGAGAAAAAACCTGAATGAATAGTCGATTAGTCGGCCAGGACAGGCAAATCTGATTCGACTGATAAAATTCAGAGTCGGGTACAGCCCTAATTCTAAATTTGGTAGTAACTTTAGGTTCCTGCAGATGGTGTACAGCCCCATCTTGCCCAAGGATGAAAGGCTACAGATACCTGCTGGGTGTGAGTGACCGGATTCAAGATTGACTGTGCGGCTTCACCCATGTGATATTTTGTCCAGTGCTTGTAACAGGCCTCAGAGAAGTGTGTTAACTTGTGGAAAAGGGGTAGGTCATCTTTAGTACCCAAAATGACCAGTGACCCTACACCATTCCTCTGAGCTGTTTTATGTACTATTGATAAGGGTGTAGTAAACTAAACCTGGACCTTTAAAGCTAGACCATCACTTTAGTTATATAGGTTAAAACTCTGTGAAAAAGACCACCTCTATGACATGCTCATTTCTGTCAGTGGCCATGTGGAATGCTAGTTAGCACTTAGCTAAAAAACAACTACATCTGTTTAGTCGTTGTAGATTACACAGAGACTTTATTTTAGCCTTCAATAAACGTCATGTTTCTCTTGCTAGCTTGCGCTAGCCATGTGTTAACATAGGTGTCTTAGTTTTAAAGTGACTGCTCTATAGCGCTGGTACCAATGTTTTTTCAGTTTGTTAATTAGTCTTCTCATCACATTTACAGTCAGTGACAGGAAGAAGTGACCAAGAATAATAAATTATCAGACAATTAGACTGATATGGGCAATATTTATTGAGCTACACATACAGAAGTAGTGCCTCTTAGTATGGCATCAGGCCGCCATGTTTGCTAACCAAACATGCCAGACGTCTCAGCATGCAGTTGTGCAGGTTCCTAATGGTGTCCTGTAATAATTCAGCTGCCTTTCTGAGCCACTTCACAACATTTTGACACGACATTGTTGCAGTCTTGGGCGATGTTGATGTGGTGTTAAGGGCAGTCATCATAATGGTACAGCGATAAGGCCTGTCCTTGCGTTTGCTACATGCACAGCCAAGTTTAAAACTCGAATCATGCGCATGCACACGCACACCAAGATTCATTACTGTTGTTTGGTCTCTTTTGGGTCCAACTATTGTTTTGATGATGGGTGTAATCTGATCGGTTGATTTCTCTGTAATTATGCTGACGAATGTAAAATCTTAAAGCCCTACTCAATAGGAGAGCTCACATGGCTATATCCACCCAGATACCACAGAGAGAAACAATTCCTGATTGGCCTGTTTAATGGCTTATGAATTTAACCCCTCATTAACAACTTCCTCAGTCTATGTCTAAACCATGGACATATTGAACGAAGCAACACCAGTGTCCCGATGCCCGCACTTCTAGTTGTGGCTGTTTTTGATCCACAGCTGGTGTGAAACAGGTGTAATAAGCCTGATCCATTCTGGGATTACGAATGCATTAGGAGGACCAACTCAAACCCGGAAAATATCTCTGAAAGGCAGCGATATGGCAATTAGTGCCACGTCAGATAAACAATCTCTTGTTAGGAGGTAGAAAGAATGTCTTTCCTTTGTACAGAATCACCAGCGAATCTTTAATTACAAGTCTGCAGTTGCTTCATAGAGAGACTGTAAGTAATGGGGAGCTTTCAGTGTGCTACGAAGCAGTGAGATATCCATTCAGGGGATTAATTTCATGAGCTCTGATGCTAAAACCTTTTGATTCAGCCCCCTACCCCCCGTCGATTCTAAATTAAGACAGGCCTGACTATGAATGAACAGTAGTTAAGCCACTCTTTGTAATCACTCGCTCTTCCACAGACAATGATGTAAGATAGAAATATAATATTGCTGCTGTCAGGACAAATGCTGGTCTCTATTTGTGTCTCTATTTATTTATTTATTCATTTATTTATGTATTTATTAGTCACTGCATCTTATAGTTTGATGCTGAACGGACCAAAAGGATGGTCCCTATCTCTGTACCCGTCTGACCCAACAGCCATAATTGCAGATATTCAGCAAGCAGTGATGCCCACCATAAGTTAGTGCCAGCACCATTGGCAGACGGCTGGACAATGCGGGTCTGCATGCACCCAACCCATTACAATGACTGCCCTGTAATGGTGTCGTGCAGTAAATTTGATATATATATATGTACACTGCTCAAAAAAATAAAGGGAACACTTAAACAACACAATATAACTGCAAGTAAATTAAACTTCTGTGAAATCCAACTGTCCACTTAGGAAGCAACACTGATTGACAATCAATTCCACATGCTGTTGTGCAAATGGAATAGACAACAGGTGGAAATTATTGGCAATTAGAGACACACTCAATAAAGGAGTTGTTCTGCAGGTGGGGACCACAGACCACTTCTCAGTACCTATGCTTTCTGGCTGATGTTTTGGTCACTTTTGAATGTTGGTGGTGCTTTCACACTCGTAGTAGCATGAGACGGACTCTACAACCCACACAAGTGGCTCAGGTAGTGCAGCTCATCCAGGATGGCACATCAATGCGAGCTGTGGCAAGAAGGTTTGCTGTGTCTGTCAGCGTAGTGTCCAGAGCCTGGAGGTGCTACAAAGTTGAATGTGCTGATAACAAAATCACCAAAAAATCATCAATGGAAATCAAATTTATTAACCAATGGAGGCCTGGATTTGGAGTCACACACAAAATTAAAGTGGAAAAACACACGACAGGCTGATCCAGCTTTGATGTAATGCCCTTAAAACCAGTCAAAGTGAGGCTCAGTATTGTGTGTGGCCTCCACCTGCCTGTATGACCTCCCTACAACGTCTGGGCATGCTCCTGATTAGTCAACTTCTGGACAGTCTGTGGTGCAACGTGACATTGGTGGATGGAGCAAGACATGATGTCCCAGACAACAACCCAGCAGCAGGACCGCTACCTCCGCCTTTGTGCAAGGAGGAACAGGAGGAGCATTGCCAGAGCCCTGCAAAATGACCTCAAGCAGGCCACAAATGCATGTGTCTGCACAAACGGTTAGAAACCGACTCCATGAGGATGGTATGAGGGCCCGATGTCCACGGATGGGGGTTGTGCCCACAGCTCAACACCGTGCAGGACGCTTGGCATTTGCCAGAGAACACCAGGATTGGCAAATTCGCCACTGGTGCCCTGTGCTCTTCACAGATTAAAGCAGGTTCACACTGAGCACACGTGACACAGTCTGGAGACGCCGTGGAGAGCGATCTGCTGCCTGCAACATCCTTCAGCATGACCGGTTTGGCAGTGGGTCAGTAATGGTGTGGGGGTGGCATTTCTTTGGAGGGCCTCACAGCCCTCCATGTGCCCGCCAGAGGTAGCCTGACTGCCATTAGGTACCGAGATAAGATCCTCAGATCCTCCCTTGTGAGGCCATATGCTGGTGTGGTTGGCCCTGGGTTCCTCCTAATGCAGGACAATGCTAGACCTCATGTGGCTGGAGTGTGTCAGCAGTTCCTGCAAGATGAAGGCATTGAAGCTATGGACTGGCCCACCCGTTCCACAGACCTGATTCCGATTGAGCACATCTGGGACATCATGTGTGATTCCAAATCCAGGCCTCCATTGGTTAATAAATTTGATTTCCATTGATGATTTTTGTGTGATTTTGTTGTCAGCACATTCAACTTTGTACAGAACAAAGTATTCAATGAGAATATTTCATTCATTCAGATCTAGGATGTGTTATTTAAGTGTTCCCTTTTACTTTTTTGAGCAGTATATATATTTTTTTATTATATATTTTTTAAACTACTTCTATATTTATATTTTTTACTATTTTACATATTCATTTTTTTTAACTATTATATTGTACTTATTTCCTGCATTGCCAATTCCCAGCACTTTTGAACATTTCTCATGAAGGCTGACATTTGAATAGTTCTCAGCTGAGCTAGTCAAGTCTGGTTAGCCCCACACTTCACCCTTTCTAATCATAAGGCTACATCCATTCAGAGAGGAAACTGATAGACTGGCAGGGCCACTGATCTGCTTCACTTGCTTGTCAAATTGAATATTTCTACATTTCCATGGCAACTGGCACAACACCACCTGACGCCACCAAGACTGGACGCTGGACATTACAGCCTTATTTTCCTCTCATTACTTTTTTTAGGGTGCTTTATTTTTTTGTGGTGTTCGTGTGACCACAATGCTGCCAGAGAGTCTATGCAAATTAGCAGTGAAGTAGAAGAAGGGAAATATCTAGAAAACAGCAAAAGCTGAAAGAGAGTAACGGCGAGAGGCGGCAAGTCTTCTCAGGTCAGAATCTGGAGCAGACGAAACCATCATTACTGGAGTCGATTGCGTGTATTGACCTTGAGAGGAACAAAATAAATTATGATTAAAGCAAAAATGGGAATGCACTTATTTATCAGGGCAGATTTACTGTATGAAATATAGTTAATATAAATGAATTTGATAGAGGAGTTCACAGGCTGAAATCCCTGTTGCTTGGCACGTCTAAGCTTTCCCTGTGTTACAGCAGAAGGAGGAATGAGATGCCTGATTGGAGAATTGTTTGGATGTCTATGGTTTGTTTCCTGGATTGGGATTAAGCCTAGTTCTGAACTGCATTTCCCTTCATATTGAGACACTTTTGAGTCTAATTTTAAGACTATTTCACTTATTTTGACCTCTTGACATTGTACTCAACCTTTTGGTAGAGCACATTTTGAGTCATTACATTTTATGGACACGGTTTTGAATCTGACTCAACCTGATTGTGCCATCTCTACCAATCGGCAGAGGTATATTAGGCTAAAATACCAACTAGAGGTCACTGAGTCTTTCAATGGATACCTATTTATTGTTCTTGTCAACAGAGGATTCAAGCCACAGGTAAATCTCTCCAGCATGTGGATTGTTTTTGGTGGAATATTTGTAGGTAAGCTTATTGTATTAGCATATTATACACCCGCATGTGTTTCCACTTTTTCGAACTCTTACTTCATAACTTTGAATCAAAAGGAGAAGTTGCTGCTCTTATGGACACACAGAGCACAGCGTTATTTCAGATGTGCTTTAAATAAGCATCTGTATTGACTGACCTGTAGAACAAACATTTCCCTACTGTACATTGCTGTGCACATACAATCAAAGCACTTTTTTAATGATGTATTTCACTGTGATCATCGTGTCATGGAAGCAGCGACTGTCACCGGAGTTTCAGTGTGCTTATTCATTCACATATTATGGCAGAAATAAGCTCACTGGACTAAACGTTCGTCACCTGCCACAAGCATGGATAACAGCTGTGACTGTATTTGGCATGCAGGTCCAGGTAAGCTAATTGTATCAGCATATTATAGTTTCAGAGGTTTTGATGAACACATTTATGTAACTTTATACAACAAATAAAAAGTCTAATGGGTAAAATAAATTTTAATAATAATTATAATAATTTGTTACCAAACAGTCTAATTGTTTCTTTATGCTAAAGGTGTCTATGCTAAGCTAATGTTACTAAAATGGACTATGTGCTTTATTATTATTGCCCCAAACAAAGTAACAAAAAACTAAATCCAATTTTTCTCACTATATTGGCAGATCATTTGGCTTGTTTCAGTAATGTTTCTTATAAACAAGCAAGCTCATCTGCCAGTAGCCTATAGTGGGAAGCCAAAAATTATTCAAATCACCTAAAACAAGTAATACTGTCCAGAAATAAGTTGAATAATCTTAATATTAGTTTAAAACTATGTCAAATTAGAAAAATAAGATATAAGATCATTTAGTTTTTTGAAAGGTAGGCCAGGACTAGGCTTATGCCCTGTTTTTGTTTTTCCTTTTTGTTTTTAGTCTGTAATTCTCCCATGTTACATATCTGTGTCTTGGTAGGTTTTGGGTACAAAATAGAATGTCAGTTTTTCCAGGCCTCTTGGAGCACAGCTCCTGTTGTTTTCAGCTCTCTGTAAGGTCATGGACACAGGTGTGCCTGTTATCGCTGCCACATATAGAGACCAGGGTTCGCAGGTTGAGGTTGTGGCATGATGACTGAGGAAGATCCCTGCGGACTGAGAGTGCAGATGACAGAGTTCTACTCAAACACAAGAAAGCGACTTTAAGGGTTTATGTCAGATACATCAAACAGGTCTGTGTGCAGGTGTGCCCGCATGTGTGTGTTCACGTTTTAGACCTCATACTTCAGAGCTTTGAATCAAAAGGTGAAACTACTTCTCTTAGTGACACAGATAACACGGTGTTATTTGAGATGTGCTTTCAATAAGCGTCTATACTGACTGGCCTGTAGAACAAATAGTTCCTTGCTTTCCAACATTTCAGTCCATTCATCATGCAAATCTCACAAAGGGTAACAAAGTCCACTTTGTTGATTTTATTTTTTATTTATTCACATATTGTAGCAGAAATAAACTCAGCGGAAAAAATATTAGTCACCTGTGACTGAAACGTACAGCATATCGTCGCTGTCCAATGAAAAACATGTATCTCCATTTTTGTCCATTTCGACTTTTATGCGTCATTTAAAAAAAGCTGCTGCCGTTTACACTTTGTGAGATTTGCATGATGAATGGACCAACTGAAATGGCCCAGAAGTGCTTGGAAGGACGTCTGGTTCCATTGACTTGCATTAAAATCGAATGAGGTTTTTGGCATCTCCTGTAAAGTTGCCATTTTGGAGATACTTGTTTTTCTTCGGACAGCGACGATATATAAGTTCCACAAGCACCAATAACAGGTGTGACTGGATTTGGCATGGACTGGACAAGTTTCTGGATGTAGGCCACATCAAGTTTAGGGAACGCTCTTATCCAGAGCAACTTACAAGGTTATTCGTTTCACAGGTAGGCCAGTGCAGTATTAAGAGTCTTGCCCAAGGACTCTTATTGGTGTAGCTCAGCATTTGCTACCTAGACTGGGATTCAAACCCCCGTCTCCCACATGGGGTGGTGTTAAACACTGAGCCACACCAACCACACATCAGTTTTCAAACACCCCTATATCAAAAAATGACAATTGGGCCACATTTGGTGGATGCCTTCCCTGGCAGGAGAGTTTCCTATACACTGGGATTTTAGCCACTGCTGGTAGACCTGTATGACCATACGTTTCCATACACCTGCAGACTCAGCTACTTCCTTCACACTATGGTCTTTGGCCACGCCCAAATGCTCAGCCACTCCTTTTACATTTACATCTGCTCTGGAGCCATTTTCCACACATGGAACGAGACATTCCCTACACTGTAGCACCTCTTCTCCATCTATGAATCCCGCCACTCACACCCTGCACTTATTTATAGCCCCATCATCCTTGTGCAGCACCATCTGCAGGAGCCTGAAGTTACTACCACCTTAAACATCATTTTTTAGACTGGATGAGCTTAGGAAATATGGGAATATGCCAGTTATCTACTGTGTTGTCTTAAATATTGGCATGTTAAATGGGGCATTTAGAGCGACACATGAGTCAAATTGAAAATGTTGGATTTCACAGTCATTGGCTAATAATTACCTATTTGCAGATCTTACTGGGAAGGTATGCATGATGTCTTGCGTAGCGTATCTCAGGATAGCGTAGTGGGTTCAGCTTCTCGGCATCCTTTGTCTATATTTGGTTAAGATTTTTATCTACAGTTCATTTGTCAGGAGTTGTATTATTGTTTCAACTTGTCATTTCTGCCCAAATGATACATGTTAAAAACAATAACGTATTTAAAATGTGGTGGTGTTCTAACCATGGTGGCTCACCAGTTCACTGATTCATCCCGTAATGTTCAGTTGGTTCAGAAGTGTGTATCTGATAGTGTGATGTTCAATGGTAACTGCTAATAAATGGTCCTCCACTCTCTGGACTGTCTAACGGCAGGCATGCCATTTAACACGTTAGCAACCAGAACCTTGGTAGACAGAGTTGTGGTGTTTGACATGTCATACTACATAGCCATGAGCATTAGACATATAGGTTTGCTTGGGAAGACTCTACTCACACAGGTATCAGCTATTAGGTCAAGGTTATGACAGGTGTAACTATAGATCATAACAGAAATAAGCATGTGATAAGATGACACATCTTATATTACTGGCATCTTCCATGACATGTTTATGGTATGATGCTAAGGTTATGGAGCATGGTTCAAATCAAGTGTTACAGATTTTTTATACATATTCATTTTCTGACAACATCATTTACTTTGTGTGAAAAAGACACCATTATTATTATTATTAATATGATTAGCGTTGATAATAATAATAGCCCATCTGGGAGTCAGAGCAACTGTAATATTGAACAACACAGCAGTATGTGAGTTATTAGAATGTACTGGTAGGCTTTATACTACTAATTATCAATGCAGAGGCATAATAGAAGCTGAAGTCACAGATTAATTATATGAATTACGCTGACATTTGTGCCGAACAGTAGACAGGAGAGCATGCGACTCTGGAAAAAGAAAAAGCTGTCAGTTTTCTGTGGGTTTTCACCAAAAAAAATAAAAAACTCTCCCAAAGACTCTCCTATGAGGCTCCCTGCTGAAGGAACGCACCACTTTGTTTCATTTTAGGAGGCAAAATCAATCTATCAATCAAGTATGTTTCAGTCGACCCCAAAGTCCACTTCCCCTCAAGCTGCAAGAGGCCCTCGCTTTATTAGCCTTTCATAACCTGAGCTCTGAGCCCATCATCATTACTGTTTGCCAATGTTGCTGAGAGTTGGTGACAATTGCGTCAACATCTGCACACTATCTCTCTCTCTCTCACACACTCACACACACACACTGAGGCAGAGATCTCTCCCAGTCTCTGCGAGTAAAATCCTGACACATCTCACTGTGCTGTCCTCATAAGCTCCCACACTCTGTCGTCGCGTAGAGCAGACAGACACAATTTAAACCGCGAGCTGCTGTGGAACTTTCCAATAATGGCCATATTACAGAAGTGATAGACTGGCGAGAGCTACAGCGGGGCTATTTTTTTCCTGAAGTGGACAGAAGAGGCTGAGGAGAGTCAGAAGAGAGTCATCGGGAAGGCCACGCGCAGCCTCATTCATCTGGTACGGACACATATATACGAATATTTCTCTGTTCAAATCTGATAGAGTGACTCAGGTGATTTGTGCTCTGACCTCCAGCTGCTCTGTCTTCATCGTGACTGCGAGCTGACTGTCGGAGAATCTCACCACATGCACTTTCTTCTTCTTTCCTGTCCTCTTTTCTCATAGATTGAGAGGGGAGGAGAAGGAGAGGGAGGGTTAGCATGGGAACATGGGAAGAAAGGTTTATTATGCGAGCATTGTGAATGTTTTAAACACACTCCCTTTAACTCCCTTCACTCCCTTCCCTAACAGTCTGTATGTAGAAGCTGAGCTGCAAAACACACTAAGGGGCTTGGGGGCTTTAATGTAAATGCTGTGTCGCCTGTTGTTCTCTATTAGAGGCAGTATGTCCGCGCTTTAACCATGATGGAGTAGTCAAGATCTGCAAGGCGGTTGTGATGTCACCATAGGTGGATGCTTAATTTCACTATGGAGGCGGGATTAATAAACAGAAACACTTCTTACAGCAGTTCCTGAAGGGGGCGCCAAAGGAGGTTGGGACATAGATATATATACATAGATACTGTGTTGCCTGTTGTTGTCTATCTGCAGCAATGCATTTGCTTCTGCAGTGTTGGAGTGGTCAAGATCTGCAAGGTGGTTGTGATGTCACCGTAGGTGGATGTTTTATTTCACAGTTTGGGGATGGGGGTAAATAAACAGAAACACTTCTCAAGGGCAGTTCCCAATGTGGGCACCCAATGGGGCTTTGGGGCTGTAATGCAAACACATAGATGCTGTGTTGACTGTTGTTCTCTCTCTGCGGCAATATGACTGCAATCCGCCATGACAGAGTCGTCTAGATCTGCAAGGTGGTTGTGATTTCACTATGGGTGGATGTTTCATGTCACTGTTGGGATGAACAATATACAGAAGCATTTTTCAAGAGCTGATCCTGAAGGGGGCACCAAATGGGGGTTTGGGGCACTGATGTAAATACGTAGATGCCATTTTATCTCTTGGGCATATTATTCTTTCACTTTTTTCCCATTTCTTGGCTTTATGTAGCTTTTTGTGCATGTACACATATCCCAAAAGCATACCAGAGGTGGAAACTCCCTCCCACAGACATCACCTTTCTCAGCTGCCTGGAACGCCTGGTAGGAATTCCAGCCCTCTGTTACAAGGTGATGTCATCTAGTAACACAGTCCTTACTTCCTACCTACTGGCAAGCTTGGCACACCTTCACACAACACACAGACAGCATAAGGACTCTGGATCAAACTGATACCACACCACTGTGGGGGCTGAACTTGAATGCTGCTCTGGCAGTTGACCAATCAAACCAAGCAGTGGGTGAGCCGACTAAGCAGAGCACACTGGGACCATCAGGAGGCAGGCCTTAAAGACATAGAGATTTTCAGACAGTGAGTAAATATGGATTTACATTATGAGTAAATAGCGAGTTTTGGGAAAATTGAAACCTGTAGATCTATTCTAGTTGAACCCAAAAATGCAACTATGGATTTTGGAAACTAGTGTAGTGTAGTGCAACCTTTAACCTTTAAAGAAGGAAGCTGATAAGTGGTGTCAGTGTGGATTAGTCAAGTCAAGTCAAGTCAAGTAGTTTTTATTGTCATTTCAACCATATACAGTGGTGTACAGTACACAGTGAAACGAAACAGTGTTCCTCCAGGACCAAGGTGCTACATAAAACAATAAATACAATAAATACACAAGACAATTTACAATACACGAAACAGCAAACAATAAGTACAGGGAGGGGACAGTGCAGCTAGCCCATTGGTAGTGGGAACAGTAAAGTGTGGTTATGTCCATTTTTTTTTGAAGATGAACATTGTTTTTAGCAGCAGTTATGTCCATATTTGGTATACATGTAAACATTTTATACTATAAGTGTAATGTGTGGACAGATTTAAAAGATGAGGTTGTGTGTGTGTTCAGTCCAGTCATTGAATGTGTGCAGTTATTCAGACCAGACTCTGGTTGTAAAGGAGTCTGATGGCTTGGGGAAAGAAGCTGTTGCCTAGTCTGGATGTGAGGGCCCGGATGCTCCTGTACCTTTTTCCAGATGGTAGGAGGGTGAAGAGTGTGTGTGAGGGGTGTGTGTAGTCATCCACGATGCTGGTTGCTTTGCGGATGCAGCTTGTGGTGTAAACGTCCATGACGGTGGGAAGAGAGACACCGATGATCTTCTCAGCTGTCCTCACTACTTGCTGCAGGGACTTGCGATTAATACTTATACTTATTTGTTTGTTATTTGGATATTTGTTTGGCTGATTAAATACGTTACTATCAACAGGTATATGATCTGGATTTGAAAGATCTAAACATAAATGTTAAACTGTCACAAAAATACCTATAAAATCTAAATGTTAATGTATGTACAGTCACATGGTAAAGCTCAGACAATGTGTTCTAGATATTAATAATCACAAAGTACACATGTGCTCATAGCATGTGATGCTAAAAAATAAATACTGATAATACATAGGAGTTTGGGCAGCACTGATTTCATAATTGGACAAGTTCTGGTCACCTGGCATTAAAGACTAAGCTAAGCACAAGCTTAGCACATCAGCAGATCCATAATTGTAGGAATTCCTTCAAATCTTCATGCAAACAACACAAAAGACACAGTAAACAGATGCCAATCTAATGTGAATGTTTCATAAGGAATAAGAAATACTGTGTCTTTAACGCATGCTCAGCATTAATAATCAGTGTCAATAATTGAATAAGACTAATTAACTATAAATGAAAATCTCCTGTAAAAATTAATGAGCAAAGTTTAATATAAAAACACAGAAGAACAAACCTCTTCTATCCATATAGCTATATTTATTCATAAGCGTTTGTCCAAACATGTGGTTGGATCACTGGGCTCTCTTAACTATATAATCCTATCCCACATTCATTCATACATGCACTCGTTTATTCATTCGTTGAGTCATTCATTCATTCATCTTCTAAGCTGGCTGTCCCTATGGGGGTATTGGAGCTCATCCCATTGAGCACAGGGCTGGAAGCACTCTGGACAGGTTGCCAGCCCCCACATTTTTTTAGTCCATATTTTTATATTGGTTAAAACAACATCTTTATGTTTGAACAATACGTTGAGGGTGACAACACTCTATTCTTCAAAGGAAGAGGGGATGTGTGTCAGGACCCCCAATCCCCCCCATAGATGTCACCGGTTTTCCCAGAATTGATTTACAGCATTTAGCTGACGCTCTTATCCAGAGCGACTTACAAGGTTAATGATTACAGGTAGGCCGACGTAGTGTTAGGAGTCTTGCCCAAGGACTCTTACTGGTGTAGCACAGCCACCCAGACTGGGATTCAAACCCCAGTCTCCCACACATAGAGGTGGCACCCTGAGTAGTGGTGTAACCCCTTGAGCTACACCAACCTCCAGTGATAATGAGTGTTGTTACTGAGTACCATATATAGCTGTAATATCCATCCATAAGCTATGGTGGTACATGGACCAACATGCTGTTCATGGATGCTAGGAAGCAAATGGATCATAGCATCATAGCAGCCTTTCCTAAAGACCCAAACATCCAAAAGACATGCTATGTGAATAAGGCACGATAGTAGAACAGAGGTCACCTGCCTGTGTCGGTCTTAAAGGCACAGTAACAAAACCACTGGGTTTAATTGTAGAGGATAAGCACAGGCTGGAAATGGTTATGAATTATACATATTGACTGTTTGTGTTGCATGAAATCAGACAAACTTTAGAAGTAGACTTAAAGAGATTAAAAAAACTAAAATGTGAAACGACATGCAGGATATCTCAGCTAACAGGGAACCAAAACCTAATCATAACCCTCATTCTTTCTTTAATCCTAACCTTAGTCTCACCAGAAAACCTAATCCCAACCTCCACCCTGACTCCAATCCTCATCCTTAACCTCAACCCAAAGTCAACCCAAAGTCTGTGGTTAGTGTAGCTCAGTGGGTAACACCACTACCCAGAGTGCCTTTCTACATGTGGGAGACTGGGGTTCAAATCCCGGTCTAGGTGACTATGCTGTGCTACACTAATAAGAGTCCTTGGGCAAGGCTCCTAACACTACATTGGCCCACCTGTAATACGATTAGCCTAGTAAGTCGCTCTGGATAAGAGCGTCAGCTAAATGCTGTAAATGTAAAAAAAAAATGTAAATGTCTAATCTTAACCGTGACCCTAATCCTAACCTATGCTGTTGATATCATGCATCGGGACTCACCCCCCACAATACCACAAGTGCTATCTCCACCAATCAGGAACAGCTTCCCCACCCTACTTCACCACAGTTCTGATTAACCTCACCTGTCTTCCATGTGCTTGTTGTGTATATATACCTGCCCTTGTCAATAACACTTTGTGAAGTATTCCCGACCCTAGCGTTGCTTACTAAGCGTATTTCTACTGTTATCTGTTTAACTGATTTCTCATGTATGGCCCTCGCCTGAACCTTCCCAGAACTTTGGCTAACTTTGGCTTCCCTACAAGTTCTATTTGAGTTTTAAAGAAAACGTTTTAGTCTAATGCTCAAAGAACGTTTTAAAGATGTTCCTATGAGGTTACATGTTCACAAAGGCATACCGTTTTGACTACAACGTTCAGAGGATGTTTTGAGGACGCTGTCAGGGCCACAGATTATCTTACATGACAACAAAAGGAAAATATTTTTGCCGCCTCATTCGGGAATATTTTATGGATGTTAGTCCTGAGATGAGACTGAATGTCTTTAGAGAACGTTCTCCTGCCTTTGGAAAGAACATTCTGGGAACCCAAAGAAAACTGAAAACACTAACAGAGCATTGCATTGCACATTCTCCAAACGTTTTTAGAACAAATGATTTCTAGCTGGAATGGGCCTATTTAACAGACCCCGCCCCCTCCCCCTCCTGGTAGGTCGACATGATTTCTTACTCACTAGTTCCCTCCAGACTGGCTGTGCGTGAACTGCACCCTCAATCCCCTAATCTATAGAGCAGAGAAAAGGAAGAATGTTGGCCATACAGCGAAATGGAAGCTGTAAGTCTTTCTGTGGGGTTCATGTCATCCATCCGAGCCTACTTTAGCACTCTGCGTTTTTTCTACATGCCAGAGGATCTTTGAACTTGCTGCTTCGCTGGCAGTCGTGAAGCGTCTATGAAGGCGAACACCGCTCTCCTGTGACGGCTCAGAAATCAAACTTTTTAATCATTGACACAGCGATTGTTGCCTAGCAACAGGCCTGACTGGAGCGAGCAGGCATGGAGGCGCGAGCTCTGGCTGGCGGAGAGAGGGAGTTTTCTCCTGAAGACGTGTGAAATGAAATGGCCATGCTTTTTATCTCTTACTTAATGAGTTTGCTGTCTGATTCATTTTAGTGTTGACATCTGCACCCTGAGCCTTTTTCCCCGGCATGCTTCTTTCTAGAAATGGCTGCTTAAGGCTACCCTCCAGTGGTGGGGGGGGGTGTTCAGGGGGACAGCTTGAGACATCAATTGTATCAGAAGTGCTTTGTCTTGTCAGCTAATGTCTGACCTGTTCGCTAGATAGAGTGGGAGAAGTAGGGGATGCTGCTGACACAGGGAGAACAGAACGACTGTTGCATTCCAAAACATCCCCCCTTACTTTGCACAGCACTGCACTGTATATATATATATATATATATATATATATACAGTTTCTCTCGTGTTTAGTCATAACATATGTTTGTTAATATTTTAGATGATAAATTAACTCATAACAGGGTATCAGTAACACATCAACAACATCCCAAGGAAGTAGCAGGAGTGAGACATCTGAATACACTGAAGTAAACCTAATTCTAACCTTCAGTCTAACCCTAAACCTAACTTTAACCTCAACCTCAACCTCAACCCAAAACCTTATCCTCACCATGCCTCTTCATCAGAAAACCAAATTCTAATACTGGCCCTAATCCTAACCTTAACCAAAACAAAACCCAACCTATCCTAAACTTTATCCCAAAGCCTGATCTTAACCCTGGCCCTAATCCCAATCCTATCCCTAAACTCAACCCAAAACCTAATCATAACCCTCATCCTGTCTCTAATCCTAACCATAGTCTCAACAGAAAACCTAATCCCAACCTCCACCCTGACCCCAATCCTAACCTCATCCTTAACCTCAACCCAAAGTCTAATCTTAACTGTGACCCCAAACCTATCCTTAAACTCAACCCAAAACCTAATCATAACCCTCATCCTGTCTCTAATCTTAACCTTAGTCTCACCAGAAAACCTAATCCCAACCTCCACCCTGACCCCAGTCCTAACCTCATCCTTAACCTCAACTCAAAGCCTGATTTTAACCCTGGCTAATCCTAACCCTATCCCTAAACTCAACCCAAAACCTAATCATAACCCTCATCCTGTCTCTAAACCTAACCTTAGTCTCACCAGAAAACCTAATCCCAACCTTCACCCTGACTCCAATCCTCATCCTTAACCTCAACCCAAAGTCTAATCTTAACCGTGACCCTAATCCTAACCCTCTACCCAAAGTAATCCTGATGATCCCCATGGCCCCAATCCTATGTTGTTGATATCATGCATCGGGACTCTCCCCCCTAACAAGTCCGGAGACCAGACTCTCCACTCCCCGCTCCTTGACTACAATACTATGAGTGCTATCTCCACCAATCAGGAACAGCTTCCCCACCCTACTTCACCAGAGTTCTGATTAACCTCACCCTTACTTCCTTTGTGTATATATACCCGCCCTTGTCAAAAACACTTTGTGAAGTATTCCCGACCCTAGCGTTGCTTACTAAGCGTATTTCTACTGTTATCCGTTTAACTGCATTCTCATGTATGGCCCTCGCCTGCCCCTTGGTTTTCCTCTTTTGCCTCTCCCTCTTGTTGGATCACCTGGTTTCTTATTGTCCTGGTTTTGAGTCTAGTCTGTATCTTGTCTGCATTGGTCGCTCTAATCCAATTCTGTTTGTTTGCTGGCTCGACTCACAACACCACATTAAACTCTTGTTACAGTTTACCTCCACGAGCGTCTGGTTCATCAATCCAGCGTCACAGTTGATGTGTTACTAGTAGTGTTGATTGTACTTCCTGCATCTAAAAAGGACCACTCAACACAAAGGGCCACCAAATAAATGATATGAAACTGACTCTAACATAAACCATGAAGCTACAACCAGAGCAAAATAAAAGGTACTAATATGAAAGATAAAATATCTTCATCCGCATATTCTTCTGTGTCTCTTCACATTCCCTCACGAGCAGCAGTCATCAAGAATTATTTTGTTTATTGAAAGGGCATGGTGATTAGAGAAGCTCCACTCATCACGAGCATTCGTCCGCAGAGTGTTAGAACACCTGCTACCCAAATGCCTCCCACTGCTCCAAGATTACGGGTGGAGGAGGAGCATCCAAGGACTGGGAAACGAGTGCACTCGTTATGTTCATTTTCCTCTCATAACCCAGAGCTCGCATGAGTGCATGTAGGCCCATCGTCGGCCTGTGTTCTGTTGATTTAGTTAAAGAAACTTTGTTGGGCAGGCTGTAGACAGGAAGAGGTACGGGCACGGTGCTGCACTGCCTCGTGCCATTCTGTAACTGGCTGTACAGTATGTACAGAAATGAGGGGCAAACTGGCTGACCACAGCAAGATATCTCGGCTGGACACTTGCAGCATTGTATCTGCTCTAATACTGTGCGTCACTCAGTAAAAATGACTTCAGGCAGGTACATCCTGTGCCTGCGTTCAGCAATGTCCATTAGCTGTCATAAATGCTGACCAAGTCCAAGCTGAACCAAATGACAGACAAAGGCCTGAGACAATTTTCTAAATTGTCAGTGGTCAAAAAAAAAAAAAAAAAAAAAGGGCAACCCTCTGTTTTTTCACCATTTCATTTCTCCACATCATTTGACCACAGCTGTCCTTTAACTTGGGTGAAGAGTTCATGATGGGCCCACGGCAAGACTCCAATATTGATTGGACAAAACCCATTTACTTTAACTTGCATTAAAAGAAGTATGTCCTTGCGTTCTCCTGTAAAGGTTCCATCGTTCTTCTGCTATACAGAGCCATTTACATTTAAGGCATTTAGCAGATGCTCTTATCTAGAGCGACTTACAACCATGCTTAGTGTTCCATTAGATAATATTCCAGCTAGTACAGGAAGGTCAGAGCCTAAAACTCACCATGAGCTCAGACACTGCCCAAACAAAGGGGCAGTGCTGATACCTAGAGAATGGCCCTTTAAATGGCCCGTATCCATATACATTTATTATTGTGTTACTATGAAGTTTTCTGCATCAAACATGACCGTGAATCATTTTGCATGAGCATTTCCCAATCTCTCTTTACCCCTGAGAAGAAAACAGGCTGTTTGTGTTGAAGTGCCTTGAAGACTGATCTAAGATAAATGAGCTCTGTTCTGATTGAGCCTCATTCAGAAAAGCACTCAGAGCTGAAACATTCCCTGGAACTTCAGTGCGAGTGGGCAGAGCTCAACCGCTGGAGGCTGAATTGGTGGTTTCATGTAAATGAGTTGGTTCGTGTGGCACCACAGAAACAATGCATTCAGATCTATGTCTGAATTTCTATATACTGACTGTCAGAACCAAAAATAATAATTTGCTGGTACATGGAGTGCTGGCTCCTGGGGGAAAACGTTGATATGAGGCGCTGCATGGGGCATTCGTCTTTGCTGGCCACTGACTAGGAAGCTCACTGAAGTGCTGTTCCACTTTGCCATAGGGGACACCAGTGTGGCGTTAGTGGAAAGAAGAAGACAGGGGAGGCACTGCACTTCTTAACACTAAACATACATTGCTGGTTCATGGTAGACAATAGACCTATCTAATGTATATCTAACTCTCAACCTAACATCTATATACTGTATATCGTCGCTGTCCAAAGAAAAACAGGTATCTCCAAAATGGCAACTTTAGAGGAGAGGCCAAAAACCTTAATTCATTTGAATGGAAGTCAATGGAACCAGACGTCTTTCCAAGCAGTTTTGGGCCACTTCTGTTGGTCCATTCTTCAGGAAATTTCCACACAGTGTAAACAGCAGCTCATGTGATCAAATGAGGCATAATAGTAAAAATTAACAAAAATGGAGACTATGTACACAAATATACTCTATATATACACAATACCGGTCAAAGGTTTAGACTCACCCAACTAAGTGGATGTTGTTGGTTGTAGTAAAGACTTTACAGGTTTACACTTAACAGTTCCAACTGATGAGACGTCTGAAACAATACATACCCTGATATACCACATATATTTCATGTATCACAGTATTATATTTTTGCCATATTGCCACCTCTAATATATTTGTTTTTGCGCAGTTTAAAAGCTAGTTCCTTTTTCAGTTCAGTAAATTTTCATGATGTACAGACCAATAGTATTGCTCCAAAATTTGTTATATCAGCCTCCACTATAGGTTGTAAAGTTCCATATACGAGGATTTTTAAGGTGGACTGCATAATTCCATGAGTGCTATTTTATAGTTTGAGTCATCACTTTTATTCTAAAGTAAAGCCTTAAGATAAACATAAGAAGAACTTTCTATGAGTAGACATGTCTAAACTTTTGACCGGTACTGTATGGTAGAGAGAATGACTCTACAAGTCAAAGACAATACAAGACCTACAGGTGTTGGACAATGAAACTGAAACACCTGTCGTTTTAGTGTGGGAGGTCTCATGCCTAAATTGGACCAGCCTGGTGGCCAATCTTCATTAATTGCACATTGCACCAGTAAGAGCAGAGTGTGAAGGTTCAGTTAGCAGGTAAGAGCACAGTTCTGCTCAAAGTATTGCAATGCACACAACATTATGGGTGACATACCAGAGTTCAAAAGAGGACAAATTGTTGGTGCACGTCTTGCTGGCGCATCTGTGACCAAGACAGCAAGTCTTTGTGATGTATCAAGAGCCACGGTATCCAGGGTAATGTCAGCATACCACCAAGAAGGACGAACCTCCACCAGCATCACGTAGTGACCTGGCCACTATCCTGCAAGAGGAATGGCTTAAAATCCCTCTGACCACTGTGCAGGACGCAGTATATGTCATTCCCAAGATGAAATGACGCTGTACTGGCCGCAAAAGGAGGCCCTACACCATACTAATAAATGATTGTGGTCTAAAACCAGGTGTTTCAGTTTCATTGTCCAACCCCTGTAGCACTGCCGTTACCTCAAAACCTTGCAACTCCATATTTGCTGTTTTTTATTATTTTTATGTAATTCAAAATCAACAGCTTCTCTTTTACAGTGTGTCCAAATGTCACGATGAGTGGAGGAGTATTAAATTGTCCATATAAATAAATCATTTAATGGAATTAGTCATTGTTCCCAATAACTTCCATTCCGAAAGTAAGGTTTTCCCTTCTCCCGTAAAGATCCATTTTTTATAGAAATAAAATTTGACTGCAATATATTAGTGGAAATAAACACATTAAAATATATACACAAGATTTTCAAGTAGCCTACATTGAAATAACATCATCAGTGCAGGAGAACATGTCATAAAGAAGAATATGTTCATTTGAATGTTGAACACATGCTCATAAACAATACTAATGTTACCATAGAAGTAAACCTCCTATATCAGAAAAGTCCCCTTGTGCACAATTCAATACAAGAGAAGGTAGACGAGGCATTGTGTTGCTGTTGCTCTCCGTCCGTAGTGTTAACTTGGGTCACGCCGATCATAAATTGGCAGCAGTGTGAAGGGAGACGAAGCATTTATCAGTGTAATTAGAGTGCTGTACGCTCAGCATGGTTAATGGGTGCAGCACAGAGAAGGATCTTCATTGTGACAGCCGATCTCAGTACGGGCTGCTCATGAGAATCTCAGCCAAGTGTGTGTGTGAGAGAGCTGGACATCAGCAGCCTGTCTACGGAGGGAGATTGCTTTGCAGCACGGAAGAATTTCTGTGAGTCGACAGGCTGCGGTGGGCACACCATAGAATGGTACAGTGAGCTATTCAGGAGAGCACTCTAGCAATTAAGGGGCCATGCGGTTTATAAGCAAGTGCTTAGTGCAAGCTACTAATCAGCGAAGTGGCCTGGAGAGGTCAGATGGGGCGGTCTAAACAGACAAGTGGCTGTGAAAGACGGAATCTGGAGCATCTTGCGCGTCATGTTAATTTGAAGGCCTGTGACAGGTTTGGAGGATGACTCAAGAGATGACTCAAGACTCTATAAATACACACGCTGTAGCTTAGCCTACTTTTTGTCACCTGTACCTACACCTTATCTCTCATCTGTGCACTAGACCATTAAAAAGTCACATAGACTCATTGTCAGAAGAATCGCTGCACCCAGAAGGACGTGGGGGATTGCAGTGCTATTGGGAAGGAGGATAAAGGTTACCATATTTATGATATGGGCAGGATTTATTGAGCTACATGTTCAGAAGTAGTGTCTCTCGGCTAATGCAACATGCCAGATGTCTGAGCATTGAGTTGTAGAGGTTCCTCATGGTGTCCTGTGATAATCCATACCATGCAGCTTGAATACTCTCACACAGTTACTGCAGATAGGGGTGGAGGTGGTGTGACACCAGGCCTTCTGGACGTGTGACGCATGACCACAAAGCATTCATCTTCCTCTGACCATGGTGGCTCCACACATGGATTCGTCGGTCGCCTCCACCAAGACAAAAGTGGGACTCGTCAGTGAGGATGGCGCGATACCATCTGGCAGGACAGCACTGCAGTCTTTGGGGACATTGATATGGTGTTAAGGACAGTCATTGTAATGGTCTGTGTGCGGTCTACGACATGCAACCTTCTGTCAACGGTAGTGGCACTAACAGGATGACTGGAGGGCATCACTGTCCGCTGAATCGTGGCTGTTGGGTCAGTCAGGTACAGAGATAAGGCTCGTCCTTGCTTACATCACATGTGCAGCCAAGCCTGAAACTTGAATCATTGGCATGTCTCACAATGTTACACCTATCCACCAATTTTCATTCCCGCTGGTTGATTCCTTCTGGGTGCAACTACAGTATATGTGCAACTGTTCCCTGTGATGATGAGTGTATAACAAAGCTAGCACACTGACAGAGCAAGTCCCGCTTTCTAAAAATATGTTATTGTAGCTGAGAGTCCTATTAGGCCATGTACCCATGAGAAATTACCAGTGGTCTATGTGTGGGAAACTTAAAAAGGGGCACGGTGCTCCGAAGCTGTCAGAATCTTCCTTATAATGAGAATAATGTCTCCAGTCATGCCTGGATAACTGATGCTGACCTTCATTCCCTGAAGCGGCGCATCCTGCTCTCCCCCCTCTCTAGCTGACATGGTGATTATGTTCAATCTGAGCCTTGTGCATAATTACACCTGTTAACTGTGGAGAGAAGGCTTGTTCCTGGCTTCTGATTGGTTAAGCTAGCTTGTTGACTCCGTGTCACGTCTGGCAGAGGAGTGAACTACAGCAAAGACGTTCGTTTGTCATCGCTCCGTCATCTCCATGACGACCCTTCCGGCTGATGCGGCTGACCTTTCGCCTCCCTACTTGTGTACTGTACAGTCATTGTCCAGAAGGACTCTGGTACTGCCCTCTGTGCTGTTTGCTATGATGCATGTAACTTTAATAAGGCACTATAGACAGAATTTGCTTCGCTTCTATTTAAAGTGAACAATATTTATCATCATAACTTCACAGACTCAAGATCCAGATGCTAGAATAAACATTTCTAGGCATCAAGGAAAGATTAATGATGTCGTTTTGTTGAGCAAATGGACACGCCAGAGGATAGGCTACATTCACATTACAAGCCTCATTGGCCAAATCTGATATTTGGCTCACATCCGATCTCTCTAACATGATGGTTCGCGTTCGTGTATGTAAGTGACTCAAATCTGTCATTAATGTGATCGAACCTGGTGTCCTGACCCGCATCCGCACTTCCTAATCGGTACTGTCACATGGATGACCTATGTGAGTCATAAACAGCAGACTAACAGAAACGGCCATCACTGCTAAGATACTGTAATATCGTCGCTGTCCAATGAAAAACATGTATCTCCATTTTTGACAATTTTTACTTTTATGTATCATTTGATCACATGACCTGCTGTTTACACTCTGTGTGAATTTCATGAAGAATGGACCAACAGAAATGGCCCAAAGATCGCTTGGAAAAAGTCTGGTTCCATTGACTTACATTAGAATGAAATTGGGTTTTGGCCTCTCCTGTAAAGTTGCTATTTTGGAGATACCTGTTTTTCTTTGGACAGCGATGATATACTCCTTGAGGTTATATACACATTATTAGAGCGAGATGACGGTCAAAAGGGGTGGGATCTGTTGCTTTTCGAAAGTAAATTGGCTGTAACGTAACATTTGACTCTGCTTGCACAATAAAAACGCATGCACAGTTAAAACAAAGCATATGAAGTCTGATCTGGACCTTCGCATTCATGCTGCATGCCCACAAATTGGATACGTATCCAGTCTAGGACCACATATAAAAGTGGCTGAATTACACATCCCTGAAAAAGAATCTGATCTGTGTCACAATAAGATAAAATAAATCAGATTTGAGTCACTTTAGCAATGGTAATGTGAACAGGGTCATAAAGACTTCAGCATTAGTTTGCAACAAGCTCCCATTCTCAACAACCATGGTGCCAAAAGGAGGCAGTGTTTTGAGCAATGCCGTAGAGATACCTGATTTGGTTTAATGTCACGTTTCCAGGGTTTCCTGCTGCCTCTGATCTCCCGGACTCCATCTCTCAGAGTTCTCTCCCTGATGACGTCACAACCACATGCCCCGAAAAACCAATCACACTCAGTTTTTACACTTGCATTCCCCCCTCAGTACACAAGCCCCTCAGTCACACTCCCACATTGCAAAGTATTTGCATACCGAGTGGCTCCCTCCTGTTCCTCTCAGCATTTTCTCTCTGATTTCAAGTCTCTTTTAAAGTCTCCTCTTTGGCTTAGTTTACTGGTTTGTATATTATCTCTGGTTTTGATCTACTTTTGGTTTATTGGTTTACTCTTTCTTCTCTTGTTCTGCTTGCAGGTTTATTCTGATTGTCTGGTTCTCGCCCCCGCCTGTCTCTCTGCCTCGCTCTTTGGTAATGTTTGCCTTGTTCGTGCTGCTAAGCCTGACTGTCATTTTGTTAAATAAAACCCCCTTTGACTTTCAGCTCGGCGTGCATTGATTTACATTTGACATTCCCTAAACCTTAAATGTGTGGTAAAGGACTGTCTTTGTGAAGCAGTGTAAAGGATCATGGTGTATATAAGTATATGGCTTTACAATTCTGGGGAAAATGATCATGTAAAGATTCTATAGGACATAAAAGGTTTGCTATAGAACCATATCCTCAGGCCAGGAAGTTTTTTGGTTCTATAAAGAACCCACATATAAAGTGACGGTTTTATAAAAATGTTTCTCTTCTTCAGTTCTATATAACATCGGTCATTAGATAATGTTTTGTTTTTGGTTTTTGGTTCCATAATGAACCTTTCTTCTTTCTTCACATATCATGAAGGTTCTATAACAATTAAAGGTTTCCCCAGTTGACATTTTTGTATCTGAGCCAAGGACAAATTAAGAACCTATTTAATTCCAATGAAATCTTTCAGTAGATGTTCTATGAATGTTTTAGTTAAGAACCTATTTGATCTATAAAGAACCATTTAAAAAAAAAGACTCCACAAAAGGTTGTAATGGTTTTTACCAATTAAAGGATCTCTTAGAACCATCCCTCCAGGGATCGATCTGTACAACCGTAAATCAATTTAGGAACCTGTTTGCTTCCATAAAGAACCTTTTAATGAAGAGGTTTTTGCTAGAACCATACATTCAAGCCAGGATCCATTTAAGAATGTTTCTGGTTCTTTCACTGTAGAGCCACCAATTCTATGAAGAAGTATCTCCACAAAATCTAAAAGTTCAATACCAAGGTTTTCTTAAAACCATACATCTAAGCATCCACTGATAGATAAAGAAACATTTAGGAATTATTTGGTGCCATATAACACCTTTCAATTTATACCACCTTAAAAAACTCTATATAATGTTCCATAAAAAAAAAAAAAAATTAACATGTGGCCCCTTTAATAACCATTTGTTTCCATTGACTATGTTTCTCTAAAGAACCTCCACACCACGTGAAGCAGAGATCTGCCGACGACAGGCTCCCCTGCTAAATAATTTGCAGTCTGGATTCATTTGGAGGCACGGCAGTTGTTGCAGATAAACAGCCAACAGGTTGCAGGCTCACGAGGGGGTGTATTATGGCTGGCTGGCAGAGGTGGGCTCGAACAGTTATTCCGGCTTGGCTGCGGTGCTGTGCGCTTCTCTGTTGCCAGCTAGGTTATGCCATGTGCAAGTTCACGGTTTTGTTTAGCCAAAAATGAAACAAAATATTTACTTCTATTTTGCAACATTGAAATGTTATTTTGGTGGCTGGCTGATGGAGGTAGGATGGGCCTGCGGGCTGTTCCGCTGTGTTGTAGGGGGGCGGAGTGGATGTGTCCTACACCAGTAGAGCAGATCACGGCAAACACAGTTAGAAAAAGAAGACCATAGACTCAAAATAGTACATACTGTTCCCTAGCATGCCACAAATGCCTGGATGATGTACTGCTCTGAACAAATACTGTCTTCATGTATATATATATATTTTTTTTATATATAAATACTGCAGGCTATCAAACAGTGTAGTATCCAAAAGCTTACATGGTCATTTCACAGGCTTTAGGGATTACATGGTATATGTAACATATACTTAGCTACGAGACTTGGTATTTGGGAAGGTTGAGACATTTTTCCAGTGTTTTGTAAAATAATTGATTCCCTAACCTCCGGCCTTGTGACCGGAGGGTCGCCGGTTCGATTCCCTGAACTGACAGTAATGACTGAGGTGCCCTTGAGCAAGGCACCTAACCCCCAATTGCTCCCCAGGCGCCGTGAATAGGGCTGCCCACTGCTCCGGGTAAGTGTGCCCACTGCCCCCTAGTGTGTGTGTGTTCACTAGTGAGTGTGTTTGTGGGTGTTTCACTTCATGGATGGGTTAAATGCAGAGATTAATTTCCCCACTGTGGGATCAACAAGGGATTCAAATCTTAATCTTAAAAAAAAATCAACTGTAGAATAAAAGTCAATTTTTCATTGAATGGATTAAATTCCATTCCAGTATTATTTTGTTAGTGAATCCTGCTGCATCCATTTCCCTGCTATTGCCTTTCTACTAGCTGCCAATAATATTTTTAGCAAGTATTTATCATCTTTTCTACAAACCGAAGCACAAAGTAAAGATAAAACTTTTTCTATTCTAAAGAGATCACAGTGGAATTCCAATCTCTTGCCCAAAATACACAATTCAATTTAATTTTCAGGCATTTACTTAATGTAATAATCTATACGTCACCTTTTCTAGAGAAACCCATGGTCTAAAAGCCGTTTAAAGCTAGGCATTAGTGCCTTAAATTAAATGACTCTTTAGGAATGTAAAACTTTTGTGGCTAGATGAACAGGAAACAGTTTTAAACATTGGCTTCTCAGGTTTAGTTTATTTAATACCTCTTCCTCTGGCTGCCTGAACAGATTTTTCTCCCTGTCTCCGACTGTTTAGATGTCTAGCCCTATTAGCCATTGGCCATACCACAGGTGTTTCCGCGGTATGGTAGACAGCTAACAGGGTATTAAGTGTTTTTTTTCCCTGCAGTTATCATCCACTGGCTCCAGACTGCCAAAGCCCCATTTATCAGACAGCCTAATACTCAGAGGTGTCTGCTGTCTCTTGGTACAGGAGTGAGCTGGAAACATGACAGAAGCAGGGAACAGTATTCAGTCTTGGATTGTTGGTAAAACCTGAATACAATTTGACCATGATGTGCAGTCTCACACTATAAAAACGTTATGGGAGGAGCTATACTCAATGATACAACGTCCCACACATTATGCTAAGCTTTATGGTGATTGTGTTGCATCACAAATGTCAGACTAATAAATCTGTCTTGCACAGGGACCCCTGTAGTGGGAAAACCAAGGTCAGCTTTGGGGTTTCGAGCTAGCATAAAGTAGGGACGACATAACAACTAACTAGGGATGGTATTTATTCGGGGTGTAAGGATATGTATATATACAGGGGTTGGACAATGAAACTGAAACACCTGGTTTTAGACCACAATCATTTATTAGTATGGTGTAGGGCTTCCTTTGGCGGCCAATACAGCATCAGTTGGTCTTGGGAATGACATATACTGCGTCCTGCACAGTGGTCAGAGGGAGTTTAAGCCATTCTTCTTGCAGGATAGTGGCCAGGTCACTACATGATGCTGGTGGAGGTTCGTCCTTCTTGGTGGTATGCTGACATTACCCTGGATACCGTGGCTCTTGATACATCACAAAGACTTGCTGTCTTGGTCACAGATGCGCCAGCAAGACGTGCACCAACAATGTGTCCTCTTTTGAACTCTGGTATGTCACCCATAATGCTGTGTGCATTGCAGTATTTTGAGCAGAACTGTGCTCTTACCTGCTAACTGAACCTTCACACTCTGCTCTTACTGGTGCAATGTGCAATTAATGAAGATTGGCCACCAGGCTGGTCCAATTTAGCCAGGAGACCTCCCACACTAAAATGACAGGTGTTTCAGTTTCATTGTCCAACCCCTGTATATATTTATACACGTGTGTGTGTGTGTGTGTGTGTGTGTGTGTGTGCGCACTTATCGTCAAAAGAATAGTTGTACAACTACAACCAACTCAGAAGGAAGGAACCAGGAACAATAAATGATGATTTATTATATGAACAATATTTATTCAGCTACATATACAGAAATAGTGTCTCTCCACTGACGCAACAAACCAGACATCTCAACATGAAGGTCCCTAATGGTGTCCTTCGATAACCCATCCCATGCTATTTGAATTATGATCACGTAGTTCCTGTAGATTTTGAGTTAAAGGTGGATACTGTTCTGAAACTGTTATTGCATCTATGCAAGCTTCTCAGTCAGTCATAAATTAACAAAATAAAAAATATGTACAGTAGCCTCATGAAGAAATTAATAGATGCAGCTAGACATTTAAGATTCTTCCACTTTATAAGATATCAATCTTGACTGTAGGAATTGCTTGTTAAAGTATATTTGTTACAAAGTTCAGAACTTTTTTTTTGCTTTACTTTTTTCTTTATTTTGCAGAAAAGCAATAGAACTTTCAAGGTTGTTCGTTATCACAAATAACATCACTGCTGTGAAATGGTACTGCCTCTGGTGTGTTATTGCTTAAATATAGATTAGTTTGATGCAAACACATATTTTATCCCAAAACAGAAGCAGGAAATGTCCTTGTGCAACATAGTTATCTCTTAAACTAGCAAAACAAAGGAATAAACAATACACAAAAAGAAAAATGGTAGCTTCCAGCAGTCGGCAAATGACAGACCCTTCATTTCAGCTGTGCAGACCACTATGGAGGGGACAGTCAACATGATCTGTACAAGGACTGCCGAGGAATGTTGAGGCATGTTGAGGCTTACCAACAAAGATCAGCTGGAGAGTGGAGAAAGAGATGGCTGGCAAGAGCTGCCAGCTGCAGAGCCACATGGTGGTCAGGTGGTGTTGACCGTGGCTCTCTAGCAATGCCTTAAGCAGGCACTGGTGGTGTGATTGAATGAGAGTTGGGATTTCAGGGTGCAGCATGCTCGTTTGGGTCTATAGCACAGTGGGCAGTAGAAGAAGCAAAAAGGCACAAAGGGAGCATTGCTGGTGTTGCTACTGCCCCAAGTGACATCGTGAGGGTGGAAGATACAGTGACAAACTGGGGAGGAAGATGCGGTGCTTGATCTTTCTTTTCCCAGTGCCTCAAGGGAGGACTGGTGGTGTATAGCTGAGAGCATGCAGCCAAAAACACTGCTGCAAGAAGGCTGTGCGTGGCTGTGCCCCAGGGACTCTGCTCAGACTTTTTCTGGGCTTGTAAGTCACTAACATGGTTGACTGTTGTATAGAGGGCTGTGTAATGTTGAGCCATTGGCTTGTGACCATAGACACACATGGGAAGTGTGAAGAAAGATGCGAACATGTGTTGCTGGTGCTGTATTGGGCTGGGTTGTGAGGAAGTTGGAGAGGCATGGTCAGGTTAGTGGTCATTCCCTTTCAATAAAGAGTATTTCCTGAAAGTACTGGTATTTTAATACACCGTTTTGATTATTAATCTTTTTTTTTTTGGTTTCATTTTTTCATTATGTATTAAAATTGTATTGAAATTATTAATTGTATTAAAATTAGCTGTATTAAAATTGTTACACCCACACATTGTAAAAAAAACCAAAAATAATATCCTGACAAGTACAGTTATCTTACTGTTATATCTGAAAAGATTAGTTAACCTAATTTTCAGGTCTCCTTTACTTGTTTGACATGTTTTAAGGGGTTTAAGTGAAAGTCCTTACTTAAAACCCTTAAACCTTTGGTGATTTGGCTTGTTTCCAGCACATTTCTTAAAATAAGTTAAAGGATTTGCCAATATAGTCAGAAAATGTGGCTAAATGTACTAAACTCACTTAAACAACTAAACGTAAAATGTAAGAAATGTAAGAAATGTCTGGAAATAAGTTATACAATATTATAATAAGGCAACGACTGTTAAACTGAGAGATACAATATGTATCAATAAGATTCTTTTACCTGCCAGGATCTCTCTTTTTTGGCATTGTAGGACATATACATTCAAAGGGCCTCAGCAAAACTGTCAGACTAGAGGTTGAAAATGTCTAAATTTCTCTGTACTGTATTAAAATATGCAATGCTGATTTAAGATGACCTGAGCATTACTGCTTTTGGCCTATTAAAAATTCTTCTTGTGGTGGGTGCAAAAGACTTCCTGTGCTCTGTTCTGCCATTTGCCAAATCCTATCCCTTGTCAGACATTGGAAACAGAATTTGGGATTAAAAGGCCAAGTTGAGTTGTTGAGGATTTAATGGAGCTTTCCTAGGATTAAGTCTGTACATGGCTGTTCTGCAGACATTTGATTAGTGATTATCCTGATGTTACCCAGCATTGTAACAGTGTTATTACAGACAGGCAGACTGTTGAAAAAAATAGTACTCAAGAAAAAGTGATGTTCCACTGATGGAAAGCAATTAAACACATTGGGGGTTTGCTTCTGGAGACACAGTCTTGATAATGCTCTTTGTTATATATTTGTTTGTTTGTTTGCTTGTTTGTTTGTTTGTTTAACTCGACCATACATTACCTAGAGCTCAATAAAAACAAGAATGTCAATATTTTTGCATTACTCATCTGAGCTTAACCAGAGAGGAAAGTGTAGTGTTTGGCTGTACCAGACCTTTCCGAAAGAAGCACTGAAAGAAGACTTGTAGGAATGCTTGGAAGTCATTGATTGATGGGAATAACAGACATTAGAGATTATATACCTGAATCGACATTATGATCATTTCATTCTGGACAAAGCATTAGACTGGAAAATGTCATACAAACTTTTAGCAAAGCGCTAGAAGGTCAGCCTGCCCTGGCCGGCACTGAAAGGAGCTATTTCTGGACTCTCTTTGGCACAAAACATGAAAACTAGCACCTGGCTGGACTAAAGAGACAAGGAGTGCATGTCATGCAAGCTGTATCCAATCAAATCAAAACACCATCAGCTTATAATTAAGGACTCCTTTTTCGGTGCTGGACTCAAACCAGAGACAATTAAACAACTTGAAGGAGACCAAGTTCATAGGGACATTGTCTTCTCAGGGCTCAGCAGCCCACGCAGTGCCTGGGAAAGCGATGCTGTTCTCAGAACATCCATGTGATTAACCTGTATTGTTTTGTGTAGCGCACTCACAAAGGCACAGATATACACTCATCGTCAAAAGAATAGCTGCACCCAGAAGGAAGTGTGGGATTGGAGTGCTGTTGGGAAAGAAGATAAAGGTCACCAGGAACAATAGAAGATCATGCATTTAGACTGACATGATTAATATTTATTCAACTACACATACAGAAGTTCGTCTCTCAGTATGGCGTCAGGCTGCCATGTTCGCTAACGCAACATGCCAGACATCTCGGCATGGAGTTGTAGCGGTTCCTATGGGTGTCCTGTGATAATCCATCCCATGCAACTTGAATTTTCTCACACAGCTCCTTCTGATTGTCCCGTAGGGGTGGAGGTGAAGTGAGTAAACATTCATCTTGGTGCCTCCACACACAGATTTGTTGGTCATCTCCACCATGACAAAACCAGGGCTCCTGCTGCCATTCTAAAATTGCTCCATATCGTGGTGTTAGGAGTAGTTGTCATAATGGCCTTGTGCCTGTAGTCCTGCATTGTACAGCTGTCTCTAACAGGATGACTCCTAGAGGCTATCACTGCTTGCTGAATGTCCACAGTTGGGTCAGCCAGATACAGGGATAAGGCCCGTCCTTGCTTATATCATATGCGTGGCAAGCATGAAACCTGAATCATTCGCATATCTCATGATGTCAAACCTACCCACCAAGTTTCGTTCCTGTCGGTTGGTTCCTTCTGGGTGCAACTATTTGTGCAGCTATGCTTTTGATGATCAGTGCATATAGTGTCCTTCATAACCTTCCGAAGTTCACCCACGTCACTCCACTGCTGCGCTCCCTCCACTGGCTCCCTGTCGTTGCCCGCATCAGATTCAAAACTCTGATGCTGGCCTACAAAGCCAAGAATGGACCAGCGCCTCCCTACCTTATGGCAATGGTGAAGAGTCGAGCTGTACCTCGAGCCCTTCGAGCTTCAAGTACAGCTCGTCTCGAACCACCATCCCTGAGGACACATGGAAGACAAGCGTCCAGACTCTTCTCTGCGTGTCCCCCTGGCTCCCAGTTGGTGGTATGATCTCCCACTGGGGGTCTGAACAGCGGAGTCTCTCGTGGTCTTCTAACGCAGTCTGAAGACCGATCTCTTCGTTAAGCACTTAAGGGAGTGAGCTCTAGTAGAGGTGTAATTTGTGTGTATCGTGTGGCAATTTAATGATCTTGTTGTATTGCACTTATGTCCTTTGTCAATGTGTATTGTGTTGCACTTATAATGACCTTTCTCTAGGTACCAGCACTGGCCCCCTGTTCGGGCAGTGTCTGAGCTCGTGGTGAGTTTTAGGCTCTAAACTTCCTACTAACTGGAATATTATCCAACAGATCACTAAGCATGGTTGTAAGTCGCTCTGGATAAGAGCGTCTGCTAAATGCCTTAAATGTAAATGTAAATGTAAATTAAATGTAACTAATAAAGCTTTGACACTGTAGATGTGACCTTTTAAGTGGGTTATCCATTAAGAACTACCAGGCAAATGAACAAATGGGGAAACGTTATTATGACCAGAGCAACGTTAGCTCAATGGGAGTCCCAATATTTTTTCTTTGAGAGAGAAACTCCTATAAATGCTTTTGCAATGACGCAAAAGCACAAAAGAGAAGCAAGTCTTTTAAGTCTTTTTATAGGCACTAAAGCGCCGTGTTTGGTAAATAGCAACAGTCACTCGTCATAAATCTGCCCCTTTATGTATAATATTTCTCATTATAAGAATTATGCTCTGAGAGTTGTACAGGTTGCTGTACAATTTGTTCAGTCTTTTTGTAAACACTGAAATCTTTGCCAGCTGAATAATCTGAATCATGACAAGAAATGGGCTATAAATATTGTCTAGATTTAAAATGCTTTCATCATTTCCCACTTTCCTTTGATGTTTTGAGAGTTTGCGAGCAGAAATAAACATGGTAACTGAATAAATACGCTGAATAAAGAAGCATGGATGCTTAAAGTAATTGGTTTGAGTAAATGCGTCCCTGGATATATCAGTTGATTGGCAGGATGATCTAAGGTCATGTTGTTCCTTTTTGGCATGTAGGTTCGGTGCTTGGCTACAATAGCAGTTGGGATGATAACCACCCCCGTAAAACGAGCAGTTGGTCTCTTTGCCAAGACTTTGTTTGTTTGAATGTGAGAAATTACAGCATGTTAAGAAAAAGAGGAGCATATCCTCTTTAGGATTATTTTACAGGCCAGTAATTCATATATTTTATGTGGAACACACACATGAAAGGGCCCTTGTCCAATATTAGTGTTAGTGTGCAGTGTGCAGTGTGCAACGCTAATGTTGTCTGTAATGCTCAGTCTGACCTGAATCATTAAATGGCTTTTCTCCCTCATAGCAACAAACAAGGTGCAAAGATTTGTGCATCCTGGTAATGCCATGCCGGTACATTTACATTTACATTTAAGGCATTTAGCAGACGATCTTATCCAGAGCGACTTACAACCGTGCTTAGTGTTCCGTTGGATAATATTCCAGCTAGTAGAGGAAGTGTAGAGCCTAAAACTCACCACGAGCTCAGACACTGCCCGAACAGGGGCTAGTGCTGATACCTAGAGATTAGTACAGAGACATATAAAGCAAATAGAGCATTACCTGGCAACCCCAGCCCAGTGCTCATACCTATAGAGAAGAAAAGTGCAACACAATACACACAAGTTACACCTCTACTAGAGCTCACTCACTTAAGTGCGTTACGAAGAGATGGGTCTTCAGTCTGCGTATGAAGACCGCGAGAGACTCGGCTGTTCTGACGCCTAGTGGGAGTTCATTCCACCATCTGGGAGCCAGGACAGAGAAGAGTCTGGACGCTTGTCTTCCATGTGTCCTCAGGGATGGGGGTCGAGTCAAGTTGTACTTGAAGCTTGAAGGGCTCGAGGTACAGCTCAACTCTTCACCATTGCCATAAGGTAGTGGGGCACTGGTCCATTCTTGGCTTTGTAGGCATCAGAGTTTTAAATCTGATGCGGGCAACGACTGAAAACCAATGAAGGGAGCGCAGCAGTGGAGTGACGTGGGTGAACTTTGGAAGATTAAAGATGAGATGGGCTGCAGCGTTCTGGACAAGTTGCAAGGGCCTGATGGCCCGTAGAGGAAGACCAGCCAGGAGCGAGTTGCAGAAGTCCAGCCTTGAAATGACCAGAGACTGGACAAGCAGCCGGGGTGGCCTCCTGAGAGAGGAAGGGTCGTATCCTCCGGATGTTGTAGAGGAGGAATCTGCATGACCGAGTCAGGTTCACTATATGAGCCGGTACAAGTCCAACACCCAAACACTCTTTTAGCATAGCTACCACCTAGCAACATGGAATGCCACAATAACTACCCAGCAACCACATTGAATACCGCAGCAACGAATGATCAATTTTGTCAATGTTGTTATCAACATTTGCAACCACCAAAACTGCCATAGCAAACAATCGGCAACACACTACTGACTAGCTAGCAGCCACCTTGGATGCAATAACAGCCTCCAATAGCAACAACATCATATCGACCGCCTAGAATACCATAGCAGACTTTTATCTGCCAACTCTTCTCGCAGTTTTCAGGATATTAACACCATTCCAACTCTGAAACACAGTTTATTGATTGGAGGTATGGTTTGTTCTATGTTAAATGACTCGGTTTTTAATTTTCCCTATATTAATGAATAGCGTACAAACGCTTGGGCCACCCAGCGTATGTCATGTTGCAATACAAGTGGGGGACTACAGTATCCACATAACAACAGCCAAGCAAGCTATAGGGATACCATAGCAACATCTTAGCAACCCCTTGTAATACCATAGCAACTGCCTAAGCTGTGCAATCGCTCTGCATTTGCAGAAATACACCTTCCTGCTTGTATTTGTTATGTACTTTGGTCCCTGTGATCCAGTTATTGTAAAGTTTGTATAGTTCTCATGTACCAAACAATAATATAATAACGTCATAATTCAAGACAATTTTAGTGAAATGTTATTCATTCATTTACTCATCATCTAAGTTCCATATCATCACTCCCCAGTGAAAAACATGTATCTCTATTTTTGTCCATTTGGACTTTTATACATCATTTGAACACAGCAGTTGCCGTTTACACTCTGTGAGCTCTACATGATTAATGTACCAACAGAAATGGTCCAAAAGCGTTTGGAAAGACGTCTGGTTCCATTGACTTACATTAAAATTGAATTGGTTTTTGGCCTCTTCTAGGAAGTTGCCATTTTGGAGATACTTGTTTTTCCTTGGACAGTGATGATAAGCCTATCCCAGCATTCATTAGATGCAGGGTAGGAAACACCCTGCACAGGCCACCAGTCCATCACAGGGCAAAGACACAGACATACACATTCACACACTTGCACACACCTGGGGGCAGTTAAGTGTTTTCGACTCACCTGACTGCATGTCTTGGTACTGTGGGAGAAACCCACAGGAGAACATGCAAACCCCACACAGACACGAGGAGAACATGCAAACCCCACACAGAAAAGGCCCCACGTGCCCAGCCAGGGAATCAGTCCCCCTGTTGCTGTGAGGTAGCTGCATCGCAGTGCCACACATAGTGGAATATCCGATATATGTAAATGTTTTGAACATCATAAAAACAATAAATACAGAAGAGGCTGTTTTGCAGCTTAGTTCATGTATATGGACTGCCCGAGTAGGGTTCTCCTATAGAATTTGCCATCCCACACATGATTAACTCTCAATGCTGCATCAAAAATGGCTAATGGTCAGCTCTGTGTAGCACAGGCTAAGACACACACTCTGCTCGGCCAGCTAGACAGCCTATCTCAATGACCTGTCCAGCTTCTGAGCATCGTCTCCAGCCTCAGGTCACACAGCAACAGCAGCTAATAACTCTGACTGTCTTAGCTCTTCTCTCACGCTGAGGGAGAACAGGCTGACAGAATGAGTGAAATGCACAGGAGAGGATGCGTAGTGCGGAGAGAACAGATGAGGCAGCCAAAGGGAACCTTAGGGCACTGAGTGTACACATAAGTAGCAGAACAAAGACAAAACGCAGCTACAAAGTCTCTTGTTCTAAAATCTACGACAGTCCTTCCGAGGAAAAGTTGCATTTCATTTCAGCAGCATTTTGAAGGCTTTACAAAGACAAGTGATGCTCATGAATAATGAAATCATTAAACTAATTGCTTGGAGTGCTTCAAAAACACACAGAAGAATAGAAGCACCCAGAAGGAAGTGTGGGATTGCAGAGCTACTGAGGGGGAAGATAAAGCTTACCTGGAGCAATACATGATAATACATTTCTACATATGGGCCAGATTTGTTGAGCTACACATTGAGAAGTAGTGTCCCTCAGTATGGTGTTGGCAAAGTAGTGTCCCTCAGTATGGGGCCGGCAAACTCTGCCAAAGCAAAATTCAGCGATCTCCGCATAGAGCAGTAGAGGTTCCTAATGGTGTCCTGTGATAATGCATCCCATGCATCTTGAATATTCTCACACAGTTCCTGCAGATTGTGTAGTAGGGGTGGAGGAGGAGTGGCACCAGGCCTTCTGGACATGTGACGTGTGACAACAAACCATTCATCTTGGTGCTGACCATAGCCCCTCCACACACGGCATCATTGATCTTCTCAAACAAGTCGAAAGCGGGACTCATCACTGAAGACGATCTGCTGCCATTGTGAGTCAGTCGGGCATGACAGCGTTGCAGTCTATGGTGATGTTGACGTAGTGTTGGGGGCATGTATGTGGTTGGTGTAGCTCAGCAGGTAACACCACTACCCACCAGGGAGCCACCACCCCATGTGGGAGACTGGGGTTCGAATCCCCTCTGATGTGCTACACCAATTAGAGTCCTTGGGCAAGACTCCTAACACTGAAACACTGGCCTACCTGTAATATGATTAACCTCTGTAAGTCGCTCTGGATAAGAGCATCAGCTACATGCCATAAATGTAAATGTAGCTCTGCATCATCCAGTTGTCTGCCAATGATGCTGGCACTAACAGGATGACTCATGGAGGGCATCACTGCTCGCTGAATGTTCGCAACTGTGGCTGTGGGGTCAGTCAAGTGCAGTGATAATGCCCATGCTTGCTTATGTCACCTGAGTATGAAACTTGAATCATTCGCATGTCCCACAATGTCAAACCTACCCACCAAATGTCCCTCCTGATGGTTGATTCCCTCTGGCTGCAGCTGGTTTGATGATAAATGATGATAAGCCATTCAGTGGCTGTTTTTCTCACCTTCTGTGAACCTGTCAATCTAAGATTGGAAATGACGTCAACATCACACATTGGTCTCTACAGATAATGCCCTGCTGTTCCATACGTGACTGAATTCCATGTTTTAAAATCAAACTTCAGCAGAAAGTGCACAAAACAGCCCATTCACTTAGCTCAGCCTTTAAGTTGACTGACAGTGACACAAGAATTTACAACAGAATGTTGGGTTAGCATGCTATTAGGCAGCTTGAGATAAAATTCCAGCCCTCAGCAGCCTTGTCACAAGTGAGGAGCGAACATGCAACTTTAAATCGTGAAACACAGGGAACCAAACAGGGTGTTAAAAAGCTTTGCTCAGTCCTGTTAACAGTTATGGCTTTGCTTGACCTAAGTAATGTGCGTTCGTGCTGAGCATGCTCATTTAACACAGCAAAAAAAGGCACTCAAGGTGAACCGACTGAAAACCTGCAATAGAATTATGCTAAAATCTAATATATATTATAATCTATAATAATATAACAACATTAGGTCCACCTCTCCGTCTATCCACACTCATTGTCCTGTTTCCCAGCACTCCAGGAGCACTTTGTAGTTCTACAGTTACAGATTCATAGTCCATCTGTTTTCTAAACTTCAAGGGGGAAGGACCACCACAGACCAGTTACTATTTGGGTGGTGGATCATTCTCAGCACTGCAGTGACACTGACATGGTGGTGGTGTGTTAGTGTGTGTGGTGCTGGTGTGAGTGGATCAGACGTAGCAGTGCTGCTGGAGTGTTTAAACACTGTGTACACTCACTGTCCACTCACTCCTACCTTGCTGGTCCACCTTGTAGATGTACAGTCAGAGACGAAAGCTCATCTGCTGCTGCACAGTCTGTGTTGGTCGTCCTCTAGTCCTTCATCAGTGGTCACATTGTGCTGTCCGCAGCAGGCTGTTGGCTGGACAGTTTTGGTTGGTGGACGATTCTCAGTCCTGTAGTGATGGTGAGGTCTCAGTCTAGCATCAGTGTCACTGCAATGCTGAGAATGATGCACCACCCACTTAACACCTGTTTTGTGGTGGTCCTATAGGGGTCCTTACCAGTGAAGAACAGGGTGAACAAAGTATCAAGAGACCAGGTAGACTACAGTCTGTAAGTGCTCCTATATGGTAAGTGGATATAGTATGTACATGCAGGCAGGCAGCACCTAGCGGCCTAAGTTGTGTTATAGCTTACATGTCTTTCGTGAATAACTGTTTCCAATTTCCAGCCTTATGCAATAAATTCCAGGAGAATTCTCAAGGGCCCTATAATTATAGCACCCGTCTGCTTTCATCTGCAGGTAGTGACTTCCAAAATCAGCATGCCAAGTTTTATTCTTCGGTAATTGTAATTATCAAAGGCAAATGATGTTGAACAAATCCAAGAACTGAGCCTCTCCATCAAATAAATAGACTTCTCTAAAGCAATTTCAATTTTTGCAGCCTATAATAGTTTGTTTAGTTTATTACCGTAATACATGAATTTCATATTAAAAAGCAGAATGGTTTGTACAGAGCTCTTTGCTCTGGGTGCCAGCGGAGAGCGGGAGACGTGCATATTCATCTTGCAGGGAGTTGCTTGCGAACAGTTAGCTGGCTCTCTGACCTCAAGCTGCACTGCACTGTTGCTCAATGAATAATGCGTCTTCTGCGACCCTGCCAACTTCACAAAGACACTTTAGAGAGAGAGAGAGAGAGAGAGAGAGAGAGAGAAACATCCTGGAGTCACTCTAGGAATTTCAAAGATCCATTTTATGAATATAGAATCTTTTTCTTCAGCATTAACAGCACTTTAGCCAAGACGTCATCAAAACGATTACCTCCTCTGAAACTTTGATTAGTGTGTTTACCTAAGCTAAGTCCCAGATTCCCCTGTATTGGCTCTGCAGTTAATGATGTGTGGTGCCGTGTACCACGCCTCATAGAAGTGGCCCAAACAACAGCTGCAGAGTGTCCCTCCAGTGCCCTGCTATCTGATGGCTGGCTACATTAGTTTGCTTAAAATGGCTGTCAGCCATGGCAGCTCGTCAGACCACCTTGCCCAATAAGACTCTGGCTTGAGAGACTTTAACCTATAATGACCTGACAGGTTCGTTCACGACCGTTCGGACCGCGCACATCCACATTCTGCCCAAAGCCTCAGCTCGCTGAGAGCCAAACAGATGCAGCAGACTCGTGGATTAAGACATCAGAGAAAGTGCAGCATTCTGTGCGCACGGCCTGTTGACCATATGGCTGCAGCACCGCTGACAGGATCTCCTCTCGAACCCCGCTTGTCCTTCTCAACAGGTTCTTGCCAGGCTGTTTGTGTATTACCTGCTAATATACATAACCCAGCTTTTAGAACAGAAGGATGGAGAGTCGGCAGGTGTGTATATGTGGAACTAATTCACAGTTTGTGGAACTATAATTCTATAATGGTAAAAAGTAATGATCTTGTTTTACTCTAGGTAGCATGTTGTGTTGTGTTGGCAGACGGCTGCACAACACAGGACTACATGCACACAGATGGTTACAACGACTGCCCTTAACACTATGTCAGCATCCCCAAAGACTGCAATGGTGTCGTGCCAGACTGTCATGGAATGTCAGGTCACTCGGAATGGCTGCTGATCATCTTCAGTGACGAGTCCTGCTTATGTCTTACATTTACATTTAAGGCATTTAGCAGACGCTCTTATCCAGAGCGACTTACAACAGTGTTTAGTGTTCCGATGGATAATATTCCAGCTAGTAAAGAAAGAGCCTAAACTCACCACAAGCTCAGACACCTCCCGAACAAGGGGCCAGTGCTGGTACCTAGAGATTAACACATAGACATAGAGCAAGTAAAGCATTACCTGGCAACCCCAACCCAGTGCCTCATCCTATAGAGGAGAAAAGGTCATTAAAGTGCAACACAATACACACAACTTACACCTCTACTAGAGCTCACTCACTTAAGTGCATTACGAAGAGATGGGTCTTCAGTCTGCGTTTGAAGACCGCAAGAGACTCCGCTGTTCTGATGCCCAGTGGGGGTTCATTCCACCATCTGGGAGCCAGGACAGAGAAGAGTCTGGACGCTTGTCTTCCATGTGTCCTCAGGGATGGTGGTTCGAGACGAGGTACTCGAGGTACAGCTCGACTCTTCACCATTGCCATAAGGTAGGGAGGCGCTGGTCCATTCTTGGCTTTGTAGGCCAGCATCAGAGTTTTAAATCTGATGCGGGCAACAACAGGAAGCCAATGAAGGGAGCGCAGCAGTGGAGTGACGTGGGTGAACTTCGGAAGATTGAAGATGAGACGGGCTGCAGTGTTCTGGACAAGTTGCAAGGACCTGCAATGTCTTGGTGGAGGCGACCAACAATTGGTGTGTAGAGGCATCTTGGTCACAACTTCAAGGAACAACTTCATGCTGAGACGTCTGGCATGTTGCGTTAGCAAACACGGTGGCCCCACACCATACTGAGAGACACTATTCCGTCCCCCACACTTCCCTCTAGTTGCAGCTGTTCTTTTTACGATGAGTGTATTTTTGGAACATAATAAGTAAGGCTGTTTCTTTGACTGGATTAGGAGGAAGTACTTCTCTTTAGAAGTGAAGGTGCCAGTGGTGAGCTTTTGCAGCTGTGGTTGCAAAGTTACTAAGAAAGCACAATACTGTCCAAAAACCTTGGAGTGCTGAATCACTCTCTGCTTTCAGATTCAGTGTCTGCTGGAATTTGGCTATAGGTAATGGTAAACATGTTAATGAGTGTTGAGAACAGCATGTGCTGAGCAGGTTGAAGCACATCTTGTGTTAAATGACTGTGTAATATTAACATCAAGAAAAAATCTAAACCAGTTTCCTACATTACGTATAGGCAGTTAGGCTTGTTTGTCTGAAACCTGCCCTATCTGACCAGCGGTTTAGTGCTTTTCACTAAGTCGTGAAATCATGTAAGTGCCTCGGAATAGCTAGAGGAGAATTCTTATGGCTCCTTATTGAATCACACATGTCCCGCTCTCCTGTTCCGATCAGATAGTCTCCTGGAACTCTGCTCTTCCTCCTGGACAGGTTTAAGGGCAGCCATTCAAGCGAGCATGTCTCAGGAGAGAGGGGCTTAGGGGGATGATTTCAGGACCTAGACAAAAACGTCGTTCTGAGGTTGTCACACGTTTTTCAGACTGATTGACAGTTATTGTGCCCTGTGCTCCTGCGGTTACGGCTGCAGAGGAAGAAAGGCTGGATTATGTCCTGTAGAATGAGACAGATAAAACATGAGTAGAAAGTGTGAAGTCATGTACTCCGTAGAGTCCTTTGCCTCCAGGTCTGGTCTTCCTTTCTTTTTTCCCCTTCCAAACTGGGCTAAATTAAGCCTAAGTCTCAAGACTCAACAAGTCCATCCATCAGTTAAACTCTATTAGTCTAGCTAATAAGATAAGATAAGATAATCCTTTATTGATCCCACAGTGGGGAAATTTACAATGCCACAGCAGCACAGAGGAAAGAACAGAAGTGTCAGGAAACATAAAAATAATAAATAAGATCTATATACACAATAATTACAGAAAATATAAATAATAGAAATAGAAATAGATTCCTGAGTTTTTATTGCACATTGTAGAAATAGAAATGGAATATTGAGTTTTTATTGTACATAGTTGAAATGGACTATTGTAGAAGTAGACTACTGTAGAAATAGACTACTGAGGAAGGAAGGATCTGCGGTATCTCTCCTTCACACACCGTGGGTGCAGCAGCCGGGCACTGAAGGAGCTGCCCAGTGCTTCCAGAGAGTGGTACATGGGGTGGGACAGGTTCTTCAACATGTGTTTGAACTTAGTCCTCATTCTCCTGTCCCCCACCACCTCCACTGGGTCAAGAGGACACCCCAGGACAGAGCTGGACTTCTTGATGATTCTGTTCAGTCTCTTCCTGTCAGCGGTGGAGATGCTGCTGCACCAGCAGACCACTCCATAAAAGATGGCTGATGCCACCACAGCATCGTAGAAGGTCCTCAGGAGTGCCCCCAGGACCCGAGTCTCCTCAGGAGATGTAGTCTGCCCTCGCCTTTCTTGTAGAGTGCAGGAGTGTTGTCAGTCCAGTCCAGCTTGTTGTTGAGGTGAACACCCAGGTACTTGTAGGACCTCACTATCTCAATGTCCGTTCCCTGGATGTTTACAGGTACCGGAGGAATAATTAAGCAACGTACAGTATTGCTTGTGTAAATTTGTGTACCAGGTTTGAACGAGAAGCAGCGCAGGACAGTGTTATTTCTAAGTAAGTTCATTATTTAGATATTCAGTGTGGCTGATAATGGGATTTTTGCTATAGCTCTGCTACTACTCTCAGGTCTCCGCTAACATTCCCTTTGAGTAAAATACAATCTAATGGTTTTGCCATGGGCAGAATAAAAGTAGTATTTGTATTAGCATGGTATTAAATATTCATCTGTTGAGCTTTATGGTCTTGCCTCTCCACTGAGAATGGGTCAGCACTAAATGTGTGGGATTGGCTGCCTGGGGCTCATGAAAATCCTTGTATAAAATACATTTGCATGCACATATAACACATAATGGTCTTTTACTTTACAAGGGTGAAATTGATCTCAGCATTAACATTTAAACATGGCTTTCACTGGAGTTCAATTGAACGTGTCCATTTCCCAACAATATCAATCCGTTTCCCAAGTGTCTGCTATAAGTGAAGCAATTAGATGCAAAATTATATTATCCATTTTTTTCAGTAAGCACAATCAGAGTTGTTCCTTCTTTGCTTGCATGGCTAACTTCTAGACATTTCAGATTCCATATTGATATTAATGTTGCTCTCAGATAAGACCTATATAACATGGATTATGATTTAAGGCTTGTACCTTGAACTGTTAATCTGAAATGTTAATAGTTTCAATGGGGGAGTAAGGATATTGTGGTTTATGATCATATGTTTGGACAAAACTAATATTGCCCTCATCATCAAGAGCTCTCATTAAAAGTTTCACACGTCTCCTTTTACAGGTCCTGTATCAAATGGTTAATATACATAGGTTGGTCTTATTTATGTGCACAATATGAAATTAAATTCAGTCAACTACACTGTTAATCTGCCTTTACTGTAGTACACTAAGGGAACCTCTGGAGACTGCCTGTGATGATGCCAGCTTCTTAGCTACTGCTTTAGCCCTCCTCTGGATAAATACAATGTAATGTTGTAATTAGTTAGTTTGGTAAATTTCTTGTCAAACATGTTATATTTAGCTAACTGTTAAATCTATGTCAGCGACAAAGATCCAGGACCAATGTTAGATGGGCTTTATTAAATAATCGAGTAATTGAACACAGCAACAAAACACAAACAGATGTGGAGGGATAAGGCAAGATCAGAGTCAAGAGACAGGCAGAGGTCAGAGCAATGAGGTAACTATAGCAGAAGAGCAAGGTAAGAGAATGGTCAGAGGAACGAAGAGGAGGTCGATAGCCAGAGAGTAGATCAAACGCGAAAGCCAAGAGGGATAAAGCAGAAAGAGGAGGTCTAAAACAAAGGGAGTCGAGAGCCGAGTGGGATAGACAGAGAAGATACGCTCAGAGTTGCAAACTAACTTGGCAATGAGGAAGTGTTTGTGAGAGGCATATATACTGGAGCTAAATTGGATACAGCTGGGCTAAAACTCAGGAGACCTAGAGCGGAGCTGATTGGACGACTGGGGACATGTGGGTGTGATGTCATCAAGCGATGCCCTCTGGGAAGTTAAGTTATTGCACTCCCGGAAGCGTGACAACCTACAGCAAAGCTTGTACATCTGCATGACACCCATGCATGTCTATTTAACGCTATATCAACCTGTTATTACAGACATACTACAAATCTCTGTTTTTAATAATTAATACACAAGCAGCTAAGTACACTTTCAGAACATATAGTAGATTATGACATGCAGGAAATGCATAATTTTGTTTTTAATTTAGTCTGTTTTTATTCTTCATATCTACATGTTTTATTCATGAATTACAATAGAAATACAACTGTAAACGGTAGAGCAATTAAAATCTTTAACATTAAAATTTATCATAAACATCAAATCAAATGGTGAGTCGGGCAGTACAAGCAGCGCGTCATCTCAGACATACTAAAATGAAACCTACGCCACTAACTTTTCAGAAAAGTGAGATGAAAATGCTGTAGATCTAAAAGGAAAGCTGAAGTCGCAGTAGACTGACACTAAGCCTGTTGTTGCATTGCCAAGAGGATGTTTGTTCTGTTACCCAGTCTTCCAGTGTCTGCACTTAGCAATTTGGTCCCTTGGTGTCTGACCACAGGATTGTCAAATCCCAGTTGTTATTAACAGTTCAGTTACTGTGCTGTGGCAGTTCAAATGACAAAGTCAAGATAAGGAACAAGATGTAAGCCAAGACACTGAACTAGGGAACCTCTGGTCTTCTCATTTTCGGAGAGAACTGGCTTTTAAAAAATGAGCTAGTGTTCTTGGAAGAAAGAAACTACCATGCATCCTGTTGCCGTGCTGTTTAAAACCTTGGCTGTACTTGAAATGGTACACTACTATACTGCATACTACAGTAGTATGTACAGCATACTGCATACTGCCCCCTGTGTGTAGTACACAGTACAGTAACAAGTTTTGACATTCCATGTATAATACTAATACGGTCACATGACCAGTTAGCTCACATTTACCTCAGAGATGTTATTCCTGTAGCCATTGCTGAAATACGTTTAGCCTAGCTGTTAGCTACCCTTCGGCTATTTCACTCTAGAACTGGACCTCTAAATCAAGTTCTCATTCTGATAAAACATAGCACACTCCAATCACTACACAACATTTACCTCAGAGCTGTTATTACTGTATCCACTGTTTAGAGCTAGCTGATGCTAGCGCTGCTCAGTTCACCTAAAATACATTTAGCCTAGCTGTAAGCTACCCTCGGCTATTTCTTTCTAAATCAAGTTCCTCTTTTATTAATCTTCAGACCTGTATATTTAACTTTTTGAGGCTCATTCTGATAAAAACATAGCCCACTACAATCACTATACTCACATTTACCTCAGAGCTGTTATTACTGTATCCACTGTTTAGAGCTAGCTGATGCTAACGCTGCTCAGTTCAGCTGAAATACGGTTAGCCTAGCTGTTAGCTCCCCTCGGCTGTTTCACTCTAAAACTGATCCTCTAAAGCGAGTTCATCTTTTAGTATACTTCAGACCTGTATATTTTAACTTTCTGAGGCTCATTCTGATGAAAATATACCCCACTACAAGCACTACACCCACATTTAATGTTGCTTCTAATGTTGTTCAGTTCACTTAAGATACCTTTAGCCTAGCTGTTAGCTACCATTGGTTAATTTGCTTTAAACCTTAAACTTCTAAAGCAAGTTTATTTTTTTTTTCAATTTGTGGTGCATGATGGGATGCAGTATAGCTCCCTTTGTATGCCAGAAACTCTGATTGGAATAGTACACCATACGGGTACTACAGATCTTCAATAAGCCCATTTTACTTCTATACATCAACCTGGATATACATCTTCATCATGCTGGCAGAAACTGTTAACACCTCTCAACCATTAAGACAGCACTTCTGATTAAATCAAAATGAAAGTAAGGGGGCTACATTTCTACCACCATCCACCTTTTATTATGCACACAGGAGCCAAAAGACACAGTAGCGCAATGGTCAGCAAAGCAGTTAACTAAAATGGCCTGCATCCATGGCTTCAATTTAACTCATGCCAGTATATATTTGGCTGGAGGCCACTGGTATTTTAGTTTGGAGTAGAAATGACAAATTATCATAAGAGCTCAGACAGTCCGGTAATAGTCTAGTTTAATATTCCGCTTTGATTGTTTCCTGAGTGCAGTGGACGGCTAAAGTTTGGTCATCCGTCTTGCATTGTTGCAATATTCTATTTACTTTCCTCCCCCTCTTGCTTATTATTTTAATGATGACAGACTTATGCATTGGCCAGGCACATGTAGTGCAATTAAGGGAAATGAACCTGCAGGATCCATGGGCCATTGACCAGCATATTGACTTTGACTGCCACCACAAGCAATTAAACTTAAGCAGCTCAGCATTTATTGGCCAAACCCTTCTCTTTCTCTTCCATTTCTACCACAAAATCCCAGACTTAGAGCCGAGCAGAAGAGTGGCATCCCATACATGATGATTAGCAATAAAACATCCTTGTTAATTTATACAATTCAATCTTAAAGTAGCTGCAGTAGCTTACATCGTTTCTCATTGTATCACATGCCAGTTGCCCTTTACATTATGGCAAGAAGCTCTTGTTCCATTAACTATAGAACCTTATTTCCTGCTCCTGTGGATTGTGCTTTGTTGGGTTCTTCTTCAAGAGGAGCCATAATGCTTTTCTGTTTTCTTCCCTTTAGTGCGTTATGTGGCTTTACAATAGGCAAAGAGTGAGAAACTCACTTTTCTCATATGCCTGAAATGCCCAATGGGAATTCTGATTCTCTAATATTTTAAAGAGGTTATGTCATCTCGTAATACAGTCCTTAAGCCCTGCCTACCAGGAACATTATCACGCACTTTCTGCTTCAGTTCATTGTGCTAAGATGGATACACCGACTTCTTCAACTGGACTTTCAGGATCGGGCTCTGTATGAAACGGATATGGCAGAACTGAAGCCATTATAAGAATGACCACAGTGATGTGGGGGGTGCCAAAGCACTAGCAGGATGCCGCTCTGGCTCAGGCAGAACAGAGAGGGCAGTGTGACCAATCAAAGCACACTGGGATGATCAGGAGGCGGGGCATAAAGATACAGGATATCTAAGAAAGCTGTTTCATACATTGAGTAAATACAGACGCACAGTATGAGGGGATATTATGCGTATGAAAGATCGACGCATGTAAGTCTATAAACCCGAATATAAAATTATGAAGGCTGAATATAGCATTATAGAAACTTTTTAAGCTTTATATCTAGTATTGTCTCCTCTTTCTAATCTTCATGATGCCTCACTTTGTTTTGATTCCTCTGCGTATGAATACAGTTAAGCAAATACATGCAATAATTCTAACCCCAACTGAAGGTCAACCTTTAAACCATCTACTGTATTTGATTCATTGAAAGTGTCAATACAAAACAGTCCTTTCATAATCAAGTCTAGAGTTTTGGTACATGGTATATTTAGAAGTTATAGTTTGGGGATGCAAAATATGACAAATAAAGAAATGAGAAATAAGAGAAAAGCTGCATAACAGACGCGCCTTCACAGCTTTTGCTATGGCAGTGACTGAATCTAATAGTCTTTGTTGTACTAAATCAGGCCACCCCCCGTGGCTATACCCGTCTCCGTCTCTGTCTGTGCTCAGCTGGGAAAGTCAGATTTCTTTTTTTGAATTTGCTACACAACATTAAACTCTTATATCTCAGAGACACATACATTTACATTGAGTCTTTCAGGATTGGATCTGATCCAGGCTGATTTACTAACAGTAGATTCAACACAACTTGGTGTGTAATCTTCGAGTGGATGGAAGCAAGTTACTGATAACAGACATCTTAAGTGATGACAGCATAAATCCATAAAGCTGCGGTGTGGTATACTCTTACACCGTCATCTCACACTGGTTATACGGTGTAATGCAAAAGTTTGGGCACACTGACCAAATTACATACTTTACTGGTTTGCTAAGTGTAAACAAGTGAGCACATTCTCTACTGAGAGCACACTTCAATCAATCAATCAATCAATGTTTATTTGTATAGCGCTTTTTACAACCAACGTTGTCTCAAAGCAGCTTCACAGAAAATCAGTTTGTTATAAAAAAAAAGAAAAGGAGAAAAACACAAGGTTAATGTACAGACATTCAAGGGTGGGGGGGTGAGGAAACCAGGTCCAAGCCCCCCTTGAGCAAGCCAGAGGCAACAGTGGCGAGGACAAACTCCCTTGAGTAAGGAAGAAGCCTCGAGAGGAACCAGGCTCAAGAGCGAAACCCAAAATCCTCAGGTCGAACCCAGATGAGAAGAGAAAGATAGAACAGGAGAAGCAGCTTAGAACATCTATTAGATCCACTTCAACATATCTTCGCTGTCCAATGAAAAACATGTATCTCCATTTTTGTTGATTTTTACTTTTATGGATCCTTTGATCCCACAAGCTGTTGTTTACATAGTGTGACTATTTAATGATGAATGAACCAACAGAAATGGCCCAAACCTGCTCAGAAAGACGTCTGGTTCCATTGACTTGCATTGAAATCAGATTAGGTTTTTGGCCTCTCCTGTAAAGTTACCATTTTGGAGATACTTGTTTTTCTTTGGACAACGATGATATGTTAATTAACCTTTACTGTCTATGAATTCATCATACTGGATCAAACGAAAACATAAAATATGGCCCATGCAGAAGTCAATGCATTTGATATTCATGGTTTGATTTTCTTCCAATACGCTAAACTGGTCAGCATGGTGGCACGGTGAGAAGCGCAGTCTCCAGAAGGGCCTGGGTCTGATTTCCAGTCGGGGCATCCGTGGTCCTTTCTGTGTGGAGTTTGCCTGTACTTCTCACAGACATGCAGTCTGGTAAATTAGAGATGCAAAACTGCCCCCTAGGTACGTGTGTGTCAGAATCAGAATCAGAATCAGGATCTCTTTATTTCACCAAGTATGTTACACATACAAGGAATTTCTCTTGGTGAGAGCAACACGTATGACAAGTAACAAAAACACAGAACACAGATTATTTACAGTATTGAACTGAAGGAAAATTACACTAAACAATAAATAGGGTAGGGGATAAATTAAAAAAGTAAAAAGTACTAAAGGTAATAAAGAGCTGAGGAAGCTGAGAGATGTGAAACAGATTTAGTTGAAAAATATTATATATAGAAAGTTACAGATGACCTGAATATTTACAGAAAGAGAACATCTGTACAGGTGTGCAAATAGTCATAGTGCAGATAGCTGTTCAGTCCGGTTTGGTACAGTTCAGTTGTATGTTTTGAGGTTTACAGTGGGAGGTGTCCACTGTGGTTGAGGAGCGCTACAGCTCTGGGGAAGAAGCTGTTAGCATGACGTGTCGTGCTGGTTTTGATGGACCGCAGTCTTTTACCAGAGGGGAGTGTCTGGAAGAGGAGGTGTCCAGGATGTGAGGGGTCAGATGTAATTTTGCCTGCACGCTTCCTCACCCTGCTGGTGTAGATCTGCTGAAGTGATGGCAGGTTACATCCAATGATCCTCTCTGCTGTCCTGATGATGCGCTGGAGTTCGGTTCTTTCTTGTGAGGTGGAGGAACCAAACCAGATAGTTATGGAGGCTGTGAGAATGGACTCGATGATCGCTGTGTAGAACTGGCTCATCAGGGTCTGTGGCAGGTTGAATTTCTTGAGCTGTCTTTATGTGTTTGTGATTGTGAATGTCTGCGTGTCTGCCCAGCAAAGAACTGGTGGCCTTTCCAGGCCGTTTCCTGCATCTGACTATTGAGCACTGGGCCAGAAGGATAAGCGGCTCAGAAGATGGATAGAGGAATGTTAAACTTGGCATGTAAAAGCCATGTTCAGAGGAAAACTTGAGCAAGGCAACCTAATTCAACATAATTCAGTGGTTGAGGTATAAACAGCATCATTCTGAGTGGTCTGGTGTGAAATGCTCTGTTCTTGAGAAACTTGCCATGTCAGAACTGTTTGGTGATGTTTATAGGAGCCAGACATTCACCTCTACAACCTCCCTCACACCAAGCTATGAAATGGTGTCACATACCTCCCCCTCTGGTGCCTGTGTGGAACTGCAACCTGGCTCCACCCCTACCTGCAGCTCATCTAGGACTCGTTAGGACTCCCATTTATACCCATTGTTTGTTATGCCTGGTTCTAAAATGCACGAGAGTTCTAAACTGTGTTTCTCTCTGTTGTATATCTGAGTTTTACTTGCTTTGGTTTCTTGGTTTGTGAGTATATGGATTTGCCTGCCTGTGTATTGACCCCTGCTTGTTATGATTATGATTCTTGGATAACCCCTAATAAAACCACACTGTGTTTGTAACCAGCCTCAACCTCCATGTTACACATGGAATGGTTACAGCCCGATATCAGACATATTGTCCTATAAGATATATCATTATTTTAAAAATATTTTCATGGTGGAGGGGCACATATAGGGTGCTGTGAGGAAAAATAGTTCCATAAAAACGTGTTTTCTTTTAGGTTTATGCCAATTTCACCATCATTAACATCACATGTAAACACTCAGGAGACATGCGGAGATTCACTGGTGGGTTTGGATTGTTAATAAAATAGGTGTATTGGTTTTTATAGACATGGCAACCTCTGTATCCCATCACCGTTACTGTAAATAAATCTGAAAGGCTGTAAGTTTCTAGGACTTGTACCTCAGGGACTGAATTCTAAACCGAATAGGTGGTATTCTCATTTGCTTGTGTCCTCTGTAGAGGGCGTGTAAACTTTTTCTCAGTTGGGGGTGTTTAAACTTTTGCATACAGCCATATGTACTGAAGAGTGTAAAAAGTGCTGTAGTGCTGGTAAAGGAGAAAAGGGGACAAACTGATTGATACTTGGACTTTTGCCAGTTCCTCTCAGATCCTTGTAGGCCTCTGCTGTTTCCTCTTCTTGCTCACTCTGATTTGAGAGCTAGGACAGGCGAGAAGTGGAGGTCAGTGATCGAGCTGCTTTGAGACAAGAGGACACAGAGAGTTGAGAGTTGCTGAAGGAGCAGAGTTTAGAGTGGACGCATCAGTATCACAGGCTGGTCAGGAGAATGTATTGATTGGTGTAAGAGAGAAGAGGACTGCAAATGAGGGGGGCAGCTTGAGGTTTCACAGAAGGTGCTCTTACATGAGGTGGTGTGAACAGATCACATGAAGGACATGAGGCACTTGTTGCAGTATGTGTGATAATATATATTATGAATATCAGGCCTGCACCGTATTGGAGAAACTGACATTGCATATTTCCCCCTGTTATATATACAATAGAGTCACATTATTATGACCACTTCCTACCTTCAACAGCAGCAGCGCATAGCTCATGAAGGAAGTCAGGTGTCATGATGTGGCTTGGCGGGCATATAAGGTGTGCCATAGGCTGTCGCCACACATATCCCTTATTGCTGTCATGGGTAAAAGAGGCGAGACATGCTAAATGTCTTCTCTGGGGCTGATGGGATGTTCCAGCAAGGCAATGCGACACGTCACATGGCTAGAAATGTACAACATTGGTTGGATAAGTATGACCAAGACTTCCAAGGCTCCCTAATAGCCCAGGCTTGCACCTATTTGAGCATCTGTAGGACCACCTCTATCATCATATTCTTAAGCAGCTGGGGGATGCACTGTAGTCAGCATGGCTCCAGATACCTGTGACAACCTAGCAGGACCTTACTGAGTCACTCCCAGCACATCTAGCTGCTGTCCATGCTGCACATGCTGATTACTCTGTATATTCTGGTGGTCATAATTATGTTATATCGACTTTCTATATTGCACTATGAATAATTATTCAGGAGTTTTCAGCAGACGACTTGAACATTAATATTTAGAAAATGAATTGTGGAAGTGTTAAGGTGTGAGGGGGTTAAAATAAAGATAATAAAAAAGCTGAGAAATTACTTTTTAACGCTCGTGTGAGTGTTAAAGAGAATCTTTTCTGGAACTTTCAGTGCACCAAAGACAAAAGCAGGTGAGCACTGTGACTACTCTTCTCTGTGTATCAGAGAAGCATTATGTAAGAGTCCAGGAACCATGCAGGTTTCCCTTTCATATCAAGCAGCAAAAATAAAGTTGTAGCATATTGTGTTTTTGCACCGTTTTCATTTTAATAAATGTCAAACTGGCTGCTTTATGTGAATTCTTATTGGCTCTTCACATGGGGTTCCAACATTTTTTGCAATTGGGTTTGTAGGCATCTTGTAAAATATAATTGTTGACATTGCCCAATACATTTGCACAGCACTACAGTGGTGTGAAAAAGTATTTGCCCCTTCATGATTTCCTTTTTTTTTTTTTTTTGCATATTTGTCACTTTTTTAAAAGTCAAAGACAACAACTACACACAAAATGCAGTTTTAAATGAAGGTTTTTATTATTAAGGGAGAAAAAAAAAATCCAAACCTACATGGCCCAGTTTAAAAAAAGTGTTTGCCCCCCAAACCTAATAACTGGTTGGGCCACCCTTAGCAGCAACAAGTGCAATCAAGCCTTTGCGGTAACTCGCAATAAGCACTGTGGAGGAATTTTGGCCCACTCATCTTTGCAGAATTGTTGTTATTCGGCCACATTGTAGGGTTTTCGAGCAGGAACCAATGCCACAGCATTTTTCACACCACTGTGTATATACAATACATAATACATTATCTGAATATTTGTATGTTTTAAATGGGTGTGTGACTAGTGTCACTAGAGTTAGTCCAGTGTCTTAAAGTGTGAGACGTTTTCATTCTTTGAGTAAAGTTGCCGTTTGAAGATGATCCCTAAAAGGCCTGAATACTAAATGCAGTTCTTAAAAACTGTCACTATGACCTGTCAGTGGTATGGGCTTGGTGGCGATCAAGTTCATTACTGAGTTCAGAAATTCCACCTATAGATTTATTTGTCTTTAATGGTTTATTTGATCAGTTTATTCCAGTGCAGCATTGTCTTAGTGCTTATACTGAGGAAAGTTGTTCCTTGAATTTACCCATTCTTTTAAGTACACTGACGCAAAGTTTACAACAACTGCTTTCAGCTACGACATTGACCACAAAACTGAAGCTTATACAGTGTGAGTCAGATATCATCGCTGTCCAAAGAAAAACAAGGCTCTCTAAAATGGCAGCTTTACAGGAGAAGACAAAAACCTCATTTAACTTTAATGAAAGTCAATAGAACCAGACGTCCAAGCAGTTTTGGGCCATTTCTGTTAGTCCATTCATCACGAAATTTACACAGTGTGTAGACAGCAGATCAAATGATGCATAAAAGTAAAAATCAACAAATAATGAGGTGATATTATTCTTGGGATAACAATGACGTTAGACCGTGTTTTGTCATACCAGTTCTTTCAGCTGGTCATGCTCTTTGAGCTATAATATGACAAACAGATATCAGTCCTTATGTAACACTGTGGAAGATCGCTGGCAGTTTGTGATGTTGACTGGTCCAGATAAGAGCACTTCTTGCCCTTTAGGAGAGATTCCTGTTGTGTCTTAAGCAGTGGATTAGCTCTTGCCATGAGCCAAAGATCAAATCAGAGGATACTCTGTAGTACATTAATCCACTTCAACAGCAAGTGGCCTAAAGTCATTGCCATTTTATAGGGGCATTCGTTTGTCAAACGTGTTACCTCTGAGACTAAAATGAACGGATTTCTTCGATATTACACCGTCCTGAGCAAACATAGCCAGCGGAAAGCGGCTTTCTGGCAACCTGTGTTGAAACCCATCCTTGCTTATGTTTTAAGATGATGGTGGATTGTTTCGCAGCTACTGCTCAGAACGGCTCTACAGTCTCTTTGCCTGTTGAAGTCACTGGAAGGCTTTAGAGGAGAATCAAACCGAATTAGCATGCTAGGAAAATGGAATGCAGCTCTTGTTGAAAGCTGATCATTTATTAAAGCCACCTCTCAGTGAAATGGGTTAAACGCTTGCTAAAATTAGCCAGCATTACCTTCTGAAACAGTTGTCTGCTTGCTGCCTCATCATTGTTGGCTCCTATTAACTGACTAAAAGGGTGGTGATTGAGGCTGTCTGTCTTCCATGGACTTCCTCACTCCTCTACTTTCTGCTCTGCGTCATTACAATAGCACATAGTGAACTTAGAAGAAAGAAAGTTCAAATTCTGTTCAGCTGTTTGTTATGTGAGGTCCATTATTCAAAATGCAAGTCGCTCGTATCCTACATTCTTCTTCTTCTTCTTCTTTCATTTTACAGGCTTTTGTTTGTTTGGGGATATGCATAAAAAAAGACCAACCTGTTTTTATCCCTTATATCCACTTACCCATGACAACAGCCATTAAGACTGACTTATGTAAATGAGCTCTGTTTTGATTGGCCCTGTATAGACCATTTTTGTGTGCAGAGCTTAACAGGTGGCAGAAAGTGACAGTCACATAAGAATGTCAAGTGTTGGAACATAGGAATATGGATCACCCGGGTGCCTTCTCCTGTTATTTTCATGGTTTGCCAGCAGAAGACTGGTTGTCGTACACTAATAAGCTAACTGGGGTGAAGTTTCCTGACCTGTACTCACTGTCGGTCAGTAAATGGCCAATGTTACAGTGGCCAGACATCTTATAGCATATAGCTTGTGGAAAAACTCTTCCTGACATATACAGTTTTGTACTGTGAGGTCATGTCCAGGGCCTCGAATACCAAAATCTGATGGCTTTTGTGTATAATAGACAGACATGCTTTAATAGCCGGCAAGTAAATAAAACAGTACACAAAAAAACAAAATTGAAAAAAGTGTTATAAACAAGCCAGGCAACTCTACACTGAGCATGTCTAGGTTAGCATAAATGTGTTTCATTGTGTAATGTATGTTAGGACAATGCAAATCCCTAGAACTACTGCTGCTAATGGTATATAGTTGTATGTAAATATGCTTTTTCTTGTTATTTCATGATGTAAGTCTAATATGGGGCTACTGCAATTGGATGTCAGCTGTAGCAGTTAGCTGTAGGGCTAATATAGTATGAAATGCATATGTGAACATTATCTAGATCTATCAAATTCATGTTTTGATAAAGTTTAAGCATCATCAGTTAGGTTTGAGCTCATGCATGCAGCCATGTAGCTACTCAAGTTTGTTGATGTGTAGTTATTATCACTGATAAAAAAAAAAGAACACAATACGTCCTGAGTAGGCTACGAGCCCAAATGCCATCACAAACCTGTTGCATCACACACAAGGACGCAGGCTAATGCTATCCCCTGCTTTGCTTTAGTTATGGGGCAGTCGTGGGCTGGAGGTTAGGGAACCGGCCTTGTGACCGAAGGGTCGCCGGTTTGATTCCCTGAACCTACAGTAACGACTGAGGTGCCCTCGAGCAAGGCCCCTAACTGCTCCCCGGGCACTGTGGATAGGGCTGCCCACCGCTCCAGGTAAGTGTGCTCACTGCCCCCTAGTGTGTTTGTGGTGTTTCACTTCATGGATGGGTTAAATGTGGACAGTAGATTTTGCCACTGTGGGATCAATAAGGGATTTAAATCTTTGCCTGGAGATCTTCAAACTTTTACAGTCACCTATATGTCGCTTTTTGTGAACTATAACCTCACACTGGGCTGTTTTTCAAGCTTTCTATATATGGACTGTATGGACTGGGGAATGAAAGGTATAATGCTTTTTATTTAATGCTGTTTATTTTCTTTTCTTAACTGTGTTATGTAGCTTTTTGTGAATGTAAACAATTTCCAAAATTAAATCCCAAACTAAACTTGAAGGAGAAACTCTCTCCCACAGAAACCACTTTTCCCAGCTGCTTGAAACGCCCTGTTGGAATTTCAGCTATTTTCTGAGATGATGTCATCTCATAACACAGTCCGCCTACTGGCAAGCTTGGCATGCTATCACACAGAGAGCTGAAACAGTAAAAACAGACCACTCTGAAACATCCTACTACAGTCAGGATCGGACTCTAGGCTTCCACTAGGCTTATCAGGAAGCAGGTTTTAAAGACTCAGGAGCTCTTACACAGCATTTCAGACAGAGGTGTGGTGGGAAAAACATAAGCATCTACCTTTATCCTGGACCCTGAAAATAAAACTACAAGCTCTGAAAATGACCGTATTTGATTGCCTTCAAATAAACCCATTTTGAAACACTCTGGGATAAGATGATTTTAGACATGGCTCATACGGCCAGAGGGCATGTAAAGTAGTCTGGGGTTGTTCAGCGTGAGGGGTTTGCATAGTGTTTTTAAAGGGATAGTTTAACACATTGTCTCAGCTCACAGACCCCTCCATTACCACAAACTCTTTACACTCTCTGTCTCTGTAATAATACCTATTAAGCATGAACAGTTTTCTTAATATTTTGTCAGCTTCTCAGTGGACCTTTAAATAGATGGGTGCCTGAACTCCTGAAGCTACAAATCGATTTTTTTGCGAGACCAAGAGAGAGAGAAAGAGAGAGAGCGAGAGAGAGAGATCTGTCAATAGTCTGCTGGTGCATATCAAAAATGCAGTAACAGTATAGGGAAAATCTTTCATAACAAACAGCAGAGGCTCCATCAATCCCAGTTCGAAGGCATACATGAACTTGAATGTTTAGAATTTCAGGAGGTCGTGTAGGCAGCATCAGCTTTCAATTTGCCACCGGTAGCACTTTTCCCAGTTACTGCCCTCATTGCCGAATTCCCATTCATCATAATAAACTGAGCTGACTGTCCATTTATCAAGTGCAGAGGACGATTGCCATGCTGTGCTATGTTAAAGCTGGTGAGGGAGTCTGTTTGTCGCCTTACTGGCCACTCATTCTACACCTAGTTTACAGTAGGTAGAAATTAGTACTGTTATATTTGTGGTGATGTGTTTGCACTCTGTACTTGCCTGTATTAGCCTGACTGCTACAAGTTTTTGTGTCACAGTATTTAGTATTTACAGGGGTTGGACAATGAAACTGAAACACCTGGTTTTAGACCACAATCATTTATTAGTATGGTGTAGGGCCTCCTTTTGCGGCCAATACAGCCTCATTGGGCAGCCGTGGTTTTATGTTTTTTGGATACAATCCGGGTTAGCACCCGAACATCCCTTTCAGACAGCTTCCTCTTGCGTCCACAGTTAATCCAGTTGGATGTGGTTCGTCCTTCTTGGTGGTATGCTGACATTACCCTGGATACCGTGGCTCTTGATACATCACAAAGACTTGCTGTCTTGGTCACAGATGCGCCAGCAAGACGTGCACCAACAATTTGTCCTCTTTTGAACTCTGGTATGTCACCCATAATGTTGTGTGCATTGCAGTATTTTGAGCAGAACTGTGCTCTTACCTGCTAACTGAACCTTCACACTCTGCTCTTACTGGTGCAATGTGCAATTAATGAAGATTGGCCACCAGGCTGGTCCAATTTAGCCATGAGACCTCCCACACTAAAATGACAGGTGTTTCAGTTTCATTGTCCAACCCCTGTATATCTTTATGGGGTCATATTCTACATGTTTCTTTAATTTTATGTTTTTCACTTATGATATTATTATTTTATGTTCATGTACCAAAATTGACAATGACACCATTGTTTTATATGTGTTTTGATTGATGGTCAACCTGAAATGCTTCTTCTAGCCCAGAGAGGCAATGAGGTATCTGTAATCTCAGGCTGTTATCTCAAGATCACAATGATACAATACCAAACAGAGTATGGAAAACTGTATTTCTATTATAATAACTGAATAAGTTCAGATCTAACATACCGTGAACCTCAACTGCTGTTGTTCCTCCTTCAGTATTCAGTGTTTAAACCCCTCAGTGTCACTGCTGGACTGAGAATAGTCCACCAACTCAAACCTATCCAGCCAATGTCGTCTTGTGGGGAGTGTCCTGTGGTTACTAATGGAGAACCAGAGAATGGCCAACACAAACTGTGCAGCAGCAGATGAGTTATCATCTACAAGGTGGACCAGCAAGGTAGGAGTGTCTAATAGAGAGAGTGGACAGTGAGTGGACACAGTGTTTGAAGACTCTAGCAGCACTGCTGTGTCTGATCCACTCACACCAGCACACCACCAACACGTCAATGCCACTGCAGTGAGGTGAATGATCCACCTCTTCAGTAATACCTGCTCTGTGGTGGTCCTGGGGGGGAGGGGTCCTGGCTTTTGAAGAACAGGGTAACAAAGTATACAGTGAAACAGATGGACTACAGTCTGTAATTGTAAAACTACAAAGTGCCTCTATAGAGTCAGTGGAGCTGGTAAAATGGACAATGAGTGTAGCTACAATGAGGTGTACCTAATTGCTGGTGGGGCATTTTGAAATATTATATTAGGTAACAGTTGCATAGTACATTCAATTAGTTTTTCATGGTATGCGCCCTTTAAAAGTTCCAGTAGACGCAGTTCCTATGCAGGGAAACATTATGTATTATATTTAAATTCATTTTTTTTTTGTCTTATTCATTTTGCTGTTTCCAGATATGACTTATATTGCCTTGTCATTTTCTTTTATTAACTTCTGCTGAAGCCTAGGAGAGATTAGACTGTACAGGACTGCGGTTTACAAATCAGCAGGTTCTCCAGATCTGTTCAGTTCAGCATTTCAGCCTTACGTTTAAGTCTGTTAGACAGATCCGCAGAAGCGATAGTTGTCTGTGTGCATATACCGCGTTCACCTAGGCTTCATTTTCTACCTGTCAACCTATATGCCACCGCATATCACTCACCACTTTTTCCTGACTTGGCTGGATGTGTGCATTTGTGTGATCAGCTTGTAGGGAGTGAGCTTTGCTCACTCTGCTGGGGGGCCAATCTGCAGCATTTGAGACTAATTCAGGCTTATATGGCCAGGCATGATTTATTTTTACTCAGTGCCACCTTCATATAACATGCCGATAAATCATCAGATCAGGTGTGATCGACTCGCACTTAATCACACAGAGAGATGAGAAGCCAGGTCTGGACTGGTCCATGCAGTCTATCAAAAGAAACCTGAGATGGGGCTCCTTAGTGGTGCAAGTGGACTAGGTGTTGGCTTTGTTGTCTTTTGGAAGTTCCATTTGTGTCACAGGTTCACATTCCCCTAGGGTGATGTTAGCCAATGTAAGTGTCTATAAACTGGCTTAACATAAATGGAAATTAGTGTTCTCCTCCAAATGTGTTGACCTTGTAATGGAGAATGACAGAGGGCATGAATGGCTCATGGTTGTGTGAGGCCCGTCACCACGACCCTCTTTAGAGCTCCAGCAGTAATACTGTAGTGTCCACTATTGTGAAGGCTCATGGGAAGCACTCGATTCCAATTCTGCAAGCAGTGGGGACATTATGTGCACAGCAGTGTTGCTTGTGTCATGCTGTGCTGGGGTGCACTTGGGGCATGTCCTTGTAGTTTAGAGGGAAATAGCAACACCAGGAATCCGAGGTGGAGAGTACCAGTCGTGTCCGAGGACCGAGAGAGAGATGGGCAGCAAGAACTGTGCAACATAGCACATAAGTAGAGCCCAGGAAAGGGCTAGAGGGTGGCCAAAGAGGAAGCAGCATTGATACCTGAATGACGGCCAGTCGCATGGACCTGCTGGAGGCGCACTACTGCAGCCTGGTGGCATTGACTACTGGCTTGCACAACCATGTATGCGTGAAGGCTCATGAGAAGCAATGGATTGATAGTAAGACTAACTGTGTGGACAGCATGTGTGCTGCAGGGTCGGTTGTGTCATGCTGTGCTGGGCAGTGGTTGGGGCTGTGCTACTGTTTACTAGGTATGGAAGATGTGTAGCTGTTGGTGACCCCAGCCGTTTTGGCGGGCTCTGGTGGTGGTTAATTGGAAGTGAGATCAAACAGTGACTCGTTCATTTTCGCTTATAGACGGAGCAATGCAAATTTGAAAAGTTGTTTTTTGCAGTTGACATGAACAATGTTAAGCTGTATACCAGTTTTTGCTTAGCCTAAAGGCTAATGTAGCCCTACAAATTAGAAACGGTGGACGCGCTCCAACACCTCCCATTTGAATGGTGGCACAAACTTCTTCTAAATAACATTCCAGAAATGCAAAAAACATAATTTTTATATTTGAATGGTGCAATAAAAGTAACGGCTCTGGACTTCTGAGAGTTATGAGCGAATTAAGAATTAAGACTACTCATGCTGGACATGAAACTGGAGAGGACTCTATCCATCTAACACATGAGGTATGAACTCTCAGCTGGCCCTGGGCTACTTGCCCTCCTCCTCAATTAATTATTGATACGGTGCTGATTTGAGGGGTAGCCCAGACTCTCTTGGTCCTGATGTCTTTTTAATGTGCACTTGGATATGCACATAAGGTGCTGTGGAACGACTTTGAAAGCTGGTGATTAAGGGACACTCAGCTTTCAGACTGTCTGCCCCTGCTGGTGCTCTGCCTATGTGGCTGTTCCCCACAGTCTGAGCCGTAGCAGGGGGAGCAAACGCATTCTTCATCTTATCTTATGGATTTCAACAAGCCCCAGAACTGTTTGATCTCATGAGTTAGAGCTAGTGGGCTTTAGAATGACACAGGGGAAGCTTATGGAAGATGCTAATGGCAGGCATGAGACAGCGGAGTCTCTGCACTAGTTAGAGTTAATGGCATGCTTTGGACATTACCATTCTGACTAATGCTGATTGAGGCAATGGTGGAGGAACGAGGCAAAATGAAGGCAAGAAGTACAGTCGTGAGCAAAAGGAGGCACGGGGGGTTGATCAGATGGGAGTCCATTAATACAAAAGCCTATGTGGAGTTTTCTGCAGCTCTCTTGAATAATTAGTAGAGCTTAAAGTTGTTTGACGAACGGAGTTTGACAGGCTAAATGGAGTGAGCAAATCCGCCCGTATCCTTTTGATGTATACATCTGTATATGTTCTCTAGTTCATTTGGGCATTAATCAGCCTCTCCACCCCCGCCATCTATATCAAGGTTTCTGTGTATCATTAACACAATTATGATCTGATCTGCCTGCGGTGGCAGTTTGAGGCCAAGTCATAATAGCTTAATCACTGGAAAATGTAATTTCCAGGCCCCAGCCTGAATTATGCATCCTCCCTGAACTCATTTTCTATTTCTTGCTCTTTTCTCTTACATTCGGAACCAGTCAAATCTCAGTGTGGTGCAGAAGTCATTTTGGAAAATGCAGTAAACAGAGACGTAAATAAGTTATGTCCTTCCATACAAATCACCAAAGACCTTCAAAGGATGTCTCTGTCTAGTTCTAGTGTATTGCCCTGCAATTCCAGATCTCCCAGATTCCAGAAATGACATTCCAAAAAGTAGGTGCACAAAGAGTTGCAGACAAAAGGAATCAATTGACATGAATGAAACTTGTTGGGGAGGTTTGACATTGTGAGACATGCAGATGCTTCAAGTTTCAGACGTGCATGTGGCGTAAGCAAGGACGGGCCTTATTGCTTTACCTGACGGACCCAACAACCACAACTGGAGACATTTAGGGAGCAGTGATGTCCTCCATGAGTCATCCTGTTAGTGCCAGCACCACTGGCAGATGGCTGCTTGATGCAGGACTACATGCACGCAGACCGCTACGACGACTGTCCCTAGCACTGCATCAACATCACCAAAGACTGCAATGGTGTCATGCCAGACTGTCATGGAGTGATTTGGATTGGCAGCGGGTCATCTTCAGGGACAAGACCTGTTTTCATCTTGGTGGAGACGATCTATGAACCCTGTGTGGAGGCACCGTGGTCAAGATGAGCGCTTTGTTGTCATGCATCACTGGTGTCACCTCCACTCTACCACAAAACCTGCAAGAACCGTGTGTATGAATATTCAAACTGCATGAGATGGATTATTACAGGACACCATTAGGAACCTCTACAACTCCATACCGAGATGTCTGCCATGTTGGGTTAGCAAAGATGGAGGCCTGATGCCATACTGAGAGACTCGACTACTTCTGTATGTGTAGCTCAATAAATATTTCTCATATCAGTCCAAATCTATCATCATTTATTGCTTCCCAATAGCAATGCAATCGCTCCAATTCTGGTTGCAGCTAGACTTTAGATGATGAGTATCTGTGTACAGTTTATGTTTGCTGTAACCCAGGCACAGACGAGATGCCCTGAAAAAGGAAGCCGGGTCCTCTGTGCCTAACATGCCCTTTGACATGCATTCAGTTTAATGGCTTTGGTTTTATAGCCAATGAAATGCAAAAGCATTTGCTAGTAAAATGGGGGAAAGGAGTTCAGACGGAAATGAAAAATGGTTCAACGCGTCTGTTTACTTACTTTCCATTTTTGCCTGCTCATGAATATAATGACTGCTGGCTTTTATGGTGGGCCGCTGAGTAATTCGTGACATCAGGTACAGCAGGAGTTTATATTTAATAACCGAAGCTGTGGAGGTTCTGCCAAATTCCTGAACTTCTTTTACTATTGACTGTCTTTACAAATCCGGTAATCTCGATCGTGTGTAATACCCTCAAGGTCTGTTTGCTACAGATTTTCTTTCCTCCCTCATCAGGTCAGGTGTGATGACAAATTGGCCAATCAGTTACATTAACTGTCTAATGAATTACACTTATAAGAATAATGGTTCCTAATTATTATTGAGTCGGGTGTGCAGTTACAGCAAAAACCTTTAATTAATGTAGAACCTAGAAGGTTTTTAAAGGGGATGTTTTATGGAAAAAAACCTTTTCGGTTCTTGTGCTCATATATTTGGGTATCTGGAGTATCTACCATCCTACAAACAGTGAAATAAGACAAGCCGGTTAGGATTTTGTGGCCTGCCTAGAGAAACATGGGATTCAACCAGCTGTTTTGATTTAAAATTGACTTCATTTACATCATGTGGCGACTCATTAGAATAACATCATGCTCCTCTCATGGCTTCATACATGTCTTCTCAATGGGACTTTTTTTTCTCACAAGCGCCAGAGCCGCTAGCATTATGTGGAAGCTATGAACTAAAGCACTGATGTTGGAATTTTCCATTTCCACCTTAAATGTTGCAGCAGTTTCAGTCTAGTGCCTCAGTCTACTTTTCAAGCCTGTTTAAATATTCTGGTGACACCTTAAATCAGTGGTCACCAATCTTATCCACAAAGGGCCGGTGTGGCTGCAGGAGCTCACCTGATTCTACTTGATTCATCAAGTGCTCAGCCTCAGATCACACAATCTCCTGCTTGGTTGGAATGAAAACCTGCAGCCAGACCGGCCCTTTATGGATAGGATTGGAGACCCCTGCCTTAAATGGTGCAGCAGTTACATTCTGGTGCCTCAGCTTACCTGTCGAACGTCTTGTTTGAATTTCTCTCTCCACCTTAAGTCATGCAATGGCTGAATTATAGTGCCGCAAGACAACTGCTGTTACTGTTTAAGGTGGAACAAGAAAATTGTTATTTTAAAGAAGCTAGTGAATAAGAATCTGATCAACAGTTGAATCAAATCCAGATGGCCTGTCGTCCCTCCACCTCTACCCCTACCGCACCATCTGCAGGAACTGTGTGAGGATATTCAAGGTGCATGGGATGGATTATCACAGGACACCATTAGGAACCTCCAGAACTCCATGCTGAGACGCCTGGCATGTTGCATTGGCAAACAGGGTGGCCGACCCCATACTGAAAGACACTACTTCTGTATGTGTAGCTTAATAAATATTCCCCATATCAGTCTAAATTTAGCATCATTTATTGTTCCTGGTTACCTTTATCTTCCTTCCCAACAGCACTGCCATCCCACACCTCCCTCTGGGTGCAGCTGTTCTTATGATGATGAGTATATTTGAGTGATTAATGATCTGAACAATCAATTAGTCATTGAAAGAATCAATTGGCGTTTGTTGCAGCCCAACTAGGCACTCTGACAGAGAAGCCAGTGCCAAGATACCTGTACCAAGTTCACCATCAGCGTTCCTCTCCTCTCTCCTCAAAACCCACCAAACAATAAGAAAATCCAACCATCCGTCCAGACATCTAGGCCCAGCACTGTAAACATGCTTACTATGCTGTCAGTTCTTATAAAAAAGGCATGTCCTGTTAAATGTGAGGTCAGCAATTGTGTGTTGTTCTCTTTGCTATATATTGTTGCTGCCACAAAGATGTTGTACGTTAATTCAGTAGCTTCATCAGGAATGACATCAACCGAGACAAACGTTATAGTCAGCTTCTGTGTAGTCTTTAGCATTTTTGCTATGATGTTGGCGAATGGTCTGGGTTTAAAAATCAATGAAGGAGCAGGAAGGTCATTAAGTTTATGGGAGAGCTCACAGCCAAGCATAAAGTAATGAATAATTCTCCCCCTGCAGAAAGATCCTTCATTAGGCATGAAAACATTCTAGATGGAATTTACATTTACTGGCCAGGCCATGAAAAAAGGCTCTCTGCTCTCTCCTATAAAAGCCTCCATCATATAAGAGTTTTTCTGCATGGCAAATGTGCCTGTCAAAGTGGGGCAAATGTTCTGTTCATGTCAGGCCCAAATGGGAAGCCTCATTGTAGAACCCCATTTCCCAAAAAGTTGGGATGCTGTGCAAAATGTAAATTAGAACAGATTGGAGTGACGGGCACATCAATAAGGCTTATATTTAATGTATGTATGTATGTATATATATATAGGTCAGGTCAGTGGTTGATTGGGTATAAAAAGAGAATCTCAGAGAGCTTTTTTTTTACAGAAGTACAGACCGGGAGCGCCCACCACTCTGTGAAAGACTGCTGTAGCAAATAACGCAACAAGTCAAGAACATTTCTGAATGTAAAATACAGATAGAACTTGTTTCAGCTGTATCATCATCTTTACTACATAATATCATTAAACGATTCAGAGCCTCTAGAGAACCTCTGTACACATGGGACAAGGCCAAAAGCCTATACTGACTGGATGTCTGTGGTCTTCTGGCACTGAGACCGCCCTGTATTAAAAACAGACACAGTTCTGTAGTGAAATCCTACATCAGGCACAAATGGGAACATATCACTTTCAAAACTACAGGAATGGTCTACAGATATGAAGAACACAGTGGTTGACATGAACCTGCCCCAGCTGTTTTGCAACTTGTTGCTGGCATCAAACTGAAATGTAAATATATTAAAACCAACATAATTTCTCAATGTCAGGATTTGATTAGTTGTTTTGTACTATTCCTATTACAATTCTCATTCTGTTCTAAATATCATATTCTCAAAGATAGGGTTTAGACGACACATCATTGCATTCTGTTTTTGTGTACACTTTGCACAGTGTTCTAATTTAAAAATTGGGTTGACAGAGTATACTGAATGCATCTTAGTCTGTTGTTGTTTTTTTTTGTTCTTTTGTTTTTTGAAATATATGTTTATTAAAAAAAAATCCGTAATTTTTTTTTTCAGTTCCAGAATGCATGATTTCAATTTAAACAACATCAGCTAGCAATAGCCATCAGAGACAAATAAAACAAAACCAAAATCCGGCATAGTAACAACACAATACTGAAGATAAATACTAGGGAAAATCTTGTTTAAATCCAAACTATATATGGCAGACAAATTCAAATCTGGCCCTCAAACCACAGTAAAGGACAGTTTACATCTCTAACTTTCATTGGATATACATCTGAATACACCACATACTCTTTTTTCTCTTTTTTTCACCCCATATCTGGAGCATGCTCAGGAAAGAGTGACAGTGATTGTATGACGTGCTGTAAAACTCAGATTAGAGTGTCATATTTTAAAGCTCTGTGTCATTCACTTCTATAAAACAGACAAGAGGCCCCCAAAAGCTAATCTGACCTAGCTACAGTGCCTTCAAAACGCACCATGTCGTGTAACTGACGCTCACATAAGTGTTCTTTTGTGCCACCATCTCCATGTGAAGCCTCAGGCAACAGCATGTGGATCCTGGATTCTTTGGCATTATGCTGGCACGTGAAGAGGAGAAATGGAATTAGCAACCCTCTCAGTGGACAGCTTTGGCTCAGTCCATCCAGGCAGCTATTCTGCACAATAAAGCTTCCAGTTACTACTAAATGAGTGGAGGCGTTTGGGGGAAGGAAAATGCCCTGCCAAGTTTAAGCCATAGTCACTGTGCATTAATTGAGGATTTCTAGTTTAATGGAACCTGTAACGTACTCTCGCACGCCCGCTGCTGAGAGTGCGCTTTTCTGCCTTAAATGCAAAGTCATCTTTTTACAGGGAAAATTTAGCACCTCCTGTACTTACTGCTCGTCCTTTAACACTCAGAAATGCTAATTTCCACCCATCGCTCCGGGAAAGAAATGCTTACCGGCTCTTTTAGTCCTATTACAATGTATTTTTAGAGAAGAACAGATAAAAGTTAAGCTCTTTGTTCTTAGCGTTTGTACAACTTGTCAAGCCCATAAGAAAATCAACCTAATGAAATGTCTTTCTGGCTCATAAATACCTATCATGTTGCCATGGCTGTCAAAAGTTTTATTTTGAGCCTTGTTTTTCTCTCTTAAGCAGTGCTGTCTCTTTGTTTTTACTGACCCACAGGTCCTACACAACCTAAAACTTTAGAACTTGACTCTGAAGAGCTATGGTGCTAAGGAAATTGAATGATTTCAGCTTGAATGCATTTATTAGTAATTGAATTTTCCTTCTTGCAGAGCTACAGGATCAGCGTGGTAATGCGCTTCTATGTATATTAGTGGTTAAGAGGAAATCAGGTGGCCAATCAGAGTGGCCTTAAATGTACCGAATTGTTTACAGTGGTGTTGAATGGAACTCAGACGTCCACTTCTAAAAGTTCCCTTACCGTAAGTAATTAGATGCTGTCTGGTGCCTGGAGTCCTGCTTTTTGATAGTTTTGTCACAGTTCGGCCCAAAATGTCTCGTTCATCCTTTTGTTTGAAATGTGAATGGGTACCCCTTATGAAACGATGACATATGGCAATGTATTGGAAAATATAGTGCAATATATTAAATAATATAATGTCATTTATGGGAAACAAGTGCATATATTTTGCATATATTTATATAGTCATAAATATTACAATATATGCATACTGTATATTGCCACATATATGTATGAAAATATTCTCACATATATAAAACTATATATATTATCATATATGCAAACACATATGGAGAAATACATATGATGTCTATTACATATAAAATGAAATATATAAGTAAATATATATTATACTACCATACATACGATATATGAAAAGTGGCAATTCCTTATGTATTATACAATATATTGTACTATATTTATCACTATATAAATATATGCAAAATATATGCACTTGTTTCCCATATATGACATTATATTATTTAATACATTGCACTATATTTTCCAATACATTGCCATATATTATCGTTTCATAAGGGACATGCAGGGTGCTGTGAGATGAAAATAGTTTTTTTTAATTAATTTATTTTTTTTTATTATTGTATCACTATATTACCATCAGCAACACTACATATGCACTCATTATCAAAGGAATAGTTGCACCCAGAAGGAAGTGTCAGATTCCAGTGGAAATCTTGAAGACATCTAATAGGTTTACCCACTTTGGTTACCTGAGTTACTTTGTTACATTAAGGTAATATTAAAATATGATTGAATTAGGTTTTTGTTCATCTGTCCCTCTCATCCTTGGTATTTGATGTAGGGAACCAGTTAGCGCAATTGACTTTCTCTCCAATCCAAGTCCTGAAATTCCCCCTGACATTCCAACCAGCACATTAGCAATTATGATGATCCTGGGGAATACTTCACACTTGCTGTATGTCTCTAACCCACAGAAGGCCTATTAGGGCTAATCGCAGGGTGTTCCTTATGAAGGAGATGCAGGGCCAGAACCTAGAGCCAGTGTCATCCCTTCTGATCCTTCCTCTTCTTCCTGTTAATACCATCTGCCTTCTGGACATGGATGTTTGAGATGGATGAAAAAGTTGGAAAGCATGCAGGGGAAGGAGGTTTTGTTCTTGGCCTTCTTCTTCTGGTCTGATGCCAGGGAGAGTGCTGCACATGTCCGCTGAAGACCCGACTCTCGACCTTGGCCGACCACGCCAGCAGATCTTGTTCAAAGCATTGCTGGAGGAAAGGGGTCAATGCTGCCAGGCTGCCATAGTGCTGTGCCAGCACGTCCTCACAGCCAGCCACCATCCAGACAACCTCGCTGCTGCCTCTGTCCTCAAGCCGGGCTCCGCCGCTTAGCTTTCACTGCCAGTAGCTGGTAAACCTTTTTCCCCGAGAGAGATCACAGCAGAACTAAAAATATAAAGACACTTAGCCTTTCGTCAAAAAGGGTAAGGTTAGAGAATACCCTAATGACATGAAGTTGCTGATCACTAAGAAGTTTAAAATAACAGGAGCTGGGATGTACCAAAGGGGTACAAAAGGCCTTTTTCATGAATTGTCATGCAGAAAATACACACACACACACACACACACACACACACACACACACAATAGAGTTCAATGGTAAACTCCCCGGACAAAAAGAATTATCAACTTGTGTGTTTAAGGTGGTAGTAACTTCAGGCTCCTGCAGATGGTGCTAAATACCTGTGTGGTGTGAGGGACGGGATTCGTAGATCGAGAAGAGGTGCTACAGTACAGTAAATGTCTCGTTCCATGTGTGGTAAATGGGTTGCAAAGCAGATAGAAGTGAGAGTCAGGAATATGATTCAAGAATCAAAACGTGCATTTCCTGAAAATGCAGAGTGATTCCTCAGCTTAGGTTTGTTGCTAGCCTGTTGCTAATGTGTTGCTAAAATGAGTATCAGCATGTCTGTGGATTAGAGTGTGGGGAAATGCCCTGAGTGAGTACAGTGGTGGTCGCTGGGCAAAAACAACAAATAGGGCTTTGAATAGGGTGAAAATTAATGGGACTCTATGGGAGGAAAGAGGGATGTAGAAAAAGAACAAACAGACGAGTGCAGGTCAGAGCAATATTGAATTCGTATGTGTAAAATGTGTGTGTAAAACTGGAACTGTATGTGAAACGATGTCTGTACTGTAGATCTGAATTTAATCGTGGTTTTCCAAAAGTCGGATCAAACTGCTGTATACAAGCTGACCATTCCCGATCAGACCGACCATTTCAGAGTTGTAAGAGTGTTGGAGTCAATAACACAAAACTGTGGAAGTAGTTAGTGGATAAAAGCGTGGAGGAAGAAGAAGAATCATCACAATGGAATCTCTAGAGGCCAAAAAAAGCCGAACGCACATTTAAGAAATCCTAGTGTTCACCGTGACATATGGTGGTGATGTGCTGTTATGGAATTGATTGGCTCTTACTTAGATACATACCATCCTGCACTTTTACACTAACTTTGGAATAAACTTTATCTGCCTCTTCCAGGAAGTTAAGACAGGATAATCTCAGGTCAGGAAAGAGAAAAGGACCAGAGAAGCAGAACAGCGATCCAGCAGGACAGTGATCCAAATCAGACCTCCAAATCCACACAAAATATGGCTGACTGACCACAGAATCTAACTTTTGCAGTGGTCATCCTCTTTCCTTTGACCTTCCCCCACAAACAAGGGCGGAAGTTTCGAGAGATCTGAAGAGAATCTGTTTGTAGAATTTTTATGCATTCTCTCAGCATTATTAGAGAAGAAGTTGGTATATGGCAAGCAGGGTTGCAGACAGCATGTACAAGTCATTAACATCTTTAAGAATGTTTATCTTGTGATAATTGTATCTTGTCGTGTAAGTTCAAGCAAGTGTTCTCTCATAGTCTCATATTTCTCTACATTCAGAGGGCGCCGGACCTCGGCCTGAAAGTGTAGAGTGTCCACAGCCCTCAGTCTCTCTCTGTACTTGATGGAAGTTAGGATTAAAAGGCTCAGCTTGCAGTTTGCTGCTCTAGGACCTTGCATTTTGTTAACAACTCCTGTATGTGCTGGTAATACGGCCGTCTTGACAGCCATGTGTGGCTTCTTAGCATTAGCTACCATCCCTGCCACTGGATAGTCAACCTCCAGTTGACTGTGTGGACCTTACAAACGAACACAAGACTCTGCACCTGTGCTGGTTAGTGATAGGTGTCTTTTATGTTTGCTCGGAAGTGTTTAGTAATGAGAAAAAAAAAAAAACTATTCACGTCAACCTTCACATAGTCACACTGTGACCCTCCGTCAGGGAAAGAGCCTTGTGAGACACATTTTGATGATGAATGAGGCTACTTATGAGCTGCAGTTTCATGGTATGTTTTTTGACGGCACCCTTGACAAAGCCAGATGGAACCCCAGGGTGCCCTGACACCCTCTTTGAGAAAGGCTGGTCTAGAACAGTCTGAGAGTCTAGAATATCGTCACTATCCAACACCATACATAAACATACGTATCTCCAAAATCCATAGTATTTTATTCATGGCATTTTGAACTGAACTATTTAACATTTAATGAAAAGAATATTAACCAGTGTATATATATGTATTCAGGGATATTGATCTGGTCAGTTAAGTAGTAGGGAGGGCCGGTAATCAGTTTCAGCTGCTTTGGTGTTAATGAAATTAACAACAGGTGCAGTAGAGGAGCAACAATGAGACACCCCCCAAAACAGGAATGGTTTAAAAGGACAAGGTCATTGACATTTTGTCCCCCCTCATCTTTTCCCACTGATGTTTCACTAGTTTTGCAGTAGACTTGGGTCAGCGTCACTACTAGTACCATGGTGCGGTACCTGTACCCTACAGAGGTTGCACAGCTAGTCCGACTACTGATGTGCCATTGCCACAAGGTTTGCTGTGCCATACAAACTTATAAGTATCATTTTGAGTTGATGCAGTGGAGTTTGGTTAAATGGACAAGCCTGCTGCATCATATTTTCGCTTTGATTTTTAGGGTGTCTTTGAATTCAACCCTCTGTAGGGTGATCATTTTTTCATTTCCATCAAACGACAGGGCATCCTTTCGTTCCTTACACATTACCCAGCCTATATGAGGAAAGATATTCTGCATGATTTTTTTCCCATTGAGATCTGATGTGTTTTCAAAGTGTTCCCTTTATTTTTTTTGAGCAGTGTATGTATATATATATATATATATATATATATATATATATATATATATATATATATATATATATATATATATATATATATATATATATATATGTGTGTGTATGTATGTATGTATAAATATATAAACACAAAATAGTAGTCAGAACAGCACATTCAAGCCCATCAGACAAAAACTGAGCAAAAAACTGTATGTTTAAAGAATTAGGGGTTCCTACTTCAGGTTCCAGAGGAGGATAATGGGGGTATAAATACCTGCGGGGTGTGAGTGACAGTGTCCATAGATTAAAAAGAGGCACTTCAGTGTAGTGAATGTCTCATTCCATGCGTGGAAAATGGCTCCAGAGCAGATGATTGGCTAAAAGGAGTAACTGCATTTGGGTGTGCCAAAGACCATAATAGCTGAATCTGCAGGTGTATGGAAGCGTACGATCATGCAGGTCCGCCAGCAGTGGTTAAAATCCCGGTCTACAGGAAACTGTCCTTAGGATTGTGCTAATGAAAGACATGGTATCTGGCCCAAGTGACCAATTCTTTGTTGTAAGAGTGTCTGATCTTTGATGTGGCCCACATCCAGAAAGGAGTTCAATCCATGCCAAATCCAGTCACAGCTGTTATTGGTGCTTGTAGAGGTATTACATGCTATTAGGTGCATTTCAATCACAGGTGACTAATTGTACAGTCAGGGAGCTTTCCATTAGAAGTGCACTCATTAGTGTAGAAGGTGAAGCATGGAAATGTGCAGTTTGGGACATAGCATTAGATTAGCTAGTGAGATGCATTTAACAATTTTTGGAAGACGGAAAGTGGTTGGTGTGGCTCAGCGGCTAACACCACTATCCACCAGAGAACTACCACCTCATGTAGGAGACAGTGGGTTGAATCCCAGTCTAGGTAGCAAAAGCTGAGCTACACCAATAAGAGTCCTTGGGCAAGACTCTGCACTGGCCTACCCGTGAAACAAATAACTTTACAAGTCGCTCTGGATAAGAGTGTCAGCTAAATGCCTAAATGTAATGCATTTACATTAATGAAATGAAGTAAGTTAATGAGATTTTTGGTTTCATGTATGGAATTCATTCTACATTTGAAGCACCTCAATGTAACTGCTTTAAAATTTGAATAAGAAGCTGGTGAATCAATAGGTTACCTTCAGCTTTATATAGAAGTATGAGATTGTTATTTAAGAGCTTGGGCAGTGTTAGTAGCCACGTTTGTTGGAGTGGCTTTTCTAAACTCTGAGGAAATGCAATTTTAGTCCACTAATCTAGCTAATCTTCTCCTCGTAGCATTTTCTAGACACTGGATATAAAGTGTATGTAAAAGCTGTTGAAGTTTTTCGTGGTCATTTATTCCATGTTGCTTGGTCTTGGTCACCTGCAGTAACAATAATGAGTAGTTTTACAGTCAGCAAACGTGGTTGGTGTAGCTCAGCAGATAACACCACATGTGGGAGACTGGGGTTCGAATCCCGGTCTGGGTGACTATTCCCTGCTACACCAATAAGAGTCCTTGGGCCAGACTCCTAACACTACATTGGCCAACCTGTAATATGGTTACCCTTGTAAGTCACTCTGGATAAGAGCGTCAGCTAAACACCGTAAATGTTAATGTGCACTTATATTCCGCGTGATTTTGGAGACATTCTAAGTGGTGATATTTAAAGCGATTTTGGAGAATTGGACTAGAATCATCATGAGATTTTCACGCCGTGTAACGGACAGCTGCCGTGTTTAAATGACCACTTTTTACCTGGTGTCACATAGGGTGGCGGACGAGGAGGCAGGATGTAAACAAGTCATTTAATGAAATACCAAAAATGATAAAACAAAACCAAAGATAGAAGCAGAGGGGACTAGAAACAGGATTACCAAACTAACAGCCAACAAGAACACAAACATACACCATGAACACAAAACACCACGCAAACACACAGGACAACAGGGGGTATAAACAAACCAAGACTAACTAGAAACACCTGGGAAGGGGCGGGGCTACAAACAAGGGACCTGGCTAGGGGGCGGAGACAGGAGGAGCACATGACCAAAACAAACAGAAGCACATGGAGAAAGACAACAAGGAGCACATGGACAGGGATAGGCAGACAGATGTAACACCTAGGGTCACCATCCAGGTCCCCCAAACTACACTTCCCACGATTCATGTCTGCATGACACAATTGGCACATGTCCACAACCTGCCAATCATGTACCGCCTTCCTGGTCCTCATCGCCTGAATACTTATACAGCTCACCTGTTTGTCATTACTCTCCTTATCTGTTTGTCTCAGTTTGCTCTATGCTAGACATTGCCAGTTCCTGTTGACCTGCTGAGCAGCCTTCTGTTATTTCTGTCTGCCTTCTGGTTACCATTCTCTCCCATGTGTTGCTTGATTTTGACTTTATGTTGGTTTTTGACTTTCTAGTTATTTCTTAACTTGGTTGCCTGTCTATGATTGTTGTTTGATTTTCGACCCTGGCTGGTCCTTTGGTGTACGGCTTAGCCTTATCCGCTTTTATGTATGTTCGCTCCGGTGTTGCTACTTGTTCTCATAACCAAGGCGAGCTTATTTTTCCTGGAATACTGTGTGGTTCAGTATGTCGTTCCTATCATCACAAAACGGCCTTTGTCTTTTTATTTATTTATCTATTTAATTATATTTGACAAATTGAAATCACCATCTGCTTTTTAATTTGAGTGAATATTTAATAAGTGCACCAATAAAAACTATTAAAAATGACTTAGAAATATTTCCACATGCACTTCCACATAGTCTAATAACATTTTTCCTTTTCCTTTAAACTCATCCTTTTTGGAGATGCAAGGTTTTGTTCCGGAAGGGACATTGTGTTGTCCTGTCCTAACAGCACTTAAGACTGACCTGCCATTTGCAGTTGACTCTGATTGGTTTAATCCAAATCTGTGTCCAAATCTCATTTTGTGATGCTTGTGAGCCATCTAGTGTTTCTGAATTTGAGTGGAGGAAGGAAAAGACTTGGGAGATCACTGACTGACTAAATCAATGACTGTGCATTTTGTTAAAGAAACAGCGAGATGGATCTTATCACTGATATTAGCTGAGGGCTTTAGTGTTGGGCATATAGAATATTCTTTATTAGGGATATTTGTCAAAGCCATCTGCAGGCGCTTTGTCTGAAGCTTTAATATCTTCGTTACCCAAAGACAAACAAGTGTCCCCGAAATGTACAGGAGGGCGCAGATACACCAATCATCGTGTAAGTTTTTCTCGTTATAAAGGACCGGAGACAAAGAATTCCAGAATCAGCAGAACCACAGAGCTACAGTATTTTTGGGCAGCAATTGTATCCTATTATTTTTGACTTTACAGTTAGTATACAGTTAGTTAGTCTATAGATCTATCTAAATTAGTACCTGGACTTTTCCAGGCAAATGAACACTCACTGTTTTTGCATGCAGGGTTCACTTCACTTTGTGCTTGGTGAAAATAAAAGCTGCAGCCCCGTATAGTGAATAATGTGATCTTGAGTGGATGTGACATTTTAAAAAGGGGATTAGGGCCAAGACATTGATCAACCGTTAGCCGACAGCAATAAGAACAAAGTTAATGAGTTTTCTCTTGAGGATTTCTCAGAGATTCGTTGTAAAGGTTAGTTAAAGTAGAGCTTCACTGGAAACAGATGTCTGCTCTGTAGTTATTTGCCTAAACTGAAATGTGTAATGTTGTTTCATATTCCTACATTAGTCATGAAAGTGGAAAAGTAAATTGCTTCCAGATGTTTTTGGGCTTCCTAATGACTTGTGATGCATGTTCAGAAACTTGTTCATAGGATTAGGCGCTGGTATAATGATGTAGCATGGCAACTAATTCACAGGTAATACACACAATATTCATATTGACATGCATCCTCAAAAGAACAGTTGCACAGACAGTTGCACCCAGAAGGAATCGACCGAAACTTGGTGGGTAGGATCGACATTGTGAGACATACAAACGATTTAAGTTTAGGCGTACATGTGACATAAGCAAGGATGGGCCTTAGTTTTGTACCTGAATGACCCAACAGCCATGACTGCGGATGTTCAGTGTTGCCCTCCATAAGTCATACTGTTAGTGCCAGCACGTTTGGAGGATGGCTACACAGGGCTATATGCACACAGACCGTTACGATGACTGCCCTTAACACCACATCAGACTGTGCCAGAGTGTCATGGGGTGATTCAGAATGGCAATAGATGGAATGGCACCCAGAATGTCTTGGTGGAGACTACCAGCGCCAAGATGAACAGTTTGTTGTCACACATCACATGTCCAGCATTAAAACTACAAAGCTGAAGCTTAGCTTCATACTGACAACCTGCTTGTTCAAATTCTCCTCCTTCATTTACATTTACATTTACATTTAAGGCATTTAGCAGACGCTCTTATCGAGAGCGACTTACAACCGTGCTTAATGTTCCGTTGGATAATATTCCAGCTAGTAGGAAGTTTAGAGCCTAAAACTCACCACGAGCTTAGACACTGCCCGAACAGGGGGCCAGTGCTGGTACCGAGAGATTAATACACAGTACAATTAACTCTAGGTACAGCAAGCTAACAACACAGCCTAGTAACTGACAGACAGTGGCGCAGCAGTTATTGTAAAGCCCCATGTGCCACAATGTCACCACCACACCATTTAAGCTGGAATGGAGAAATGCGAACCAGAAGCTAGGGAATGTCTATCAGGAAATGTTACCAGTATTAAAAGGACAGTTATGAAGTTTTAACCTAAATCACTGGAGTAGTGATAGTAAACTGAGTTTAAATTGAATTAGCATTAAAAACACGGTAAGATGTTAAAAATGTTACTAGGCTGTATGAGCATGCAAAATGGGACCATGTGATGGAAAGAATAAATTGGTAGACCACCGTTGCTGGATAAACGTTTTGTGGGAATTTTGTCAAATAGAGGGTCGTACTTATTATCTTGCCCCCCCAAAAAAGATATGTGGTCTAGAATAAAAGTATAGGAGGGTGAATCCTCACCATCAACACGAGAAAACACGAAGATGCAAAAAGCAGAAGACCTGATGGCCACCGTAGGTGCAAGGGCAGTGTTTCTCAGGCCTGGTCATGGAGGTATCCTGCCCTGCACATTTTCATGAATCCCCATTGTAACATAGCCCCTGCAACTCTGAAAGGGCTTGTTAATGAGATGATGAGTTAAATCAGGAATGTTGGGAGCAGGGTAGGCATGTGCGGAGCCTGAGAAACACAACCGCATTGCTTGAACCGCTGCTCCTCGAAATGTTCACATGATGTCGAGAGTATGCTGGAATTTGGAATGGGTGTGAATGTGTGCAAACCCAGTTACAAATATTACAAATATTGAAGCATATATTAGACAATAAGTTTTACTGAATAGTTTTACAGGAACCATTACAACTCCCTGCTCAGTGCAACTCCAGCTTGGGTTCCAGCCGGTAGCATCAGGAGCAAGCACTGTGTGAGATGATTTGGCATTGTAATGCGCATAGCAAGCCACTCATGTGGCGCTCAGCACCACCTATCAGGACTCTTTAAAACCAAACTCATCTGGTAGCAAAGAGCACAGCTTAGGACCTGGCACAATAGTCTCCACCAGGGGCTTGTGAAGCTGCCAGTAAAGCTTAGATTTGAAGGTTTTGACTGCATACCAGTTTTAAACAGTCTTAGACCAAAAGAAACATATCAACTGGCTGCAGACAGCACTGTTTGCACGGGACTTCTGTCCATGCTGGTACCTGCATTTACAGCACATTATGTGGTCAAATGTCAATCATAAGGCCCTCGGAGTGACGTTTTCCAAGGCATTTCTTACCCTCTCTCTTATCACTCTCATTCAGCCAACGCAACAGTGCTAATTTCATCTGTAGGATTCTCACCTAGATGGCAAACCTTGAGGCAGAGAGAGAGAAGTAAACAAGATAATTAAAGGCTGAGGAGCCTAATGTGACATTTAGTGTGATTAGTGCTCATTTAGACTGTGAATTGGTCTAAATATATGTAGATATATACACTATATATATACACATAGATACACATTCATCATCAAAAGAATAGTTGCACAAATAGCTGCACACAGAAGGAATCAACCGACAGGAATGAAACTTGTTGGGTAGCTCTGGCATTGTGAGACATCCAAAGTTTCAGGCTCAGAAACTGGACTCCAGAGTCCAGAGGGTCTGGTATCACTCCATCCCCCATCCCCCATCCACCTATCTTTACACTTGCCACAGGGCAGTCAGAAAGACCGTTCTCCTGGCAACCACCTAACCCAGACTTGTCTATCACATTGCCAAATGGAGAAGCATGATTCGTCACTCCAGAGAACACGTCTCCGCTGCTCTAGAGTTCAGTGTGGGTGCTTTACACCACTGCGTTCAACACATTGCATTGAGTTGTGAGTTGGATGAGCTGCTCGGCCATGGAAACCCATTCCATGAAGCTCTCTGTGCACTGTTCTTGAGCTTTTCTGAAGGCCACATGAAGTTTGGGGGTCTATAGCAATTGGCTCTGCGGAAAGTTGGCAACCTCTGAGCACTATATGCCTCAGCATCCTTAGCATCAAAGTCCAGGCTGGCTTTTTACCTGCTTTACCACTTTGTGGCTGAGCTGCTGCCGTTCCCAATCGCTTCCACTTTACTATAATACCACTGACAGTTGACTGTGGAATATTTAGTAGGGATGAAATTTCTATTTGGCATCCTATAATGGTACCATGTTGGAATGTACTGATCTTCTGAGAACAACCCATTCTTTCACAGGTATCTGTAGAAGCAGCCTGCATGCCTAGGTGTTTGGCTTTTTGTTTATTTGTTTGTTTGGTTGGTTTTGTTTGTGTCCCATGTCTTCTTCTTTGCCAAGACATCACATTTGGAGTCAAAAGTGGGATCACCCACTATAGGGTCTCTCTGCTCTGACATAGGTGGTCCTGAGGGAGGATATGAAGGCTCAAGAGATGTGCCTGACTCCCAGTAAGAATATACAGCTACCCTCTAAATATCATGTCATTCTTCCTGGCTCTCCTCCTGCCTCTGTCAACTCCACGGACTACATTTCCCACAATGCACCCAGTCATGATGTCATTACCACATGCTCACAATCCACCAATCATGAACTGCCTTCCCGATCCTCTTTCGCCAGAGTACTGATTCTATTCACCTGTTGCTTGTTCCATGTCTACATCTACAGCATTTATCTTACAAGGTTAATTATAGTACAGGTGGGCCAATGTAATGTTAGGAGTCTTGCCCAAGGACTCTTATTGGTGTAGCATAGCATAGTCACCCAGAACGGGAATCGAACCCCAGTCTCCCACAGGGGACGGTAGCTTCCTGGTGAGTAGTGGTGTTATCCATTGTGCCATGGATACTCATTACTTTGTTGTCATCCTTTGCGAGGAGTTGTCAACTCATTTGCCTACTAAGCATTTATTTCTGTTTCTTGTTTCCTTCTGTTTACCATCTTTTCGTTGGGTCTGATTGCCGGTTTAGTCGGTTTTGTTCACCCTTGTAGCTGAGTATCAGTTAACATTTATTCCTTCGCTGACTCTGCCTACTAAAATTGAAACAGGTTTTAGATCTGAGAGGGTCCGCTTAGTCCTTTTGGCTTCACACCTTATCAGGTGTGTAACTATCTGGCTTGTTTTTAAATAATACAGTTTTTAAAAATAAATTATCTAGATTTGACATGGCACATGAGAGACTCTTGGAGGAGACTAAGGGACTTGTCAACAACGCAGGTGTATATTTTATAGTTTTTGTTATTACTATTTTTCTTGAATGTACTGAAATGGTTACTCTCACGTCTCTGCATGCCTGCTTCAGTCACTCATGCTCATCTTCACTAGATCTTGATTGCTGATGTATGGTTCTTCTCTGAAGTTCAAATGTAACCCATAAATATCTCTCTTTGATGAATCTCCCCATACCTCATCAGTGCGAGTGTACAGCCATGCTTCTTCTCCATGGGCAGGATAATGGGCCGTTGTGTGGGTTTGCCATCAGAGCAAAATTCCCTCTCAGGTCCATTAGTGCCCACTTAATGACCACACTTATGACTAGTTTTCAAATGGGCAGAGTTTTATCTCACTTCATCTCACTATCTTTCTGATCTTTACTGAGAAAAGCTCCATATTTAAACGTATAAGTAAAATTGTAGGCTCCATTCGGAGGCAGTGTGGACTGGGAACATGGCAGGACTTGGGAAAGGATCGCTATACTCGTTCTCCTAAAATGTAGCAGTTTGTGTTTTGTATTTTCTCATCATCCAATAATTTAAAGTGCCTCCACACATGATTACTTTCTAGTGCATCTCTGTGTTTGACCTTGAATGGCCATGGGGAAAGTGGTATATAGCGCTCTGAAGAAAGCTGATATGGAGGCCTAAATATATATGGCATTTTAAACTACGCCAGGTAGCTGTACCTGATTTACTTGTAGCAGTTCCCAAATATTGTTTGTTAATGTTCAAGCCAACACAGAAATATTACATATATAATATGCAAATTCCATCATACTGTACCTTAATATGTCAAACGGTTGCCGCTACTTTTCACAGTTTTTATTTCAAGGCTCTTACCTGTAGATAAAGGGCTGTAGAGAGCTGGTGTAGGTAGATCAATGATGAGAGTACAGAAGTGCTGGACCTACAGGCAGCTGGTGGTCAGCTTGCCATCTCAGGGACCTCTGAACAGATTGCCATGAATGATCAGATAGTGTGAGCAACCGCGCACACACATACAGATTCTCAACCGAGTTGATGTTTAAATGTTTGCACTGTTACCCAGTTAGAAACTAGTCTCTGAAACCTTTTTAAACCAGTTGTAATGAGCAAGGGACCCAATCCCGAACTGCTCCCCCGGTGCAGAGGACAGGGCTGCCCCAGGCAAGTGTGCTCACTGCCCCCTAGTGTGTGTGCGTATGTGGGTGTTTCATTTCACAGATGGGTTAAATGTGGTAGACAAATTGCTCTGTGTGCAAACACAATGGCAGAAAACAATGGTTCTCAGTAATAATTAACATTCAACAATAATGATGAATAAATTATAATTCAACATATAGTGGGTTTATAATGTTGAAAAATTATAAACCCATAGAAAAATTATCTCCAGTGAAACAGTTTCCCTCCGTTATTAGAGTAAACCGCACACCTTTAACATTTCTTACAGTCTCCAAACAGGAGACCATGTGACACTTTTTAAAATAGCCTCATGTCTAAAGAGACCTGCACTCCTCTTGTTTCAGACCTCACTCCTGTGTCCTCTTGTTGTAACCCTCAGAGCTGTGGCTCCCTCAGCCTAGCCTTGAAGGATGTGCACAATTAAAGCTGTGCGGTATGAGAGAGAGAGATAAATCAGGAAGAGAGGGGGTTGAAATGCGTTTGCTTAATTTTAAGGGCGATAATTAAATCAGTTTGCCAGTTTTTGCCCCCCTCATCCCCCACCCCTGACAATTAAAGATTTAATTACCATCTGCAGAACAGCTCAAAAGCAAAGCTGACCTAAAAATCTGGATTTGGTGGAAGTAGTTCAAAGTCTCGTGTCCTGTTTATCGTCTGTGCTCAGTTTCAGATGGAAGATATGGTCCTCGATAATTGCTACAAAGGACATAGTTAGAATAAATGGTGTATTCAAAAGCTGGTGGTCACATTAGGAAGGAATATTATGTGATGCCATTTGTTTGCCATTTGTAATGAGAGTGTGGTATATTGGTCACTGACATGTTGTAAATTTTTAGATCATTTTTTCCCTAATAAAAAAATTATTGATGGATGACATGTCTAATTATTCAAACAATACCTTTTCTGTGTGAAAAAAATTATTAATGCATATATATAGATAGATAGATCTCACGGCTAAATTGGACCAGCCTGGTGGCCAATCTTCATTAATTGCACATTGCACCAGTAAGAGCAGAGTGTGAAGGTTCAGTTAGCAGGTAAGAGCACAGTTCTGCTCAAAATACTGCAATGCACACAACATTATGGGTGACATACCAGAGTTCAAAAGAGGACAAACTGTTGGTGCACGTCTTGCTGGCGCATCTGTGACCAAGACAGCAAGTCTTTGTGATGTATCAAGAGCCACGGTATCCAGGGTAATGTCAGCATACCACCAAGAAGGACGAACCTCCACCAGCATCACGTAGTGACCTGGCCACTATCCTGCAAGAAGAATGGCTTAAACTCCCTCTGACCACTGTGCAGGACGCAGTATATGTCATTCCCAAGACGAACTGACGCTGTATTGGCCGCAAAAGGAGGCCCTACACCATACTAATAAATGATTGTGGTCTAAAACCAGGTGTTTCAGTTTCATTGTCCAACCCCTGTACATAATGTACACATGTACACTTATGCAGATATTATATACATACAGTACCAGTCAAACATTTAGACACTCACAACTAAATATGGATGTGTTTGGTTATCTTAAAGCCTCTAAATACATATCCTGATGTACCACATGTACTCTTGATGTGTCACAATATAAAATTTTTTGCCTAATCTCCATCTCCAAAAAATTCTCTCCTTTTTTGCACTGGAGTTTGTTTAAGGTGGACCACAGCAGAACGTTTTATGAGTAGCCGGGTCTAAACTTTTGAATGGCAGTGTATTTAGATAATACACAGAGATGACATAGATATATAGATCATATAGAGAGATAATATAGATATATAGATAATATACAGATATAATACAAATATATGGATAAAATACAGATATAGAGATATAGATCATATATAGTAATATATGATATATTACACGCTTTTTAACAAGGGTATTAAAACTGGTATTTTTACAACAGTATTTGCCTGCCTTTGATCCATATACCGATGAATACGCCACCTCCAGTGCACTTTAGGCATAGATTACTCAGGACAGTACTGGAATGAAGGATTGCCGTTCCTCCAAACGATGTTCCCTCAGTTGGTGTTTTGATGATGGCACTAACAAACCAATCTAAATTCTCCCATAGGTCTTCAATTATGTGACGGTGAAGGCCATAGCTCATGATTTACCTCGATTTCACACTCATCAAACCATTCAATGACCCCTCCTCGAAAGGGACATTGTCAGCCTGGAAGAGACCATCTTCCAATATGAATAGGTAGACGCTTCATCATAAGATAGAGATCAGTCAGAAAATCTCTGGCCAATGCTTTCTATGGATGCCATGTCTATGCGTAATTATGAACATCCATAAAGCTATAAACCTTTAGAAATAATTACAATTACATTTAACACTCGTGTTTTTTATGCATTTTGAATTAGTAACATAATGCATTATATAAACAGCATTCACCTTGTATTGTTGGTACCGCAGAAACTACCAGCTTGGATTATATATTATAACTGATTAAGATACTTACAAAACATGATTTCCTTTAATAACCTATGAATTCTAATTAATAGGAAAGCAGTAATAGCTTCTATTCAAATGGAATGTGCTGTATTATTTTACTGGGGGACGCAGTTAATACTAATTCAGTAGAAGGGTCCATATGGTTCTTATAATCAGGTCATGATGAAATATGTCTCTCAGTACTAAGCTCATGCTCATGATGCCAAGAATTTGTAAATTCTGTCCCGTTTATAAAAGCTTATAAAGACAAATTACAGGACATTAAAACGACCATTCCATTCCAGTGAATCATATTTTTTGCAGTAGGGGATCATGATTTTGCCCAGCATGTGTTTATGACAATGTAAGTTTGTCAGTCCTGATATACTACACTAGTTTACTTAGCACTGACCGTTTTGCAGCTTATTAACACAACCAATAACGTGTGCATGTGCATAATGAACATGGTTATGTGTATTACGTTTCTAGAAATATTTATAGCCACATTTACGACAATTTATGTATGTATTATAAAGTGTTATGAATGTGTTCATAGCTTATTATAGACTTACCACCCTTCGTACTGGCTTGCAGTGACTCTTGCTGATAGACTGAGTTGGAGTGATGTGACATCACTGCCAGTTGTGCACAGAAACAAGTGGGCCGAAATGCTCAAGTTACCTGGAACAACAATGAAAAGTCTTGTGTGCCAGAACAGGAACGGAGAAACAAATGACCTTCACGGTTATAGAGTACCATCTGTGAAGATGCCCTTTGTGGCAAACTCCAGGCTCTTATAGTTACTATTAAAAGCAGTGCAGCAACATGGCTGATGTAAACAACAGATCTAGATAATATTCACATATGCAAGTTACTGTATTAGCACTTTAGCTAAGTGTATTAGCCTTACATTAGGCTTACAGCAAGCCTGTTTCATTCATAGCTACATAGCTGTAGCAGCAGTAGTGGCAGTGACTTACGTTTATATAACACTTCCATCCCACTCATTTATCTATCTATCTATCTATCTATCTATCTATCTATCTATCTATCTCAGCAGATAACACCACTACCCATCAGGGAGCCACCACCTCATGTGGGAGACTGGGGTTTGATTCCTGGTCTGGGTGACTATGCTGTGCTACACCAATAAGAGTCCTTGGGCAAGACTCCTAACACTACACTGGCCCACCTGTAATATGATTAACCTTGTATGTCGCTCTGGATAAGAGCGTCAGCTAAATGCCATAAATGTAAATACATTAAGCCAGAGTTAATACCAGCCGTGTTAGTGTTGCTCATCGTTATACAGTGGGGTGCGAAAGTTTGGGCAGCGTTGTTAATTTTCCTGATTTACCTTTATAAAGCATTGAGCGTTTGGATAAAAAAATTGCGTTAAATATATCATATAGGGGACAAACACAGTGATATTTGAGAAGTGAAATGAGGTTTATATGATTTACAGAAAGTGTACAATAATTGGTTAAACAAAAGTAGGCAGGTGCATAAATTTGGTCACTGTTGTCATTTGATTGATTTCAAAACCTTTAGAACTAATTATTGGAACTCAAATTTGGGTAGGTAAGTTCAGTGACCCTTGACCTCCATACACAGGTGACTCCAATTATGAGAAAGGGTATTTAAGGGGGGCAATTGTAAGTTTTTCTCCTCTTTGCATCTTCTCTGAAGAGTCGCAGCATGGGTGTCTCAAAACAACTTTCAAATGACCTCATATATATATATATATATCAGGTCATTTGACCAAACCACACATATATATATATATATATGTGTGTGTGTGTGTGTGTGTGTGTGTGTGTGTGTGTATAATATCTTAATCTATTGTTTAATTTATCAAAATATAGTTTTGTATAAGAGTAAATTAGGTTATGAACAGAGGCCATGATCTACACACATTCCCATATATCCAATTTTCCACATCTCTCCACTGACCAGGTTTTTCACCAGTGGACTCTCGAATGTGTGCCCCACATGGTAATGAAGGGCCTGCTATTATATTCAGAAATAAAACGCATATATAAGGTGTCAAATTCAAATGAACGCAGTCCTACCCTGCCGTAAATCATACAGCGATAGTTGGACTGGTCCCTATAGTTTCCCTAGTTTCCCTGAGCTACATGTGGCCCACTCGGCTGGAGTTCTATTATCCAAGGAAGATATTAACAGCCCTTTTCCTTTGCATGTTCACGCCATAGTCATGGTGCAATCTACGGGTTTGACTGCATTTTTAACGTCGTTCTCACACATTGTTGGGGAAAGATCAGTGGAAAATCGTGCATGCCAGTACCTCATAGTGACTATCAGACAGGCATCGTTATACCACAGGAGGAGCGGCAGATGAAGGTGTTACTTTTAAGATCTGCTGCTATGTGATCCCGGTAACAGTGAGCCTCCATTAAAAATAATGAGACCGTTGGGTTCAAATCTCCTTCGCCATTAAAGATAGCAGAAGAGCTCAAGATCTGCACTCGGTGCATATATCGCAACATCGTGCATCCATCTGCATTTGCAGCACCCTAGAGGTCATAAATAGAATCGTCCGAATGACGGCTGCATCCCTTGTAGAAACAGCTTACTTCTGCGATCCGCCGGCTTTATTTATGGAAGACCCGAATCGGGCTGTTAGAATTTGGTTCTGAAAGAGCTTTTACAGCAGCGATTTTGGAGATCAGAAACAAACGAAGCTTCATACCACTGTGCTAAATATAGCGACAACCAGGTATGGAAAAAAGAGAGTAAATAAACGAATCCCTCTTTTACGCCCCACCGTCAGGAGTTATGGGGAGAGGGATCAGAGAGGAAACTCGCACTCCGACACCTCATAAAGTTAGGCTTCACGTTGTTACGTATCAGGTTCAAAAACCTTTTAAAGCGGCGCTTTAAGCCGCCTTCTTTTTTTCCAGGCTAATATTTAAAAGCCTTAATGGAACTGATGGCTCTGTATCAAACACAGTGGCGGTAAAGTTGAGAAAAGGCTTTATGGAAACAGGCCAACTTCTACCTCAGTCCACTGCCGCAGCTTGAGATGAGGGAAAACTGGACGAAGTGAGGTTTTGGAGATAGCTGTGAACCATTAGTGGCTTTACCAGTAAAGATCCAATATTAATATTCGTGATATTTTCAATGGGCTGACACGGTGGTTATTGCCTCACAGCAAGAAGGACCTGACTTTGATTTCTTCCTGGGGCATCTGGGTACCCTTCTGTGTGGGGTTTCGATGCTCTCCCTGTGTCTGTGTGGGTTTCATCTGGGTGTTTCACAGAGTCAGGTGGACTGGAGGTGCTAAATTGTGTGTGTATCAATGTAAATGTGTCTTTACAATGGTTTGGCGGCCTGTCCAGGGTGCTTCCTGCCTTCCGCCCATTGAGCATTGGGATAGGCTCCAGCACCCCGCATCACCCAGAACGACAAAGCAGTTTAGAAGACTAAGAGGTGTTTCATATGAGGTATCAAATTGTGTAGTACTGCCACCTAACAGCAAGAGGGCCTGGGTTCGATTGGGGCCAGGTGAATTGAAGGTGTCAATTCAGTCTACTTGCACATTATTCACACTGGAAATTAGCCTGATGAAATGAAGATAGCTGACACTCTTACAAGCTGAGGTAAGATGCTCGCAATGTTCAAGTCACTAGAATAATGAATTGGAGTTAGAAATAGAATTTAGAATCATTGACCACTTGTAATTGCACACAAAGGAATTTGACCTTCACATTTAATGGAATTGGCATGCCGTAAAACACCCACACACTAGGGGGCAGTGCGCACACTTGCATGGAGTGTTGGCCAGTCCTATCCAGGGCACCCAGGGAGCAGTTGAGAAATAGGTGCTTTGCTCAGTGGCCCTTTAGTCATGTCCTATCGGTACACGGAAGCGAATTGGCTAGTTTCTGGTCACATATGACCAGCTGGTTTCATATTCTCCAGCCCACGACTGTAGTACAACAGTATTCTATGGTACTATAGTTCAACAAGGTTTCCAGTTTCCAGTTCACTGGGTGCACAGGCAGCCGAGGGGCAAAACTAATTTAGTAAGCTAGCGGGCCACAACAAGAGTAACGCTAGTCAACTTAGATTTCACATTGTGTGTAAATTCGTGTTGGGAGAACCGAGATGGTAGAGGGAGCTAGAGAGCGAAGGTAGAGAGAGAGCTGTCTTAGCGAGAACAAAGCAGAGAATCAGCAAAATGAGCCTGTATTCTATTTTAATCTTCTCGAGACAATGTCCAACCATCTTCTCTGTGGTTGGTGCGGTTACAAAACAGCTCCAGTGCAGCTCCAGTACAAAACAGTGAAGAGTGCTGGTTTCCATTAGCTTTCTGCTCCTCCCTCCACCCCCACCCCAGTTTGCACATGCATCTCTGTGATGACATTGCACAGAAACATATGTAGTCATATCTTCACATTAGCTGTATTAAAGAAACTTCTTAAGTCTGAAATCTTATCCTATCTGTTCTATCTCTTGGAGAAATTCAGTTAGGACTGAATTTAGGACAGAAGCCATTACAGAACATGGTTCTTAAGTTCCAGTTATCCTCTAATCTTATTTCCTGAGAAAACAGTATTACAGAAACATCCTAACTTGCCAAAATACCATCGACTCCAGCAGTGTCCCAACTTTAGTGTAACCATCTGTTCTATTGCTTTGTGCAGTGACAGGCAGGATAATTCACTATAGCTACTATAACTAGCGCAATTATATATCATTTATCTACATTCTAAGTAAGTGTTGCTTTTAATTGGGTGTTTTTTTTTTTTTACAGCATGTTAATGTTAGAAAAGAAAAGATCTCCACCGTCCCCTTGTCAAATGAAGTATTACACTGAAGCTAGTGAACATTGAGGATACAGAGCTGAATGTCTGCCTGTTCTTTAGAAATAATAAGGTTAGCACAGTCAACTAAAGCAATTGGGCAATGGAAACTGAAACTGGAATGGAACTATCTTCCACATTATTGCACTATGAGCTGTCTGGGTAACTAACTTAACCTTTATTTTTTGGGTGGGTATTAATATTTTTAAAATTTTGGGATTATCAGAAAATTGTGATTTGCATATTTGCTTTTGTGCCTTTTTTCTTCAAAAAATGCGATCTCCATAATACACTCCTAGCGTTTGCATTTTAGCTGTAAACATATGGCCAGTTGTTTGATAGCCATTTCCTCTTCTGTTGTCATTATAATCTCCCCACTCTGGGGACTCAACTTGGATTCTTCTTGGCTACACCCACTCTCCTCTACTAGATAGATAGCTAGATAGATAGATTCTTTATTGATCCTTAAGGAAATTTAGCACACCTGCAGGTGATCTAGGACTCGTTAAGTCTCTAATATACAACCCCTTTGTTTGCCCTGCCTTGTTGCGAAGTGCCGGCGTTTTGTGCCCGAGTCTAGGCCGTGTTTCTTTTGTGCTTCTTATCTCTCTGGTTTTGACCCCCTTGCTTTTGTCTCCTGGTTTATTGATTACGGATTTGTCTAGGAGGTTGCCTACCTGTGTTTGACCCCTGCCTGGCTGGAGTATTGGGCTGCCCTTAATAAAACCACTCTGCAGATGCAACCTGCTTCCACCCAAAAGTTGCACTGGTCTGGGTAGTACTGTAATCAGACTGCAGCAGGATGTTCCTTTGTGGTGTGACACTGTGTAATGACGAGTCATCAGAGCATCAGTGTTGTGCTGTGATATTCAGATCATTGCTGCATCTGACTGCACTGCGCCTGGATCAACATTTACTTAAAACACATTTACTCTTAAAATGCACTTAAAATACACTTACTCCTCATCATCACTGTACATAAAACACTCTTTCTCTCTCTCTCTCTCTCTCTCTCTCTCTCTCTCTCTCTCTCTATATATATATATATATATATATATATATATACAGAAAGACAGGTAGAACCATTTGTGTTTGCGCACAGAGAAACTTGTCTTCCACATTTCCACATTTCACGCCCCCCCCCACCCCCCCCCACACACACACACACACACACACACACACACACACAAGGGGGCAGTAAGCACACTTGCCTGGACCAGCAACCAGCCCTATCCATGGTCCCTTAGTGAGCAGTTAGGGGTTAGGTGTCTTGCTCAAGAGCACTTCAGTTGTGTCCTGTCGGCTCTGCGGAACTGGTGAATTTCCAGCCCACATTCCAGCCCAGTCAGATTAATGTTTTGCAGTACAGACAATCAAAGATGTCTAAACAGCTGTTATTTCTAATTACTGTAATGGTGTTAATATCCCATATAAGGATCAGGGTGTCAGGATTAACATTAACATAGATTGATGCACACCACCCTAAAAGTCAATTGGGATTTATTAGATAGATTAGTAATAAAGCACAACAACATGAACCCGGCAAACGTTACTGAAGGGACAAGGCAGAGAGAATAACCAGGGAGGCAGGCAGGGGTCGAGAACCAGAGAGCAGAAGATACAGCAGACAGACCTAAAGACATAAGACAAAAGCGTAGACCAGTATGTAAACTGGGTTTGGCAATACTTCGCAAAGTGTATGTGTGACTGAGGGGTTAAAATGCTGGGGTGAAATAAGATGCAGGTGATAATCAATACTCAGGTGAGGGGGGAGGGAGAGAATGAGGTGTAATTGGACATTTTGGGGCATGTGACAATGACATCATCAGGTAATAAACTCTGGGACATGACGTGTGGGGAATCGGAGGCGTCAGGGAAACTGTGTGGGAGGCGTGTGTATGTATAGTGTATATATATATACAGTGTATGTATACAGTTTGAAAGGCTGTGAATGTGTTTACTGTCTGTAGTGATATTTCAGGTAAAAATGTAAAGTATTTTTAATGCACTAGAAAATTGCTTTAAAATGAACTTTTTATATCAGCAAGTACAATTCAAGCACATTATTATTATATATAAGTGCACTATATAGATGTAACAGTAACAAGTACATTTAACCTTAGTAGTCATTCAATATAAATACGAGTATACAAATTTCATTTTTAAATATATAAAATATTAATATTCCATTTTCGAATATATTAAATATGTTCCTTTATACTGCATGTACTTTATTATGTACTTAACATGTGCTTAAGTAACTAAGTGAATCTTAGTGGTGTCTTAAAATGCTACAGTTAAGTAACACTTAAGTAAAATTAGTTCTATTTAAGTATTATTTTAATGCACCAATGAAATATGTTGAGCATACTAAGTACACTGTAAGGATACTGAACTGTAACACGGTGCAGCAGTTACATTCTAGCACCCTTTGCTACCTCTCTAGCTTCTTGTTCATATTTTCCAGTCCACCTTAAATGGTGCAGCAGTTACATTCTACCACCTCAGGCTACCCATCCAGCTTCTTGTTCATGTTTTTCCATACCATCTTAAATAGAGCAGCAGTTACATTGTACAACCTCAGGCTGTCCAGCTTGTTGTTCGTATTCTCCAGTCCACCTTAAATGGTGTTACACGTATATTCTTGCACCTCAGGCTACCTGTTCAGCTTTTTGTCTGTATTTTTCCGTTCCACCTTAATTGGTGCAGCAGGTACTTTCTGGGCCTAAGGCTACTTGTCCAGCTTCTTGTTTGTATATCCAGTCCACCTTAAATAGTGCAGCAGTAATATTTTAGCACCTCAGGCTGTCCTGCTAATTATTTGCATTCTCCAGTCCACCTTAAATGGTGTAACAGGTTCTTTCATGCACCTCCGGCTACCTATTTGGCTTTTTGTCTGTATTCTCCAGTCCACCTTAAATGGTGCAGCAGGTACTTTCTGGGCCTAAGGCTACTTGTCCAGCTTCTTGTTTGTATATCCAGTCCACCTTAAATAGTGCAGCAGTAATATTTTAGCACCTCAGGCTCTCCTGCTAATTATTTGCATTCTCCAGTCCACCTTAAATGGTGTAACAGGTACATTCTAGCACCTCAGGCTACCTATTCAGCTTTTTGTCTGTATTTTCTTATCCCACCTTAACTGGTGCAGCAGGTACTTTCTGGGCCTATGGCTACTTGTCCAGCTTCTTGTTTGTATTTCCAGTCCACCTTAAATAGTGCAGCAGTTATATTTTAGCACCTCAGGCTGTCCTGCTCATTATTCGCATTCTCCAGTCCACCTTAAATGGCGTAACAGGTTCATTCATGCACCTCCGGCTACCATTTGTATTCTCCAGTCCACCTGAAATGGTGTAACAGGTACATTCTAGCACCTCAGGCTACCTGTTCAGCTTTTTGTCTGTATTTTCCCATCGCACCTTAATTGGTGCAGCAGGTACTTTCTGGGCCTATGGCTGCTTGTCCAGCTTCTTGTTTGTATTTCCAGTCCACCTTAAATGGTGCAGCAGTTACATTATATCTTCTTCAAGCAACTTCTTATATTTGTTGCACAATTTAAGGTGGAACAGGAAACATCTTTTTTCAATGTGATAAGAAAAAAGATGTTAGCTTTTACATAAAACGATTTTTTAAAAACTAACTTTGCTACATAATGTACAGAAATGTTCTAAATGGGACAGCAAAGCAAGGAAGACAATGAAAGCGCAAGACAAGGGCCTTTTAGGACGTTTCTGACTGAAGCCATTGTAGCAATATTCTTAAGCCCACATTAATCCACTGAAGAACCAGCGGCTCCTCTCCAACAGGCATGTCATTGTTGTCTAGGATGGGCTTCAAACGCAGCTCTAAAACATCTCTGAGCCCCACAGCTGACCAGATTGAATGATGGTAATGATTTGGAGAGAAAGTGGATGCAGCTGGAGGCCTGCTATTTGAGTCTGAGTACACAACTGCTAGAACTGGGCCAAGCCACATTAAACTAGACTATTCCCCATTGCTTACGAACAATGCAAAAACTCCGGCAAACAAGAAAACAAGAAAAAGTTGAGTCGGAGGAAATCGTTTAGAGGCTTGTTTAGCAGAAAGGAACCTGTAGCGGAGGTTTTAAGCGTGGGCTCGCTGTCGGAAGGGTGAGCGTGTTAGTTCCGAGGTGTCCTCGCGAACTTGTTAGTCTCAATTAGTCACAGCCAGTCTAATGAGCTCCAGCAGCACATACATCTGTCCACGGCTGGCATTACCAAAGGGGAGCGGATTAGCCCTGTCCGCAGGCACACACAGGAGGTCATTATCTCACCTGCTTCTGTCTCGCTGCTCGTATGCCGTAGATAAAATTCAGAGAGTCTATCCACCTGTTTCAGTGCTCTGAAGACGTGCTTCAAAGCTGCACATCCAGGGTCGGGATGTAATGGAATATGAGTTTTGGGAATATGTATTTAGAATTTAAAGTAGGATGTATCTGTATTCAGTTCATCATTTAGAATATACTACAGCTGTACATGCTTACAATCTTTAAAAAAAAAGAGACACGGTCAATTCAGAAGGAATTGTGGGATTGCGGTGCTATTAGGAAATAAGATGAAGGTTACCAGGAATAATGAATGATAATTTATTATGATGATTAATAGAACTGGACGCTGCTGCTGAATTAGCTTTACAGTAATTGATAAGGTGATGCCCTGGGGGCAGCAACTACAATCAACCTATAGGAATTTAGATTAAATGTACATACATTGTGCATAAATTCCAAACTTTGCAATACATGGACCTGTTCTGGACCTCCTCAGTAAGAAATTCCTAATGACCAATAACAGCCTTACAGAAATATAGCACTATAGAAAAAGAGATGCACCCAGAAGGAAGTATGGGGCTGCAGTGCTATTGGGAAGGAAGATGGCAGCATGGGTCCTAATCCTAACCATGGTTTTCCTAATGGTGTCCTGTGATAATCCATCCCATGCATCTTGAATGTTCTCACTCCCGCAGATTGTGTGGTAGGGGTGGAGGTGGAGTGACACCAGGCCTTCCGGACTAGGGATGCTTTACAACAAACCGCTTATCTTGCCACTGACCTTCACACGGATTCGTTAGTCGTCTCCAAGACAAAAGTGGGACTCATCACTGAAGATGACACTCTGCGTCATCAGATGCATTATCATTACAGTCTTTGGTGACAATGACATGGTGATAAGGGCAGTTGTAATAACTGTGCATGTAGTCCTGGGTGGTGCAGTCGTCTGCCAATGGTGCTGGCACTAACAGGATGACTCATGGAGGCATCACTGCTCGCTGAATGTCAACAATTGTGTCAGTTGGGTCAGTCAGGTATAGTGATAAGGCCCGTTCTTGCTTGTCACATGCACAGCCTCGATGGAAACTTGAACCATTTGCATGTCTCATGATGTCAAACCTACCCACCTAGTTACATTCCATTCAGTTGTTTCCTTCTGGGTGGATCTATTTGTGCAACTGAATTTGACCATGAGTGCATATTGTCTGCTTGTTAAGTGGTGGCTTGTTAAGACGTGTCAATCATCACGTCTAGGACCAAGCCACAACTGCGCTGACTGGGGCTGCCATTGTTTGAATTTGCCCACCAAAAAAGAATAAATTTATAATTACAATTCTTAAACAAATGAAGTAAAACAAAGATTGGAACCTACGATCTTTAATGTTAGCCTGCTAGCTTGTTATGATAGCACCCCTTGACAAAAGCCTAATTGGCTGTTTGAGGGTTATGTTTATCATAATGCTTTACTTTAGAATAAATCTGAAGGCATCAAACTATAACATAGCACTCATGGAATTATGCAGTCCACTTTAAACAACCTCCACAATTTTTTTCCTAAGCAGTTTTGGACCAATTCAGTTGCACCGTCATCCTTGTGCAGCGCCATCTGCAGGATCCTAAAGTTACTGCAATCTTGAACACACAAGGTGACTCCTTCTTTTTTTTTTTTTGTCTGGTGAACTTACCGGCCTGTATAAAGAGCTACTGTGCTGCCTAAAAATAGTTTGTTTTTTTATGCACATCACTTTTTTGTCATCCATATATGACATATGGTCTATGCTGATAGCAGCCATCCATGTCTTTCCAGAACTGGAGCTGCCAAGGCGTATGTTCAGGGTCTGGGTAATGGACTATAGCCACAGGCCTTTTTCTCTTACCACAAGTCTCTTTTTACTGCCAAATATTTATAGAATTTAGCCACTGAAGAAAGAAATAATCTCAGAAATCTAGTTGTTGTAATCTGTAAAATCAGACTGTAATCCTGGGTTCTCAACCTTTTTCCACCCCAAGGCCCTCCTGACAATAACAACAAAGCATAGAGGACCAAAAATCAGAAGCTGTAAAAGCGCCCCAAGAAACCTCTCCATTAGTGGCCAGCCAGTGGTTGTGTGGTCTTGAGCCGAAGATGTTCAGTAAGCCTGCTACTGCGATGTTTTTATTTGTTCATATATGCATTAATATTTAATATACCTATATTTATATTAATGTACTCAATACAACAGTAATATGGTTATGTATGACATATCCGGCCCACTACAAACTACTCCCTCCCCCCTGAGTACAAGCTCACTGACCACTAGAGGGTGCCACTGGTGGTCTGTGACTCACCAGCTAAGAAACCCAGCTCTAGACTATCAGCAATCCCTCCGGATGCAATCTGGATATGCCGAGAATCGGATTGGGGCTGGCAGGCCTAAGACCACCGTAAAGCGCAGAGGGAGAAACATCAAAGTCTGGGGCTGTTTATCTAACAGTGAGCTTGTGTTCACTGATAGGATCATGAAGACCTACATACACCTGCAAAGAAACCTCTGGAACCTCTGAAAACCTCAGAAACTCTGGAATCTGGGTCTTGGAATGATCTGTTTCGAATACGTCTCATTTGGTTTGGATTCTCGTTTCCTAACACAATGAATGCAATGCATTTTTAAGAATGGAGTAAATGTCCAAATAAGTTTTGGGACCACAGTTTAAGGTCATGTTTAAAAAGCAATAACTTGAAGCTGTTAATGGCAGCATTTATCATCCAAGCTTGAAGACCATGGTTATAAACCAGTGAACCAGGCATCAGCTTGTTCCTTGCACCGAACGACATGCATAATTCTAATTAAAGCTTTACCCCTACATCTGTAAATATCTCCAGAGTAGCTTTTTCATGTATGAATAATTGCTTTTGAGCATACTGAGCTCTGCACGGCTGCCAAAAGTCTCCATATTCGCAATTAATGAAAAACTTGTCCCTTTATGCTGACATTATCTGAATGATAAAAACTGAGGAGTCTTGCAGGCGCGCCAGATAAATCTACAAGATTGAGAAGCCATCTGGTGTTGGATTGCAATTTGTTATTAACATGATGGGTCCAAAGCCCATACAGCATCCAGATTCTCTCCACCGGTCAACAACAACCTCGCCCCCCAACACGAGTGTTCAGATGTTTCAATTTAATAATGTTCTGGCGGAGTTGTAGAGCAGCTTACATCCTTCAAACCAATCCTACAATAACAGTCTTCACAGTGAAAATGCATGTCAATACTTTTACAGTGACTCATTGCTTATTTCCTATTCAGCATCTTTTTGCTTTATGTTAATATTCATATAGTATAAATGAAGACGGTAGAAAATCGCAGATTTGCTGATTTGCTGTCTTGAACACTATAAACACAAAACTAAAGAGGATCAGCGGTTTCTTACACATAGACTGACTGGAAACACTGAACGCTATCAGCTCACTGGACATAAGTATACTCAGTAGTGTATAATACCTCCATAAGCACGAATAACAGATGTGATTGGATTTGGGATGGACTGGACAAGTTTCTGGACGTAGGCCGCATCAGTTCAGACACTCTTGAATCAAAGAATTGAGCAGTTGGGCCAGATTTGGTGGATGTCTTCCCTGGCACCATTCTGAAGGGAATATCCTGTAGACTGGGATTTTACCACTGCTGGTAGACCCGTATGACCGCACGCTTCCATACACCTGCAGATTCAGCTATTACCTTCACACTATGGCCTTTGACACGCCCAAATGCAATCCCTCCTTTCAGCCAATCATTACCATCTGCTCTGGAGACATTTTCCACACATGGAACGAGACATTCACTGCACTGTACCACCTCTTCTCAATCTGTGGATCCCATCACTCACATCCCGCAGGTGTTTATAGCATCATCATCTTCGTGCAGCGCCATCTGCAGGAGCCTGAAGGTACTACCAGCTTAAACACACAAGGTAACTTTTTTTTTTGTCCATTGAGCTTACATTGTTAATTTTATTTAGTTTGCCCGTTTTATCCAGTTTTCCTCCTCATATAATCTATTCTGTGCTGTGTTAATTGAGTAAAGATGGACTGTATGAGTTCTATGTAAACAAACTATCCAGCATTATGGTGATATTGCTGCAATTGCTGTTCAAAAAATGGTCATAAGGGAATACAGTGCGCCAGGCTAAGTAATTAGGTTTCTCTCAAAAATCCTTTGAAGCTGATATTCTCCCAGCCCTGTGTTTGATCCCAGATCATGTAAAAACATGTATTTGATACGAACCAAATGTTAGATGTTTGCTATTTGTTGCATCACGATTTTTTGTCATGTTTTGGCAGTTGGTTTCCTTTCTAGTGCGACATCCTGCTCAGTCACGTCTGGGAAACAACACATTATGAACAGATGTGGTTTCCAAATTCTACATAATTAACATATATTTCTGAATACGCTTGGCTGGGAGTGACGGTGCACTACATACAATAGAAACTACTGTGATACTTTGGACGCTGGAAACAAGATTTGGGGAGCGAAAAAGGAGTGAAACCAGCGACAGCGACCAATCTCTTTCTTTCCAGACGTGGTTTTAAATCACCTCTGAGCAGGTGACAGATGTGTGTTTGCACAGCTTCTCTTTTCCTTGCAGCGTTTGTCTGGTCTTGCCCAGGTGGGAAAGTGGCTCTGGCTTCATTTTGTACTAACCCACCACCATATATCACAGCTTACTGTCGGTGAAAGCTTGTTCACAGACAGGAGACTCCGGCTAACAGCAATGGCACTATACAATCCCTCTACTGCACGGCAGCATAAGGACATGCATGTATATATTGTATATCCTCAGTGTAAAGACTAATCCATGTTGTCCATCTTCAAACGAACTCCATTTTTTAAACGTTGGATCATATTTTAATTCAGAGCAAGAACAAGAATCTGCAGTTTGTTAATTCTCTTGAGCTTTTAAGATTTTAAAATATCCAATGTTTTCGCTGACCCAACTTAACAGTAATTTGTACAGTACCAATCAAAAATTTAATGACAGCTACTATTAGAAGGTTCTCCTTATGTTTATCTTAATGCTTTACTTTAGAATAAAAGTGAAGACGTCAAACTATGAAATAGCACTCATGGCATTATACAGTCCACATTAAACACCCTCCACAATGGAATTTTACAGGAGGATAAAACTTTCCGAAAATAAAAAAGCTTTCTGAACCATTTTTGGACCAGTTCTATTGGTCTGTCCATCATGAATATTCACTAAACTGAAAGAGTAACTAGAACTTTTACACTGCGTGAAATCTAAATGCAACAAAATACATATTAGAGGAGGCAATATGCTAAAAATATAATACTGTAATACATCAAAAGTATATGCGGTATATCAGGATATGTAATCTTTCAGACATCTCATCTGTTGGAACTGTTAAGCATAAGCCTGTTGAGTCTTTAAGAACTTTAAACTTACAGTTGTGATCAAATTTATTCAACCCCCACTGAAATAAAGTGTTTTGGCCAGTTTGACATTGATTTTGATCATTTCAGTCATCTTATTTACAATTACATCAAAGAGGCACTTATAAATTAGACAAATATAACATAATATTTATGATGGAATAACCACAAATGTCTTTACTGTGCTCACATCATTATCAGTTTTATTCAACCCCCTAGTGACATTATTTTTTAGTACTTAGTACAACATCCTTTTCCAGTTATGACAGCTTTCAAGCGTGAAGCATAGCTTGACACAAGTGTCTTGCAGCGACCTATGGGTATCTTAGCCCATTCTTCATGGGCAAAAGCCTCCAGTTCAGTCACATTCTTAGGCTTGCGCACTGCAACTGCCTTCTTTAGGTCCCACCAGAGGTTCTCAATTGGATTTAAGTCTGGTGATTGCGATGGCCACTCTAGAATGTTCCAGCCTTTCATGTTCAACCATGCTCTAGTGGACTTGGATGTGTGCTTCGGATCATTGTCCTGTTGGAAGGTCCAACGTCTCCCAAGCCGCAGGTTTGTGACTGACTCCATCACATTTTTTCCTCCAAGATCTCCTGGTACTGAAGGGAATTCATGGTACCCTGCACACGTTGAAGCTTTCCTGTACCATTACAAGCAAAACAGCCCCAAAGCATAATTGACCCCCCGCCATGCTTCACAGTAGGCAAGGTGTTCTTTTGTTCATAAGCCTGGTTCTTCCTCCTCCAAACATAGCGCTGGTCCATTGTCCCAAACAGTTCTAATTTAGTTTCATCTGACCACAGTAAACTGTCAGTAAACCTTTGTGGCTTGTCCACATGACTTTTGGCATACTGCAGTCGACTTTTCTTGTTCTTTGGAGTCAGCAAGGGGGTGCGCCTGGGGAGTTCTGGCATGGAGGTCTTCGTTATGCAGTGCGCGCCTTATTGTCTGAGCTGAAACTTCAGTGCCCACATCTGACAGGTCTTTTTTCAGTTCCTTAGCAGTCACGCGGGGGATTTTCTCCACACATTACGCTTCAGGTAGCGCACAGCAGTCGCGGTCAGGATCTTCTTTCTGCCACGACCAGGTAACGTTTCCACTGTGCCCTTTGACTTGAACTTGCGAATGATACTTCCAGTCTCTTGGAATATTTAACAACTTCGCAATCTTTTTATATCCATTGCCATTCTTGTGAAGAGCAATAACCTCTTATGTCTTCTGGGACCATTCTCTTGCCTTCACCATGCTTGTAAAACACCAGTAGATGTCTAGAAGGAGCTGAGTTCACAGTCCAAATCTGCCTAATTGGTGCTTATCATGCTTGATTGCTATCGTTGACATCCACAGGTGTTTTCAATACCTGATTGAAAACACTGGAATGAACCTCTGTTCCCGTAAAAGGGGTTGAATAATTGTGTCAATGAAGAAATCACAAAAAGGCCATTTAATACTTTTATGACAAAAAACAATGATATCTTAGTTGCAGCCAAGTCCTTGTAAGATTTCATTATGAACACAATTACAAATGTGCACTGAATTCCATAAAACCCTTCGCAGCATTGGGGGTTGAATAAATTTGATCACAACTGTATTTGATAGATGTGAAAAACCTTATTTCTTTGCAACACTGTGTTGAGAAAAGTTTCTTTTTGAGCTGTTTGATATTTCTTTCCCAATGTTTTCCAACAGGTATCTCCAATATGACAACTTTACAGGAGAGTCCAAAATCCTTGTTTAATTTTAATGGAAGTCAATGGAACCAGATGTCTTTCCAAGCAGCCTTGGGCCATTTTTGTTGGTCCATTCCTCATGAAATTCACACTCAGTGTAAACAGCAGCTTATGTAATCAAATGAGGCATAAAAGTCAAAAATGGAGATGCATGTTTTTCTTTGGACAGCGATGATATACAGGCAAATACTAAGCCCTTGGTGGAGCTTCTTTTTTTTTTTTTAACCCCGCTACCCATTCACCTGCTTATTTACAAAATTCAACGTCAGTCAGCCAAAATGTTAAGTCATTATGCTGTTCCTTTGTCAGTTAAATAGAGCTTCAGGAGAATTAACAAATTAAAGATGATTGGTTTTATTGGATCTACAAAATGTCCCAACTGTTCCAAAAAGAGGTTTTGCATATAACTATATAAAGCCACCTGGCTCCTTAGTACCTGGTTCATAGTGCTCTTAGTACTTATACTAAGGGCTGTAAAATAAGAAAATGACTACTGACACAATGTAAACATATTTAAAATACAAATAAATCAAAAATATGAGAAATATGAGTCCAGTAACAACCCAACAAAATGCATTCTATAAAGAAAAATAAGGTGTGCCTGATCCTGGCGACACAGTAGCTTAACTGTTAACCTGAACAATGGGTTAATCTGAAATCGAAGACCATGGGTAGTAGGGTTTTCTGTCTCTAGCCATTATCATGGCTTGTATGATCCTCCGTATGGCCTCCAACCATCATCCAGTGCAGCCCTCTTTTAACTCATGGGACAGGAGGAAGAACATGCTACCCCTCACTCTTACAGTGTGGTAGCATTATTTAATAGGAGGAGGCCTAGCTTGCAGTTGGTATTGGCAACAACCAAATCTGAGGAGAAAACTTTAATCCTCTAACTTACCTTGAAAAAAAAGATCTATTAACATCTGACCATTAGAGAAAGTCTACAGGAAGAACTTCCACTTGGAGAGATTGTAGAGGTGGCTTCAGTAGGCTCTGTGAGAGCCAGTGGTCTCCAACTCTGGTCCTGGAGAGCTACGTCACTGCAGAGTTTAGTTCCAACCTGTCTCACATAAATTGGGCCATTCCCTACTTGACTCTAATACACCTGATCCAGCCAATCAGGACTTGAGAAGAGGTGGATTAGCTGGAGCAGATGTAGCAAATTGTGTTTGTAACTATGCTCTGCATGTAGCTAGCTCTTTAATCAGTGGTCCAGGGTTGAATACCCTGGTATGGACTATATAGATCTTTGGTATGTATAACCATGTGGACATATTCAATTCATATATGCCATATGATTAATGAAAGGGTCAAAGCAGACAGTGTCCTCCAGTCATACAGGATTTACCCTAGGCAGTAAGTCTTCAGCTACCTTCAGTGAATCATCACATCTGAGTTGCTGAGAAGACTGCAAAAGACTCTGACATAGATTAATTTCCATTGCAAAGCTTTTGCAACAGCAGAGCCTGCATAAATTAAGCTGCTCCTGAACCACCTCCAACCCTGTCTGTCAACAGTCAACTCCTCTCAACTTCTCACAGCTATCACCGCAGGCGTAGCAACCATTGCTAACATTCACGCATATTTGCTGCATGACTGTGGTCCACTTACTTTCTGTCCTATTTGTTTCCAGAGCTGGCCTATGATATTACTTCTGAAATGCATCTCTAATCTCCTTGACTCTGCTTTCTTCACCGCTCCAGGCTGTAGGCATAGAGGATGCTGGGTCCTTTGACTGTGAACCTAAAAGATTTATTATGATAATTTTCATCAGTGGAGAGTGGAGACGTGTGGCATGCAAATGAGCTGTAAGATCTCTGCGTCGGCAGTTATGAGCTTAGAAATGCATTATAAATACATAAGTACTGTTTTATTTTTTTTTTACTGAGGCACTGCATTATACCGAGTGCTGGATTGCCAATATGATGCATGGAGAAAGATATGATATCAGCCTGAAAGAAGGAAAGGTTAATGTGACAAACAATAAAGCGTACATATCCAGGCATGGGTTATTAAATTGAATCTGTGCTGAATGCGGTGTAAATTAAAATCACAAGACTAGCACATTAAATCGAATGCCAACGGTAGAGGTCATACATCTCAGGAGAGATGACAGGTTTAGACAACAAATGCGAAGAGAGGGATTAAAAATGTTCAGTTTAGATTTTTTTCATCTGCTTTCCCTGAATTGCATCCATTTTTAATATAGATTCTGCAAAGGGATAAGGGTCTCCATGAATTTCATATATGCACAAATGATCTGAAAAGCCCAACCTTGCACACTGCTGCAAATGAGACATGCAGAGTTTTTTTTATTATAGTTATTATTTTCTGCTAAAAAAATAAAAAATATGTTTTATGATTAAATGGATTCTAGTGTAAATTAAAGAGTGCCTGTAGATGGTGCGGTAGGGGTGGAGGCCTAGGGTGGAGACACATGACAACAATCCTTCCCCCTATTTTGGGGGGCGTCTCTATCAAGACTAAAGCGGGACTCAACACTGAAGATGAGCCGCTGCCATTCTGATTGCTTTGGCAGGACACCATTGCTGTCTTTGCTGATGTTGACGTGGTGTTAAGGGCAGAGGTCATAACTGTCTGTGTGCATGTAGTCCTGCATTGTGCAGTCATCTGCCAATGGTGCTGGCACTAACAGGGTGACTCATGGGGGCATCACTGCTGGATGTATGTCTGCAGTCGTGGCTGTTGGGTCAGTCAGGTACACCGTTAAGGCCAGTCCTTACGTCACATGTGTGGCTCAGACCATTCTCATGTCTCATAATGTCAAACCTACCCACCAAGTCTTATTCCTGTCGGTTGACCCCTCTGGGTGCAACTATTTGTACTGAGCTGCATATTTTGCTAATCCCTTCTTACCTTAGTCTTTAATGGTCAGGACCCCTACAGGACCCCCACAGTGCTGGTATTATGTGGGTGGTGAATCATTGTCAGCTCAGCATTGCAATGTGTGTTCAAACTGTGCTGTGTATGGATCAAACAAAGCTGTGCTGCTTCACCAATACAATTTCCAGTCGTGCGGAAGTTGGCATGTGTGGTCTCTGACTTTGGCACAGTGTTTTATTTCTAGGGGGTTCAACTTTGATATATACATACGTAGATATGATGCATATGGATGTGTTTAGCATTACAAAGCAGGAAGCAGTCTGATACACATACAGTGTGCTCTCTATCTACCTTCAGCATTATTCATCCATCTCCTGCATTCATTCCCAGTGTTCACTGCATGAGCTTGCACATTGCACAACGCTACATCAGTCCACCAGGCCAGCTATTCCACAGACCAGAGTGACAGATGTTTGCGTTTATTCTCTTTATGACTAAACGGTGAGCTTTATAGCAGGGTATGTGTAATCACAAAGTTATCTCCAGGTGCAGGGTAAATGAGAGAGGTGCCTAGAGATACGTTTAATGCTCCCTGAGTAGTCTAACGCAACATTCCGATCAGGTGGTCCTAATTACCTAGAACCCTCTTTCACATGAATGAGCAGTTCCCAGTTCAGGACTATTTAAAGACCCCGCATATTGTAAAGCTGAAGTCTCCAGCTCGCATAGCATATTGATCAATACATTCAGAAAATACATCAAAGCCATATAAAGGTACAGGGGTTGGACAATGAAACTGAAACACCTGGTTTTAGACCACAATCATTCATTTGTATGGTGTAGGGCCTCCTTTTGCGGCCAATACAGCATCAGTTCATCTTGGGAATGACATATACTGCGTCCTGCACAGTGGTCAGAGGGATTTTAAGCCATTCTTCTTGCAGGATAGTGGCCAGGTCACTACGTGATGCTGGTGGAGGTTCGTCCTTCTTGGTGGTATGCTGACATTACCCTGGATACCGTGGCTCTTGATACATCACAAAGACTTGCTGTCTTGGTCACAGATGCGCCAGCAAGACGTGCACCAACAATTTGTCCTCTTTTGAACTCTGGTATGTCACCTAACACATAATGTTGTGTGCATTGCAGTATTTTGAGCAGAACTGTGCTCTTACCTGCTAACTGAACCTTCACACTCTGCTCTTACTGGTGCAATGTGCAATTAATGAAGATTGGCCACCAGGCTGGTCCAATTTAGCCATGAGACCTCCCACACTAAAATGACAGGTGTTTCAGTTTCATTTTTCAACCCCTGTAGATCAAACCTGCTGCACATTTAAATTAGCTAGACTGGTTGCACGAGTCATACTGTAAGCACTTTTAAGTGAGGACACTTTTAAAAATGAACTTATTCAGCTCAAAATTAAATGGCAACTTAATAGAACTTGTAGCTACTGGTGAATAAGCTATATAGTAATTGAAAATGTGATGCCCTGAGGGCAGGAACTATAACATATCTCTCCAAAAAGAGGAATTTGGATTAAATGTACATACCCTGTAGAATGAATTCCAAACTTTGTAATACATTGATCAGCTCTGGACTTTTTTAAGGAGAATGCATAATGACCAATAATAGAACTACAGAAAACACACGCATCGTAATGTTATGGAAATAGCTGCACCCAGAAGGAAGTGTGGGATTGCAGTGCTATTGGGAAGGAAGATAAAGGTTACCAGGGATAATAACTGATAATGAATGTAGACTGATTTGGGCAATATTCATTGAGCTACACATACAGAAGTAGTGTATCTTAGTATGGGGTTGGGCCGCCATGTTTGCTAAAGCAGCATGTCAGTCGTCTTGGCATGGAGTTGTAGAGGTTCCTAATGGTGTCCTGTGATAATCCATCCCATGCAGGGTGAATATTCTCACACAGTTCCTGCAGATGTTGAGGTAAGGGTGGAGGTGGAGTGACATCACAACTTCTGGACGAGTTACATGTGACAACAAACCGGTCATCTTGGTGCTGACCATGGTGCCTCCATGTGGATTTATCAGTTGTCTCCTCAAAGACAAAAGCGGGACTTGTCACTAAAGAATGACCCCCCATTCTGAGTCAGTCTATGAAAGTCTGGCACAACATCATTGCTGTCTTTGCTGATGTTGATGTGGTGTTAAGGGCAGTTGTTGTAAGAGTCTGCATACATGTAGTCCTGCATCGTGCAGCCATCTGACAATGGTAACAGGATGACTCATGGAGGGCATCACTGCTTACTGAATGTCCACAATCGTGGCTGTTGTGTCGGTGAGGTACAGTGATAGGGCCCATCCTTGCTTACGTCACATGCGCAGAATCATCCGTATGTCTTATAATCTACCCACCAAGTTTCGATCCCTGTTGGTCGATTCCCTCCGGGGAATCTATTTGTACAACCATTTCTTTGACGATGAGTGTAATTGAAACCGGTTGCAAGCCCAAGGTCAGGGCCCTAACCGCAACTCCAGAACCTCCCCAAGAATAAATGTAACTGCAGTAAAACACCAGCCAGTCAGTTTATTTAGAGTGAAATGATTTAGTTAAGTCTAGTGTATAAAACTCTACTTATAGCTCTGGAGGAGGCCGAAGCACCTCAGGAGTACAGATCCTCTGTCCTGTTAGACCCAATCGCAACTGACTGATGGTCCGGTCGCGATGAACTGCTTTGCATGACGTACAGTCCGATAAACACCCATCACTCAATTTCATATCATAAATCAGTGGTAAGACAAGGAGGGCTATGTATCTACAGTCCCAATAAATCATACTTATCCTTCATCTAAAATCAATTATGCAACACCACAAAAAATAGTCCTCCCAATAACCTTGAAGACTTCTTCATGTGATGGGCATGAAGTCTGAGAGCTTTGTGTGAGAGACAAATCTTAAATAAATGTAAAACTGAATCAAAACTATTTAGAAACATTTCATGCTTGATGTTTAGTTACTCTGTTGCTGATCATGCTGCTATTAAAAGCGTGACTACTGAGAGGTATCTTGCAGCAGATGGGCAAATAGCCAGACTGCTAAATTCATTATAGTGCATGATTCTTTAGAGGCTTTATAGACTTTCCCCCATTAGACCACAATAAAATCAATGCAAATCAATTTATTGTGCATGATCTGTGTACTGGGCATGGCGACATTCTCATTTCTATGCCTGTAAACTGTAAAGGATTAAAGATTGTGCTCATTTTAGTACCTTCTGGAATATCTGAGTGCTAATACAGTAGTTTGACCCTAAATATATCTATAACTGACACACCTCTCAGCCAATCAGAAGTGTCTCTAAGCCCTACTTCCTACATTAAGGGGGAATGGGAGCTCTCATAGAAAGCCTGCAGTAAAGAAGTAAATTAGTGAGATTTATTAGACTACTTAAGCTAGCTAACCACACTCACAGCTCAGTGTCAAAACTAGTGTGGCATTGGTAAAGAAGCTGACATGAGGAAACGTTAAGCATTAACCCCTTAGAAACCTAGGCCTGTACCTTATAGTCAGAAAAGGGTTAACTGACAGATACAGTGGGGTGTGAAAGTTTGGGCAGCCTTGTTAATTTTCCTGATTTACCTTTATAAAGCATTGATAGTTTGGATAAAAAAATTAAGTTAAATATATCATATAGGGGACAAACACAGTGATATTTGAAAAGTGAAATGAAGTTTATATGATTTACAGAAAGTGTGCAATAATTGTCTAAACAAAAGTAGGCAGGTGCATAAATTTGGGCACCAAAAAAAAAACCTTTAGTAGATCCTCCTTTCGTAGAAATAACAGCCTCTAAAAGCTTCCTATAGCTTCTAATGAGAGTCTGGATTGTGGCTGAAGGTGTTTTAGACCATTCTTCTTTACAAAACATCTCTAGTTCATTCAGGTTTGATTGTTTCCGAGCATGGACAGCTCTCTTTAAGTGACACCACAGATTTTCAATAATATTCAGGTCTGGGGACTGAGATGGCCATTCCAGAACGTTGTACTTGTACCTCTGCATGAATGCATTAGTAGATTTTGAGCAGTGTTTAGGGTCGTTGTCTTGTTGGAAGATCCAGCCCCGGCGCAGTTTCAGCTTTGTCACTGATTCCTGGACATTGGTCTCCAGAATCTGCTGATATTGATTGGAATCCATGCGTCCCTCAATTTTAACAAGATTCCCAGTCCCTGTACTGGCCACACAGAACCCACAGCATGATGGAACCACCACGAAATTTTACTGTAGGTAGCAGGTGTTTTTCTTGGAGTGCTGTGTTCTTTTTCCTCCATGCATAACGGCCCTTGTTATGCCCAAATAACACAGCACCTTATTCCAAAATGAAGCTGGCTTGTCCAAATGTGCTTTAGCATACCTCAAGCAGCTCCGTTTGTAATGTGGGTGGAGACAAGGCTTCCTCTGCATCACTCTCCCATACAGCATCTCCTTGTGTAAAGTGTGCCGAGTAGTTGAACGATGCACAGTGACTCCATCAGTAGCAATATCATGTTGTAGGTCTTTGGTGCTGGTCTGTGGGTTGACTCTGACTGTTCTCAACATCCTTCGCTTCTGTTTATTCGAGATTTTTCTTGGTCTGCCACTTCGAGCCTTGACTTGAACTGTGCCTGTGGTCTTCCATTTTCTCACAATGTTTCTCACAGTGGAGACTGAAAGCTGAAAGCTGAAATCTCTGAGAGCTTTCTGTATCCTTCCCCTAAACCATGACGGTGAACAATCTTTGTTTTCAGGTCATTTGAAAGTTGTTTTGAGACTCCCATGCTGCGACTCTTCAGAGAAGATGCAAAGAGGAGAAAAACTTACAATTGCCCCCCTTAACCCTAACCCTAAGCCCGTGCAAATGCAATGAGAACATGCAAATACCACACAGAAGGGACCCCAGGCACCCCTGTCGGGAATCAGACCCAGGTTCTTCCTGAATGTTGGTGCCCTAATTGAATACTGTTAAAAAGAGTTGTTTATTTTTTTGCTAGACCGAAGAGTATACCTTTCTGTTTATACCTCTGAAGCCTGAAAGATATGAAGCTATACTGACACCAACGTTAATAACAAAGAGATGTCTGTTTATGGTTCAATACACACATGAAAGTAAGCTTTTTATCTTTAGGTTCAAAGTAGTGTACCTTCACACGTGTCTGAGCGCCGTCAGTGCATGAATTACAAATTGAATCCCTTCATATTGGCCCTGACATTTTCACCCAACCACAAAAAATGAGTTTACTCACTTTACTCATTCCTGAAACTGTCACCATCTGCCACGGGCTTGCACGAAGTGTGAAGGAAGGTAACTAAAGAGAAAGCAATATGTAGGGGTCCAAGCACCTGCCCCAGACGTTTACTTATACTGGCTGCTGTGGTGAATGAGTCAGGAAAGCACCACTGTACAGGAACATCTCGTTGCTTGTTGGACAGTTTTATTCTCCAGATAAAATCTCCCTCTCAGGGCTGAGAAGCAGCAACACAGCCTCCATGGATGTTTATCAGCCATCACTGAGCAACAACTCTCAATGGGGGTCATTCGCTTTAAGTCACCAGCTCAGTACCACTCCATGTAGTGGAGATTGCACATACATTCCCTCAGGCAGGTCATTACGCTAACCTGTCAGCATATAGGTTTGACCCATTGCTGTATCTGGCCCCCTCACACCTGTTACCCCCCGCCAACACACACACACCATAATCACAGGCCCACTGGTGTAAGCCTATGCCTAATATACAGTTATTTCTTATGACTTGCAGTGCTATTTTCTATTCAGGAAAAACAAAAGGATGGTGCCAAAGGAGGTCCTTCAGTGATGCAGTAGAAGAACCATTTTTGAGGATACCAAAAACGAATTATTAGATTAGATTAGATTAGATTAGATTAGATTAGATTAGATTAGATTAGATTCAACTTTGTCATTGTGCAGAGTACAGGTACAGAGTCAATGAAATGCAGTTAGCATCTAACCAGAAGTGCAAGTACAGTGTTATTTACATAAGAGCCGTAGTAATAAATATATACATATAATATAAGCATATCTATATGCCTATATATGTATGTATAAAAGCAGCATTTACAATAAACAAATTAATTAAAGAACATTGTTTTTTTCACAAAATCAGATGTGCCTTGTTAAGCTTAACCTCCAAATAATGTACAAGTTCAATACTCAGTTTGGGTTAGACGCAGTAGATGCAAGTAACAGTGCTGCACGTGTACACTGGAGCCATGTCCTTCAGGGTATGTGCAACACTGGTGTTCGCTCTGCCACAGGAGGAAAACAGCCAACCCCACCAGGCTGCTGTGCTGGTCCTCTGGCAGGTGCCCATGGCCGGCGGCCGTGCAGGCGTCCCTGCAGGCGTCCCTGCTTTTCTTGTCGGTTGGACGCCAGGGCCCCCCTGTTGGGAATCAACCTCAGGTCCTTCCTGAATATTACTGGCCAAATTGAATATTGCTAAAATACATATTTTTTGCCAGTCCTTTCTGTTATTCAGAGTGTACATTTCTATTTATACTTCCAAAGCCTGAAAGGTTTGAAGCTGTGCTGACACTGAAATTAATAACTGGAGCCACATCCCTTGGATATTTGCAACACTGGTGCTTGCTTGTAGTGTTACAGAAGCAAAACAGTCAATGGTACCAGGCTGCTGTGCTGCTGCGCTGGCGGGTGCCCATTAAAGGCCGACATCCAGGCAGCCCTGCTTATCTCATTGGCCACTGCCTGTTAGTCTGGCCGCTTCTTTTGCCATCTAAGTTCTTTGATCTCCAATTTGCATTTACGACATTTAGTTGACACTCAGAGCAACCTACAAGGTTAATCATATTACAGGTGGGCCAATGTAGTCTTAGGAGTCTTGCCCAAGGACACTTATTGGTGTAGCACAGCGTAGTCACCCAGACCCAGGATTCAAACCCCAGTGTCCCTCATGTGGTGGTGACTCCCTGGCGGGTAGTGGTGTTGGCCACTGAGCTTAGGGGAATTTAGGGTAATGCTTTAGGGGAATGCTCTTTTATTCAACATAGCAGCGACACCGACGTGGTGGTGGCGTGTTATTGTGTGTTGCACTACTATGATGAGCAGATGATCTGTTGTCTCTGACCTTACATCTACAATGTAGGCCAACAAGGTTGAAGTGTCTAATAGAGTGGAGAGTGAGTGGACACAGTGTGCATAAACTCCAGCAGTACTGCTGTGTCTGATCCACTCACACCAGCACCACACACACCAACCACACACTAACGTCAGTGTCACAGCAGGGCTAAGAATGATCCACCAAATAATACCTGCTCTATGGTGGTCCTGAAAGGGAAAGGGGGCTAACAAAGAATATAGTGACTCAGGTGGACCACAGTCTGTAATTGCAGATCTACAAAGTGCACCTCTGTTGTAAGTGGAGCTGATAAAATGGATAATGAGTGTGGAAACAAGGAGGTAGTTTTAATGCTATGGCTGTGTAACATCCATTTTACAGGGTTTAAGGGTCTCTCTTATTGTGAATCCACTGCTTCCCAAAGAGTTTGATGGATGGCCAAGCCTGCTGCATGTCCATGGCCAGTAGAGAGCAGCTACAATGTATTTCAGTAACTTATCTTGCATTAGTCTATCAAAGAACTGGAGTGACATTGTGATTGGATTGGGCTAACATGGCTTTGAGATCACTTCCACCCACGAGTAAAGATCTTGACATCACTGTTGTAATAGGTTTTTCCATATTCCTGTTCTTTATTTTTAAAAAAATGTCATTTTTGCTTGGTTTTCTCAAGATCTGTACTTACCGGTGGAAATAATATCAGGCTATAAAGGCCATGTTAACCCAGCCCAATCACAATGTCACCCCATTTCTAACTCATCCTCTCTAACTCATCATTTAAAGCCATCAGTAATCCATAAGGGTTCTCTAGAATTTCTGAGGGGGCCTGGTTAGAGAAGTTTCCATTAGATATCCTCAAAGGAACGAAGAGTGGTTCTTCTCTGGCATCGCTCAAAAACATATGCCACATGTCTGTTCTGGATGGGGGTTATGGAATATGCACATTTGACTAAAATGTTAGTGCATCAACAGAGAGGAAAAGCAAAGGAGATAAAGGAAGTATTGGAGAAGGGATATCCAGACCACATTAGAGCCGGACAGAAAGACAGAGCGAGAGCGAGGGATGCAGTGGGTGAATGAGGGAGAGGGGGGTCGAGGGGCTGTGCATCAGTGGGGTGAGAAATTGCTGTCAGCTCATCTGAGCGCTGCAGATGGCACAGGCTCACCTTCATCAGCAGCCCATTGCCATTTGTCTACCGTGGCCTGACGCCCCCTCCACTTACCATGTCCTTCAGCCTCCCTGTGCCTCTGACGCATCGCCCTGCCGCCTGCCACCGCTGCTCCGGCACGGCCACAATCAATGAGACTAATTAGATTTACGGCATTTTGCTACTCTGCTTCAATCATTTCTGTATTGATGCAGCTTATAATGAATTACACAAGGAGATTGCACTCGCTATTCAAGCAAAAATAAGGAGAGAGAAAAAAAAAACATGTTGCTAATTCCACCTCCACCTCTGGTCCTGCATTGATATGCTAAAATCTGCTATGGTCTTTCATCTCCTCCGATTCTGCAGTCTCCTCTATAGTAGGTTGCCACGGATATGCTGCACAGGATTTAAGCCTACAGTTTCATCATATCGCCGCTCACTCGGATGTGCTGCTGCAAATACAGCTCCACGGGGCCGCTATAATACCCATCCGCTGGCATTAAAAGGCAATAAGTGAAATATTATACAATTGTCATGTGAGGCATGGTGGCCCGATGCCAAGCTAACTCCAGGAACAGATGTGTAGGCTGTAATAAAGCCGCTTGTGATTGTGTTTGTGATTTTTATCGGCCCCCCATCTGCTGGAGATTTACAGTAAATATCTCTTTTACGACACACGCGGCGCTCGACATTTCCACCATCTCTCCTGTTATCCACCCCCTCCCTTGCTCTGTCTGGCCTACCCAGAGGACAATAATGAGACGTCGTTTCCGAAGCCATATGGGACAAGACATTTAAATAGGCATCCGTGCAAGTGCAACGCGCTAGTGAATGCAGTAGCAGACAAGCAGCAACATTTAAAAAAGTATTCATGCAAGATTCAGCTTGATACAAACATCGCACAGCTTATTGTTAATGCTGCTGCATGTCGGAGGTAGAGGATGATGTAGTAGTCGTCATAATGTGGCAGGAGGAAAACGGTCATTGCTACCAGGCTGCTGTGCTGCTTCGCTGGCACTTCTCCATTGCCCGGCTTCTGAGTTCTTTGATCTTCCGCTAAAACCTCTGACACCAATGTGATGTCCTGGCAAAGAAGGAGATGTGGGAAACATACGACTTAGGGTCAATGCTCTTTTATTGGAGGCTCGCCATTCAGTGCTAGCTGAAGGTACCAGGAAGCAGGCCGGTCCCCAACAGCCATACATCTCCTGTACATGGTAGACATTGACACTGTCCCAACAGCCCAACACAGAAAGACACATCCACAACTATTTTGCAAGGTGCAAGATTCAGCTTGCTGCAAACGGCTTTATTGTTAATGCTGTAAGTCTCTTATTGTTGATGTTGCTGCTTGTTAGTGTTAGTGGAAACCGCATCGTAGTGTTGCAGGAGGAAATCAATCAACGCCACCAGGCTGCTGTACTGCTCCGTAGGCAGGTATCAGTCGCCAGCTGTCATCTAGGCATTCGTGATTTTCTTGTCAGACGCCGTGCTGTTTGCCTTGCTGCTTCTTTGCCGTCAAAGTTCTTTGGCCTTCTGGTCAATGTTTCCTATCTCAGTAGTAAAATCCCACCTCTGACACCAATGTGACGTCCTGGCAAAGAAGGAGATGCAATGCGGGAAATGTTTCACTTTAGCTGAATCTTTTTTATTGACCATAGCAGTCTTGGAGTTTATTGGTAATGTTGCTGCTGTATGTTGGAACTCGTGAAAAATGCAGGATGATGTAAGTAGTCATCGTAATGTTGCAAGAGGATATCAGTCAACGCCAACAGGCTGCTAAGCTGCTGTTCTGGCAAGTCTTCTTTGGCGGCTGCCATTTAAGCACACTTCCTTTCCTCGTCAGCCGCCATGCTGTTTGTCTTGCCACTCCTTTGCCCTTTGAGTTCTTCGATCTTCTGCTCAGAGTTTTGTATCTCAGTGTTAAGATCCCACTTCTGACACCAATGTGATGCAGGAAACATAATGGTGTAGGTGAATGCTCTTTTATGGACCATAGCAGAGGAAGCAGGCATTGAGAAAGATATAGTGGACATCAACACACCCTGAACAAACCCTACTGTAGACATACAGTCCACACAGTCACAACTCTTTTACAAGGTTGTCTAGTTTATTGTTGATACTGCTGCATGGTGGAGATAATGAAAACTGTAGGATGATGTAGACTCAAACATTTTGCTAACAAGAGATCCTATATAATTTCCCTAACCGCTTTTTATTCCAGTGCCTTATTTTCATTCCCCTAATCAGCATTTCATTTAGCATTTAAGAAAAGGCCCAGTGTGTATGAGTGCCGATAACACAATACAGCTCAGTGTTTCATATAGTCCTGTATATCCCGCTCCGTGATATAAAACCTCTCAGTTTCTTTTTTCCTCACTTGAGAAACTTGCTATTTTAACTGGTAAAGCATCGATTCCAAAGATGCCACCACATATAAAAAAATGCCTGTGTTTAATGAGCATGTTATCATCATCCCACAGATTCTGCTTAATGAAAAGGTCTAAGGATAAACCCATATAAAGAAGAGAATTGGGGCACGGCGCAAGCCCGCAATCAGCACATGGTGAATGGCGCTTTAGAGAGCCATTTGCGGTTATATAAATCACCCCCAAACAAAGTGTGCATTTGCATAATGTATTGCCTTCAGGGCAAAGCAGATGGATTAACTCATCGGTAACTCCGGTGTGGTATTTTCAGGTCTTCTAGGGAAATCAGGTTAACATGATAAGCTCGGCTACATTGGCATTGTTCACGCTCTTTCAAGCCAAGGCAGAAGAGGGAAGATTTATGTTATTTAATTTTAGTTGGTGATACTTTTGTCGCCGGGTTGTCTCCATACAGGGACTAAGCTTGTCTCTCTTCATCATTTATTCATATACTTGTAACTCCTCTCCGCTATATTGCTAAGTGCAACGCCACAATGCTGTGGACAAATGTAGTTCTATTCTTTCTGTGGCATACTGCTCATACCCCCTGGACACACTGGATATACAGTACCAGTTAAAGGTTTAGACACACAACTAGATGGATGTTTTTGGTTATGTTAAAGACTCTACAGGCTTACACGTCCAACAGTTACAACTGACGAGATGTCTGAAACAATACATACCCTGAGATACCACATATACTCTTTATGTATCACAATATAATATATCCATCATCAAAAATATAGTTGCAAGTGTGGGATTGCAGTGCGATTGGGAAGCAATATCAAGGTTACCAGGAACAATAAATGATGATACATTTAGACTGATATGGATAATGAATATTGAGCTACAGATGTAGAAGTAGTGTCCAAGTTTAGCATCAGGCTGCCATGTTGGCTAGTGCAGCATGCCAGACGTCTCGGCATGGAGTTGTAGGGGGTTCCTCAGGGTGTCCTGTGATAATCCGTCCCCTGTAGCTTGAATATTCTCACACAGTTTCTGCAGGTTGTGCGGTAGTGGTAGAGGTGGAGCGACACCAGTCCTTCTGGTCACGAGGCAACTGTTCACCTTGACCATGGTGCCTCCACACATGGCTTTGTTGATCGTTTCCACCAAGACAAAACCGAGACTGAAGATGACCTGCTACCATTCGGAGACACTCCATGACAGTCTGGCACAATATAATTTAGGGCTGTAGCCGACTCAGAATTTTGTCAGTTGAATCGGATTCGCCCGTCCTGGTCGACGATTCACCTATTCGTCCACCTTTTTTCTCCATGTACATTATCTAGTAATCAGCAAATCAGTCTGCTTACGGTTCAGATCTGACGTCCTCCTCATTTAGAAAGTCAGCAGAGTCACAGGAACATATTTCTGAACTAAAAGAGGCGGGGCTTATGATGATTGATCTGAATCGGAGTCTGATTTAATTACAGGATATAGCGCCGGGCAGCAGCACGAATTTATGCTAAACATTAGCACTTATAGCTTATAGTCTTTTTAATTTCACTTTTAACAGCTTCTTCAGTAGGAGGACCCTTCGCCTTTCATCTCTCATAAATAATGAACTGCTAAATAAAACCAAATTAGTCCATATTTAAATTATTTCTAGATAAAAAAGAAGAATGGTAGACCTGAAACCGTTTAATTATATTACCTGCCCTAAAATCCGTATCTCTCGTTTACCGGCAGGCATATTATGTGACTGTACTCATGCTTAAATAAAGATAATCTTAGCTGTAGACAAATAAATATAAATACCTGTAGTTTAGGTTCTAAAATAATGGAATTATTTCCGTTTTCCCTTCACCGCAAACAGCCGTTATGTCTAAGCCGAAAGTCAGCTCCCTCGTTTGAAGAAGTGCTCAATGTCTGACTGTATGAAGAGCAGAATTCGGTTTCATTTGTTCAGATTCTCTTCTACAGAAGCTCCTCCAGACTTTCTCTGAGACATCGCTCCCCCCATGTTTCCCAGCTTCACGGCTTCCTTAGCGGTGAACCGCCAGCGCACGCCGTCACAAGGTTTACATTTTTTAGCAAGGATACGTCACAGCCCAGCTAGAACTTCAATATATATTTATTATTTCACTTTTAGCAATTATTAAAATGTCTTTTTACATTATTAAAGTTCTTGTGCATTTTTGTAAGCTTTAGTCTGTTTTACGGGGGAAAAAAGGTCACTGTTCTCAGTCGACTTTTGACCTGAGGAGGTTGGGTTCCGCCCTTGAGCCTGGTCCCTCTCGAGGTTTCTTCCTTACCCAAGGGAGTTTTTCCTCGCCACTGTTGCCTCTGGCTTGCTCAAGGGGGGCTCGGACCCGGTTTTTTCCACCCTCACATGTCTGTACATTAACCTTGTGGTTCTTTTCTTTGTATGACAAATTGACTTTTTGTGAAGCTGCTTTGAGACAACGTTGGTTATAAATAAATATTGATTGATTGATTGATTGACTTGAAGGGTCTCAGTCGACTTAAAGGGTCGCCGACTGACGATTCGAATCGTCGACTTCTAGAGGGCAGCCCTAATATAATTGTCTTTGACGACGTTGACATGGTGTTAAGGGCAGATGCCGTAAAAGGTCTGCATGCATGTCAGCCTGTGTGGTGCAGTCGCCTCCCAGTGGTGCTGGCACTCTTCACTGAATGTCCGCAGTAGTTGCTGTTGGGTTACTACGCGCATGTTGGACAATTCTGTGGTTCGTGTAGGTACAGCTGTATCTGTCTGTATGCAACTGTTTGTTAATGAGGTCATTTTTGACATATCTTTACTAATATATACAGTATTTTGTTGTGTAAACAACTTTTATCTCTTTTTTTTAGCAAGTTTAAGTTTACTCTTTTAATATAGTGAATATTCATGATGGTCAGACCAATAGAACTGATCCAAAACTGCTTATTAAAAACCATGTCATATTAACCTCCTATTTATCCTCCTGCAAAGTTCCATTTTGGAGGATTTAAGGTGGACTGCATAATTCCATGAGTGCTATTCTATAGTTTGATGTCTTTATGTTTATACTACAGTAAAGCATTAAGATAAACATAAGCAGAACCTTGTATGAGTAGCCGGGTCTAAACTTTTGACTGGTACTGTATCGTATTAACGTTTATCGTTTTATTATATTGGTATATATCAAACTGTATTACATAAGAAATAGAACCATATAGCATTATATACTACTTTAGTAATACCATAATTCAAGTTATTAGAATTATAGCCATCTTCCACTGTAAACCTTTCTCTCTCAGCGGAGCTATTTGCTATTATAATGCAGAATCATGATGCTGCTACTGGATTCTTTATGGACTTCATTAACATTAGCTCTTATTGTAAAACAGTTCGGCAATCTCAGCAATGGAAACTTATCATTAAGTGTCATTACATGCACTTCATTATCTTAATGCCTTGCATTCATTTAATGTGGTATTTTTTTTTATTCAGACTTTCCCTATTTTTCAGGGGAGTTTAAGAGTCAAATAGAGTAGTACTTCATGCATATGCATGCTGTACAGAATAATCCTCTGTAAGTTTGGAAAATGTCATTTGTCCATAGTCAGATCCAAATCTATTAAGATGTCAGAATTGGTTGACCAAGAACATTGACTGATCCATGTATGACACTATTTTGCACAAACACCAAAGAATTAATGTCAAGCCATTTACACACACAATACACACTGATCACGTACACATCCGTTTATTAGCTCCACCTACCATATAGGAGGACTTTGTGGTTCTCTACATACTTTACTATCCTGTTCTTCAATAGTGACGAACCCAACTGAAACACCACAAGCCAAGGAAGATCAGACACAGTGGTGCTGCTGTGTCCACTCACTGTCCAATCTATTAGACACTCCTGCCTTGTAGATGTACAGTCAGAGACGATGGCTCATCTGCCTGATGCACAGTTTGTGTTGGTCATACTCTAGTCCTTTATCAATGGTCACAGGACGCTGCACATAGGGCGCTCCCCACAGGATCCAGCCCACAGGACGCTGCCCACAGGACGCTGCCCACAGGACGCTGCCTACAGGACGCTGCCCACAGGATGCTGTTGGCTGGGTATTTTTGGTTGGTAGACTATTCTTAGTTCAGCTCTGGCACTGAGGTGTGTAGATCAGAAAGTCTGCCCTTATGAAACGATAATATATGGCAATGTATTGGAAAATATAGTGCAATATATTAAATAATACAATGTCATATATGGGAAACAAGTGCATATATTTTGCATATATTTATATAGTATAATATATATTTACTTATATATTGTAATATATTTCATTTTATATGTAATAGACATCATATGTATTTCTCCATATGTGTTAGCATATATATATATATATATATATATATATATATATATGTGTGTGTGTGTGTGTGAGAATATATACATATATTGCCACATGTATGTATGAAAATATTCTCACATATATAAAACTATATATATTATCATATATATATATTCACAAAAGGACTACAGTCTGTAATTGTAGAAGTACAAAGTGCACCTATGTGTTATGTAAGTGACACATGAGGCTGATATTAATTTCCCATAATTTTGCTATTTATAGTGTAAAGACTTCCTGCACCCACAAAAAGGTGGATTAATGAAATACAGAGAAGAAGAATATTTGGTGTATGTGGCCCCAGTCAGATAACTCTTCGGGTGGGATATTGCAACAGGCCAGACTACACCAGTTCTGATTGGACCACAATATTGCTCTCTGGTCAGTCTCCTGACTTGACAAGCCAGAAATCAGGTTATTCACCAAGCCATACCAGTGTAAGTAGAACTGAGGTGGCAGGTAGTTGGCAACTCCACAGATGGAAGGGAATATAAGTCAAAGAAGCTGCTCTGTAAAAAAACAGAAAGAGTGGGAGCAGCAGCAGCTGCAGCAAACAAAAGGGCAGCATACGTCTTCCTCTGTCATTGATGGAGCGTTTGCTTAAGTAAGAACATGACGGATGTCCTCCCTACTGCGACGGCAGACAGTTCTAATGTGAAGTAAGAGTGATCCATTAAGCAGAACATTTGTTTTCAGAACTAGAGATGGTTCTTCCCTATAACTCGCCATGCTAATTCTGTTCCTGGGCATGCATTCCTTTATTATTGATGTCGTAATCGTCCTACTTGGGCCTGCTGATGAAAGCATCCATTTGGGTTGTCTTTTGTGTTTATAGATGCCCAAAAAAGAACCCAGACTGAAAGTTAAATCTGGTTTGGAGCACTTAGCCTGCTGTCTCAAGGGAGCCTGAGTGGGGCTCACCGAGAGTGGTTAATCTGTGGATGAGAGGGGATTAGGGAAGGAACAGCGGAGGAGGAACGGAGAGCAGGTGATGGAGACGGGGTCTCGCAGAGTCCAGGTCGCAGCTCGGACTCCCGAACACTCCCGGTCGATCACAGGATGTCAGGCTGAGGGGAAGAGGCGGAGCTGGACAGGATCAGAGACGGTGAGAGAGGTCCGTCTCTCATGAGCAGCCATCGTGGGATAGATTGAGCGATCCATGTGAAGTAGTTATATTGAGGGGTGTAGGACGTGGGTGAGTACTCTCCAATGCCTATCCCATTCTGACTCCCATATCCCATATTGCTTACCTCACCAGTTTGACAGACGGCGCATTGGGGAGCTGTATTGATCGGACTGGTGTCACAGCCAACGAGATGGAGGATGGTATCAGGCATGCAATCTCACAGCCTAGCCTGGTGTGGCCAGAACGTCAGGTCCATCCATCTCTCAGCATTACGCTCAACTGCAAGGACATTAAGCCTGGGGGATAAAGCCTGTCTGGGGTGCTTAGACCGACGCCTGGTTATCAAACCATGGGGCCAGATTCAATAGGAATTTACACCCGAGTAAATGCGCTCCTCTGTGAGTAAATCCTTGGCATGCAGGCACAAAACAAGGACTCCCGAGGCACCTAAGAAAGCAGCCGCCTGCAGAGGAAAGCTCCCATGGCAGCATCATTGCTTAAGGACTCAAATAAAAATGTAGAATCAGAAGTGTCTCTCAATGCGAGAGTCTGATTGAGTGCTTTCTTCCCCAGTAGAGGCTCCAACTGATAATGAATCTCCGTATTCACGCACACTCTTAAATTTTAAAGGCTCATAAATGCTTCTTGTTTCAAACTGACGTAGAACATTTGGTTCTTTGTACTTCAAAATCCCAAAGAAATAATGTCTTAGCAAGTGAAAACATCTTAACCCCTAAGAGCCCACAGTGACGTATGTGTCACAAGCCTTTTAAAAGTCTGTAAAGTTCTTTATACAGCTTTACCCTTCACCTGAACACATGGAGACCCTGAGTGACCTATACCCAACATCCTGGATACAGTCACATGACAGTTGATGAACATATGACCTCATTTAGAAAATGGCGATGTGCTTGGCTAGTGCAGTTAGAGACAAAACCAGCTCATTTTACAGTCTCGTTTTTGTACCTATAAGGTTCCAACCCATTTAAGAGCTCTAATGTTCATATACCCATATTCTATATAGTAAAGAAAGTGTCTTATTCTATTGGCAGCACTTGTTTCAGGAAACAATGCAGATAATTTTGCTCATTTCCAGAAATCATACTTGAAACTAATACTGTCTGTCAGTGGCATACGACACTTTATTCACTGGATTATGTGTGGAATCAGAAGTGTCTCTCAGTGTAAGAGTCTGATTGAGTGCTTTCTTCCCCAGCAGAGGCCTAACTGATAATGAATCTCTATATTCATGCACCCTCTTAAATTTAAAAGGCTCGTAAATGCTTCTTGGCTTAATCTGGCATAGAACACTTGAGAAATGAGAAATATTATATATTTTCATTAGAGTTATGATGTTGCTAGTACCACCGCCAGTCAAAAGTTTAGACACAAATGTCTAAGAATGTTGTTCTTATGTTTAACTTAATGTTTCACTGTGGAATAAAAGCCAAGACCTCAAACTATAAAATAACACTCATGGAATTATGCAGTCCACCTTAAAAACCTTCAGAATGGAACTTTATAGGAGGATAAAAACAGCTTTCTTAACCTGGTTATTGGAGATGAATATAACAGGACTTTTTAAGCAAATTAAACCTAAAACAGAACTAGAGCTTTTAAACTGTTGTTGTTGTTGTTGTTTTCGTTTTTTTGCACAGCATAATTTATATTAGAGGTGGAGATATGGCAGAACTACAGGGGTTGGACACCTGCCATTTTAGTGTGGGAGGTCTCATGGCTAAATTGGACCAGCCTGGTGGCCAATCTTCATTAATTGCACATTGCACCAGTAAGAGCAGAGTGTGAAGGTTCAGTTAGCAGGTAAGAGCACAGTTCTGCTCAAAATACTGCAATGCACACAACATTATGGGAGACATACCAGAGTTCAAAAGAGGACAAATGGTTGGTGCACGTCTTGCTGGCGCATCTGTGACCAAGACAGCAAGTCTTTGTGATGTATCAAGAGCCACGGTATCCAGGGTAATGTCAGCATACCACCAAGAAGGACGAACCTCCACCAGCATCACGTAGTGACCTGGCCACTATCCTGCAAGAAGAATGGCTTAAAGTCCCTCTGACCACTGTGCAGGACGCAGTATATGTCATTCCCAAGACCAACTGACGCTGTATTGGCCGCAAAAGGAGGCCCTACACCATACTAATAAATGACCTGGTCTAAAACCAGGTGTTTCAGTTTCATTGCCCAACCCCTGTACAATACTGTGATACATCAAGAGTATCTGTGTTGTATTGTTTCAGACGTCTCACCAGCTGGAACTGTTAAGTGTAAGCCGATAAGGTCTTCGGGAAAACTGACGACATCCATTTCGGTGGGTGTCTCTGAACTTTTGACTGGTACTGTTCATGTCAGAACACAGTTAAAGTACCAAATAAGCAGGACAGAGTATCTTTCCTTGTTTCTTTGGATTTGTATGCAGGCCAAGTAGGCTAGATTAATGATCCCAGCAGTTATTGCAGTTCCATCCAAAGTGCTCATTGTAATTAGATCTACATCTATTGAATACATTTTGCCCAGTTGCACTCAGCTGGGTCCATGCATCTGTTATTTAAGCAGGCTTCTACCTACGGGCCCAATGGAAATTTTGCATAGCCAAGAAATTTCCATTTTATTAGCAGTTTTCCCGGTGCAAGGCTCGGTTGGGCACAGATCTTTGTACATAGTTAATCACTGGCAGATGCTAATTCCAGGCTTTAAGCACTATAGTAAAAAGTGTCTTGTAAAGCAGGGAGCAGCTGACCCTTATCTCTCAAACAGCCAAAACGGTGGTACTGCAGTCCAGCAGACAGGTAAAAGGAGGTTAACGTGCTTTCATCAAACTTAGTTAGCACAAATGACCTTTCCCCATCCACTGCAGTCATTTTCAGAGTTTCTTGTAAAACCATCTGCTGTCTCTCTTTCCACACACAGAATGGAACATGGCTAATCAACCCTCACACTGCTCTCTCTCCTTACACTCAGGTACCGGTTGGATCAATGCTCTACTGTCTTTCTGTTTCTGTAGCAGTGAGCAGTAGTATGCGTGCACTGTGTAACTACTGTATAAGGCCATTGATGGTTTGACCAGTGATGTCATATAAAACAGGGGCTCATCATTGATCACATCATTGGAATTTCCTTGCTGATATAAAAGGATTTTAAATTATTATTAACCCATAAGAGCCCACAGTGACGTATGTGTCACAAGCCCTCTAGGAGTCTGTAAAGTTCTTTATACAGCTTTATCCTTCACCTAAACACATGACCTGTACCCAGCATCCTGGATGCAGTCACATGACGGCTGGTAAACATATGACCTCATTTAGAAAATGGTGAGAAAACCGCTCATTTTAAAGGCTTGTTTTTGTAACTATAGGGTTTCAACCCATTTAAGAGCTCTAATGTTCATATACCCATATCTATATTACATATACCCATATTCTATATTACATATACCCATATTCTATATTACATATACCCATATTCTATATTACATATACCCATATTCTATATTACATACACCCATATTCTATATTACATATACCCATATTCTATATCACATATACCCATATTCTATATCACATATATCCATATTCTATATTACATACACCCATATTCTATATTACATATACCCATATTCTATATTACATACACCCATATTCTATATCACATATATCCATATTCTATATTACATACACCCATATTCTATATCACATATACCCATATTCTATATTACATACACCCATATTCTATATCACATATACCCATATTCTATATCACATACACCCATATTCTATATCACATATACCCATATTCTATATCACATATACCCATATTCTATATCACATACACCCATATTCTATATCACATATACCCATATTCTATATCACATATACACATATTATATATTACATATACCCATATTCTATATCACATATATCCATATTCTATATTACATACACCCATATTCTATATCGCATATATCCATATTCTATATTACATATTCCCATATTCTATATCACATATACCCATATCCTATATCACATATACCCGTATTCTATATTACATATACACATATTCTATATTACATATACACATATTCTATATTACATATATCCATTCTGATGCCATTTCTAGAACACCATGATGGAATACCAGTTATGAAATTGTTGTTGTGACATATGCTACCAGTATTGTGACTATATAGTACTTCCAGAAGACGTCATGTGACCTCTTTGTCACAATAAGACTGATCTTTTATGATCTTATAACAGACACTTCATTATTTTCCCATAAGGGGAAACGGGACTGAGCTCCTACAGGTTAATGCGCATGTCTTACACTATCCCACCCACAGAGTTATCTGACTGGTGGAAGGCTCAACCACATGCTGTCTGAAACCAAACACTCTTCTCCTCTGTATTTCATTTAACGACTTTATAGGAATACCTCTTCACACTATAAACTGCAAAATGATGACAAATTTAATATCAATTCTATTACAGACTTCTAATCCCACCTTTACCTTGTTCATTCATGGTCAGGACCCCCACAGATCAGGTATTATTTGGGAGGTATATTATTCTTACTGCAGGGACACTGACGTGATGGTGGTGGTGTGTTAGAGTGTGGGGCCGGTGTGAGTGGATCAGCTGCTGGACTCTCCTCTGTATCACTGCTGGACAGAGAATCGTCCACTAACTAATACTATCCGGCCATCAGCGTCCTGTGGGCAGAGTCCTGTGGGCAGAGTCCTGTGGGCAGAGTCCTGTGGGCAGCATCCTCTGCCCGTTAAAGAAGGACCAGAGGATGACTAACACTGCACTGTGCAGCAGCAGATGAGCTATGGTCTCTGACTGTTTATCTACAAGGTGGTCCAGCCAGGTAGGAGTGTCTAATAGAATGGACAGTGAGTGGACACAGTGTTTAAACACCCCAGCAGCACTGCTGTGTCTGATCTACTCACACCAGCACAACACACACTAACCACCACGTCTAAGGCACTGCAGTGTTGAGAATCATCCACCTCCCACATAATACCAGCTCTGTGGGGGTCCTGATCCTTGATAAACAGGGTCTGTAATTATAGAACACCTATGGGAGGTGGAGCTGGTGAAAGGCAGTAAAAGCAGATAGGAGGTAGATGTGTAACATGCTCAGAGAACATATATAGAGCACATAATGAATCTGACATTTAAACACCACAACACTGCAAACTAATGGACAACCTGGAATTAATTAATCCACATGAATTTCTTGGGAAAAAAAAATAAAAAAGACACATCATGGTGAAGCTTTGTCCACTGTGTAAACACAAATGGAAAAAAAAGATGTTTGATGGATGCCAGCGATGTGGATGGTCCACACATCACACGGCTGGTTTCAAACTGTGCCAAAAGTGGAACTGTGCCGCCTCCTTGCCGTTTGCCCATTTCATGCTAAATTGTGCTGGCTGGCTTGTGTGTGAACGTGCTGATTCTCTGAGCACCATAGCCTTCAGAAGTCTACTTTGATATCCTGCTGCTGTGTCAGTCACCAAACACAAAGGGAAGCAGGAACATCCGGCCTGTATTTTAAGACTGTATGGGTTTACAAAGGCTTAAGGGACTCACCTCGCGATATTAGACATGCTGCACCCAATTTTAATGCAAAATCCCCAGTCGGGTTTGAAGGAGGATTCTGTAGGATTGCATTTATGTGACTTTGCATGAAATCGCCGCATGTAGACGACGCCTTGAGTCCGCTGGAAGAGTCTACGTTAACTATAATTACACGTAACATCCAAAGCCATTCCTCAGGTGCGTCATACCTGATGAGGAGTGACGCAGTCATTCTGTATAACCATCCTGATTCTCCCCTTGGCCTTTTTTCCCCACGCATCTAAGATTGCTATCAGTGTTTGCTTTTCTCTCTCCCTCTCTCTCTCTTACTCACTCTCTCGTTTTCACGCTTTCCCTTTTACCCTGATTTCATTCTGCTGATGGCTTTGTAAAAGTAACATGGTCCTGAGCCTTTATTACTGCCTGCTGCTGAAACTGTTCACTGGAAGAGGAAAGCCTCTCCCTGGCAGATAACAAGCACCAAGAACCGAGAGAAAGAGGGGGGGAAAGATGAGAGTCTTGATATGGGAGAGAGGAATAACAGTGACTGCTGCACTCTCTGGCTCCTTCAGTCTCTTTGTGTGACTGGAGACTAATAATGTTGTCTCTCAAATGGCGGGATGTTCTCATTTCCTATTTTTCCCCTCTCCATGCGCGGACTGGACTTCCTGGAGTACAGCTGATACAGGGATGCTGATTGTGAACACCTATTCTTGGCCACTCAGTGTGCTGTGTAGGTCAGCAGAAACAGGCTGCTTTTCAATCAGTCAGGAAGACTGTATACGCCCATCAGCCATAACATTAAAACCACCTCCTTGTCTCTACACTGTCCACTGTCCATCTCCACTTACTGTATAGGACCACTTGGTAGTTCTACAGTTAGAGACTGTAGTCCCTCTGTTTCTCCATTTACTTTATCCCCCTTTTACCCTTAGCTGTAATGCTCAGGACCCCCACAGAGCAACCCCAAAGCAGGTATTGTGTTGGTTGTGGACCATTCTCTACATTGCAGTGACACCGTTGTGGTGGTCACCGCACAGGGTGCTGCACAGTTTGTGTTGGTCATCCTCTGGCCCTTCATCAGTGGTCACAGGACGCTGCCCACAGGATGCTGCCCACAAGATGCTGTTGGATGTACAGTATATTAGAAGTCGGTGGACAGTTGTCAGTCCAGCAGTGACACAGAGGTATCCAGCCAATGGCATGGTGTGGGCCGTGTCATGTGACCACTGATGAAGGACTAGAGGATGACCAACACAAACAGTGCAGTAGCAAATGAGCTATTGTCTCTGACTGTCCATCTATAAGGTGAACCAGCTAGGTTGGAGTGTATAATAGAGTGGACAGACAGTGGACACTGTCTTTCAACACTCCAGCAGCACTGCTGTGTCAGTATGGTTGAGGTTGGTCATCCTCCAGTCTTTTATCAGTGATCATAAGATGTTGTCCACAGGACGCTTTCCACAGGATGCTGTCCACAGGACTCTGTCCACAGGACTCTGCCCACAGGACGCTGCCTACAGGACACTGTTGGCTGGATAGTTTTGGTTGGTGGACAATGAGGTGTTTAACACTCCAGCATCACTGCTATGTCTGATCCACTCACACCAGCACAGTGCAATGCTAATAATGATCCACCACCTACATAATACCTGCTCTGTGGTGGTCCTGTAGGGACCATTGAAGAACAGGGTAATAAAGTATACAGAGAACAGATGGCCTACAGTCTGTCTCTATGTGGTGCTATGAGCTGCTAAAATGAATAGAGTGTACAGTAGATACATTGTGGTCGTCTTAATGTTATGGCTGATTATTATGTAGATAAATACAAGTCGAGTGGCAGCAACCTGTTTAAATCTGATTATGGAAAATTACTTGAGGACAATTCATTGGGCGGTGTTGTCTTCAGTCAATCAGTGAAATGTTTGATATTTGAGAGGATTTGGCAAATGACCAGCAAACCTTGTTCTAATACCTGTTTAATAGTGTAAATGCGCGCTGAGTAATGAGTAGCCGAAAGGGATTTGTGTGGAATAGTAATGAGCTTCAGTTAGAAGCTTCTCCTGATCATATTTCCATCTTGGCTCCTCTTTATTCCCTTATACTGTAATACCTGTTGCATTATTAACTGCGAGTCCTATTATTCCTAAGGTCTTGTCTGATTATGATTATGTTTGTATACTGTATTAACCCTCTGGGGTCTTTAGCTATTTTGCATATCTACTTGAACTGCCTTTAAAAGCACTTACACTTAACATGATGCCCACTTAACATCATGTTTCATATCAGGATGTTTAGCACAGTCTCAATTCTCTGTTTATCGAGGTCACATTTGACCTCAGATGCTGCGTAAAGAAGTAGTTATTAGATTTAATAGTCCATTATCGACTGAACGAAGGATGGAGGTTGCTGATGTAAAGTGTCAGTGCTTACTGATTTTCTGAGTGGTGAGTTGTTGTGTGTGTGTGTGTGTGTGTGTGTGTGTGTGTGTGTGTGTGTGTGTGTGTGTGTGTGTGTTTTTTTTTTTTACCAAATGCAAACAGACACATTAATCAACCACTTACACATGCAGAAAATGACAGCATATAAAATTATATTAAAATGATCTTATATCTAATCAGCCATCACCTTTCTTTCTCTCTTTACATTTACCTCACGCTCTTTACATTTTCCAGAGCGACTTAGAGGGTCAATGATATTACAGGTAGGCCAATGTAGTGTTAGGAGTCTTGCCCAAGGACTCTTTTTGGTGTAGCACAGCTTAGTCACTCAGCCTGGGATTTGAACCCCAGTCTCCCACATGTGGTGGTGGCTACTTGGCAGGTATTGGTGTTATCCGCTGAGCTACACCAACCACCCTTACTCTTCCTGGTTGGACAAATTCCTTGCAGAGCTTCTATTCTGTAGCTATGAACCGGCGGGATAAAGGTACAATGATAAAACACGGACTGCAGTAAATGACAACTTGGCAAGTGAAATGATCTTATCTCTGTAATTCTAATATAATTTTAGGACTATGGAACTTCTGTCCAGGTTTTATTTACCAGTTCTAAGTGTTTTTGGTAAGCTTTTCTTACTATACTGGCAAATAATTTAGCTTGTTTCAAGTATGTTCCTAAAATAAGCAACAGTATCAGCCACTACAGTGAGAAAAAATCTTTCTATTATTAAAATTAAAGTCAGGTACAGCTGTCTCGAAATTAGTCATGTGATCTTAAAATTAGCTTACAACTATCTCAAAATTAGAACTGTAAGATATGTCAACTAGATAAAAGATAATTATACTTACCAAGATCTCATTTGATTTGTATAAAATCTCCACAAACAAAAAGTCACCTCGCGTGTTTAAAGTGGTAGTAACTTCAGGCTCCCAAAGATGATGGGGCTATTAATGCCTGCAGGGTGTGAGTGACGGGATTCATAAATTGAGAAGAGGTGCTACAGTGCAGGGAATGCCTCGTTCCATGTGTGGAAAAAGGCAGATGTTAATGATTGGCTAAAAGGAGTGACTGCATTTGGGCGTGGCCAAAGGCCATAGTGTGAAGGAAGTAGCTGAATCTGCAGGTGTATGGAAGTGTGCGATCATATGGGTCAACAGTGGCTAAAATCCCAGTCTACAGGAAACTCTCCTCAGAATCGTGCCAGGGCAGGCATCCACCAAATCTGGTGCTCATGACAGTATTTCACTCTATTAGGTGCATTTCAATCACTGGAGACAAAACTTATTGTTTGCTGAACTTATTTTTAGTATATGACTTAATCTCAATTATGGCTTTGGGTTTAAATATTTTGTGTGTGTGTGTGAGTGTGTGTGTGTGTGTGTGTGTGTGGAATATACCGGGTTGTAGATGTAACTACAGAGATGTTGTATCGTTGTTCTCTGTCTATTTGTTGTGGTCAGACACAGGCCAGCAGGGTGAGAAAATAATTGGGGATGTTTATCTTGTCACTGCTGCTATTAGTGGGAGTAAAAATGCTAACAGAGACCCCCCGCTCACCCTTCCCCTTTGCTATCTTGCCATATTGCACAGCCCCACCACCTCTGGTTGCAGCATAATGGAACTGTGGCCTTTCAGCAGCGCCCTGGGAAGCTGTCCCATAACGCTGGCTTGGCTGAGGAAGGACGGGCCCTCAGCAGGGGCACAAAGCACAAGACCACTCACTCTATCAGGGATCTTTTGTTCCTGTGCACTTTGGACTTATTCTTCCAGCCACCTGATGCTTATCATAAATAACAGAGGTGTTCATGTAAACACGTCTCTTTCTGCATTTTAATGGTGGGGGTAGACATGGGCATTAGTAATAGCATGCAGTCTTTAAAGCTGCTGTGTAATAAAGCAGCGTTAGTAGTTTTGATGGACTTATCTGCCAAAGTGGCCCATCCCCTACCTCAATTCCATGCCTTCTATGCAACGTTTTCAGTCCTCCCTTTTAAAACATGCAGACTGAGAGTCATAGGAAGGAACAATGGGGCTGAGCATCATGAGAATGTTCAGGTAGGAGTGCAGGACTGTGTTCCACTCAAGCAGTTATACACCTGATTGCAGGCCAAGACACTTAGCAATGCCTAGGAACAGTGTTGGGGTAAAGTGGCACAAGGTAGCACGTTACAGTACCAGTACATTCGTTTCATCTGGCCAATAAATCTAATGCACTACAGTGTACGGTCTTGTTGTCACATTATAGTTTCTTAATAAAATGATTAATTGCGTAACGCATGAGCCTTTATCAGAGCAACACTGATTACAGAGTAAGCTCCCTTGACGAGTCCCCTCTGTGATGTTCTGTTCTGGTGGTCTTTAAACTACATAAATTGTTCCTTCGGTTAAGGTGACAGTCGATTTAAGGCACAGAGCCTACATTGAGCTGCTGGAACAACCAGGTTCAACTTTTGGTTAATCATCTTAACATAACATTCCCATTCCTGTATTCCAAGTTCCCATGTTCACAGGGCGGCAAGGGTGACTGATTGGCATGAGGAACATTTAGGAGCATTCATACATCTAGACTGGCCCACAAAATCCCCAGACTTAAACACTTTTTCAATTCTGTGAAAACAACCTGGAACAGCCAGTAAAATGCCAGGGAAGGCATCCACCAAATCTGGCCTCACTGAGAGTGTCACAGCTTTTATTCATGGTCAGTCACGGTTGGTTAAGTTTCTGTCTGGTGGGTTTATATTTCCTCTGTATAGATTACCAATAGTTTTCATAGACACCTAATTTCTGTTGGCACAGTTGATTTTAAGTTAGGATGCGCTTTTGCATTGTATGCATAAAGGTTTTGTTTTGATGCTGCAGTTTTTAAGATTTTCCATGCGGCTAGCACTACTGACATAATTGGCTGTGTCTTATTCCTGCTGCAGCCAGCAGAGGGCGGTAGCAGCGGTGCAGCTCTGGGGGGACTACAGCCCGGAACTCCAACTCCCAGAATGCCCCGGGCTGATCAAGTCAACAAGCTGCACCTGAGGCGTGGCCATATAAGCCCCCATCAAATTACCGTCTCTGCTACACCTATGTGAAGTGATAGCCAGTATGGTACAGACAGAGAAAATGAGAGAAAAAGCGAAGGCAAAAATCAAAAGGAGAACATGAAGAAAAATGTAAGAAGAAAGAGAACAAAAAGAAAAAGAGAGAAAAAAAGAAAAAGAGAGAGAAAAGAAAAAGAGAGAGAGAAAAGCAGAGGAAAAAATAAACAAAAGCAGCAAGTCCTTGAAAAAATAACTACATAAATAGAGTAGGGAATGTGGGTCACTCTGCGCAAGAGAAAAGGCACACAGACCTACAAAACCCCTTTTCTGTTAAACCCTCTCCTGTATATTTCTGTTCTTTAATAAACTTCTCCTTTTATTTGAGAACGTCGTCTCCTTTGTTTGTTTTTCCCGCCATTTCTCCCTCTCCCTCACAAACCCCTTCTGACGCACCTCATGTGTGCTGCATAACACAGCGGTAACAGGTGGGGATATCACTCCTGAGGTCGGGGGTTTAAACCCTGCCTAAACCAAAATCCCAAATGCGTTCCCACAAACAGTTCACTCCCCGCACACATAGTTTCAGGTGCATCCACATCCAGGAAACTTGTTTGCTTGCAATTTAAATCTTTACATCGCAGCAAACGGGTTCCTGCCCTGCGCTTGGGTCCACACCCCCAATTGTGCCGTGATAGCTAGTTTAGGAGTCTGAGGAAATATCACTTGATAGTAAGAGTGTGAATCAGTGACGGAGATAGGAATAACGTTATTGCTATTTACAGGAAGTAAATAGCCATATCATGGTCAGCTAAGGTCATATGGTGTTGATCATTACATATATTTCATATACCTCAATTCATTAACCTGTAGGCTGGAGGCTAGGGGGGCAGTTGAGTTCAGTTGAAGACCACCTAAATACAGCAATTTTTACCAGGTAAAATAACTGGAAGAATTTCTGGTTAACTCCATCATTATTTCTGTAAATCAGAGGTTGATGATAAAGCATGATATTTTATTAAATACAGAAGACGAGAGGGAGAGAAAGAAGCTGAAGGAGATTGACAGGGCTAAAGGAACAGATATGAAGGTTTGATGGAGAAGAAAGTGAGAGTTTTGTTTAAACTTTGCATTAAAATTAATACAGTATTTAATTGAACTTTACTGAGAAAAAAATAATCTGAGAAAATAATATTTATCACTAAGATAAGGAAATTCTGTCATCTAGCTTATTAAACATGCCCACAGACCAGAATCAGACTCGTTTTTACTTCACTAGTAAGAGTGAGCTGATCTATAATCTGTGCACTTGAATAATATATCAGGCAGCTGCAGCTTATCTAAGAGAGGAGATAGTGCTGCTTGACTTCAGTACCTTTGCTGGACCTGTGCCTGTCGTAAGTGGACAGATACAGTGTTTAAGTCATACTAGCTCTGTGCTTTATACAGAATACACAGAAAGACAGATCTACTGTGTGCCAATTTGACCATCATGACAAACAGACGTTTTGGGGCCATCTAAAAATTCTCCATGCCTACAGACCCCCAAGTACAAGCATAACCCCCCATCCACAAACCCTGAGGTGGATGATCAGTTTGTAGAGGCCACTAAATTGCTTCCACCAAGCGAAATGATTGTCCAACCGAAGTGAAGCCAGCTTGTCATCAGCTTTAGATCTCTCAAATCTCTCAGAGCTGAGAGGTCCACTAAAAAGCCACACCAGTGGTCACATTTGTGCACCCTCTTGTTCAGATTTCTGGTTCCTTCTGTTCTGCTGCACTCTTCATTCTCTCAGGCTGTTTTGTATCGCAGGTCATGGTCAGCAGTGGTGGAACTGGAACTGGAGCGCAGCAGGACCGTGTGGAAGTTTGTAGTGGCTAATTCTGGAGCCCAGTGACATTTTCTTTTATTAATTGCTTTTATTAATAACTATCAACATGTAAGGACAGCTCATCTGACACACACACACACACACACAAGCGTGCACACACCGGCCATCCAAAACATTAAAACCACCTTGTAGCCCATCTTTTTGTCTGCATAGTTTATTACCCTGTTCTTCAGTGGCCAGGGTCCCTACAGGACCACCACCAAGCAGGTGGGTGGTGGGTCATTCCTAGCACTGCAGTGACATTGAAGTGGTGGTGGTGGTGGTGGTGTGTGTTTTGCTGGTGTAAGTGGATCAAACCCAACAGTGCTGCTGGAGTCTTAAACACCTCAGTGTCACTACTGGACTGGGAATCGTCCAACCACCAAAACTAGCCAGCCAACAGTGTCCTGTGGGCAGCATCCTATGATCACTGATTAAGGACTAGAGGATGATCAACATAAACTATACTGACACAGCAGTGCTGCTGGAGTGTTTAAACACTGTGTCCACTGTCTGTCCACTCTATTAGACACTCCTAACTTGCTGGTCCACCTTGTAGATGCACAGTCAGAGACGATAGCTCATCTCCTGCTGCACAGTGCAGTGTTGGTCACCCTCTAGTTCTTCATGAGTGGTCACAGGACACGGCCCACAGGACACCATTGGCTGAATAGTTTTGGTTGGTGGACTATTCTCAGTCCAGCAGTGACATCAAGGTGTCTAGCAGCACTGCTGTGTCTGATTCACTCACCTCAGCACCACACACACCAACACACAAAACCGCCTCCATGCCAGTGTCACTGCAATGCCGACCACCACCCACATGATACCTGCTCTATGATGGTTCTGTGGGGGTCCTGACCCCTGAAGAACAAAGAGAAAGGGGGATAACACAGTAACACATAGGATAAAGTGCATCTATATGGCAGATAGAGGTAATAAAGGACCAGGACGTGTTTTTATATTATGACTGGTCAGTGTAACTCGTACTGCCATGGGAATGAATGATGAACGATGAAACTGAAACACCTGGTTTTAGACCACAATCATTTATTAGTATGGTGTAGGGCCTCCTTTTGTGGTCAATACAGCGTCAGTTCGTCTTGGGAATGACATACAAGTCCTGCACAGTGGTCAGAGGGATTTTAAGCCATTCTTCTTGCAGGATAGTGGCCAGGTCACTACGTGATGCTGGTGGAGGTTCGTCCTTCTTGGTGGTATGCTGACATTACCCTGGATACCGTGGCTCTTGATACATCACAAAGACTTGCTGTCTTGGTCACAGATGCGCCAGCAAGACACGCACCAACAATGTGTCCTCTTTTGAACTCTGGTAGGTCACCCATAATGTTGTGTGCATTGCAGTATTTTGAGCAGAACTGTGCTCTTACCTGCTAACTGAACCTTCACACTCTGCTCTTACTGGTGCAATGTGCAATTAATGAAGATTGGTCACCAGGCTGGTCCAATTTAGCCATGAGACCTCCTACACTAAAATGACAGGTGTTTCCGTTTCATTGTCCAACCCCTGTAGATGTCTAACGAGAGGCGTTAAAGTCAGTATGAGCAGAAGCTGCCATGAGTGCCTTCATTAACACATCAGAGACAGAACAAAGAACAAGATGATGCTGGATGCATTACATGTGTGTCATGTTTACTGTAGGATATGAATCCTGGCAGCAGCTGCAGATTACTGGCTGGGAATCAATGGATGAATGCATGTTTTGGATGAGTTTTTAAAATTTCAAGTCACTCAGTGCAGGGAAGAGAAGCTGGATGCCTTGATTTTTTTTTTTTATGCGTATTATGAAACATACTTTGAAAAAGTTGTGGGAGGTTCAAGACAAAAATATAACTTTAATGAATTCTCTGTAGTGTGAGTTATATGATTACACAGCAGCAAAAACCTAGAAAATCTCTGGATTAGGGTGTGATGGTAAAATATGGGGCAGGAATAAGTGAGACATTCATGCTACATAATCACTGATATGCTCTTCCTTTGTACTAAACATGGTGCTTTGATTTTTGTCATTACTGTGCTGCAGTATCCCAGTTACTGCTGCCCACAGGACACCGCTGGCTGGAAAGTTTTGGTTGGTGGACGATTCTCAGTCCAGCAGTGACACTGCGGACAACTGAAAGACAGCAACTGTGCTAATGTAACACATTTTGCTAATGTGTAAACGGCTGGTTCATTTGAATAATGGGAAGTTAAAGTGCCATGCATGGTCTCACTCCATTAACAGAAATTACAGGGGGAGGGCACAGAGAACCGAGAGCTTCATGTGCCTCACAGTGGTTTGGTCCACTACCTACCCACCCTGAACGATAGATATACATACATAGATGCATTGCGTTTAGGTTCAGCCAGGCACTTCAGTGGCCCTGGCTTTCATGATGGTCAATGTCGCTGCCAGACTGCACTCAGTACACTTACAGAGCTGGAGATTAAGGAAAAGGTACTGTCCAAAATGATAGTATAACAAGGATATTGCTCTCAGAAAGTGGGACAGGGTTATTGAATGGAGAGAACATCCATGCCTATATTTGTGCGATGTAGTGTATATTTGACCGTATAGCTGATAAAACTATTGGGGTGGTTTATATTAAGCTTATTTCATTTAATTACCTATAATGTTACAGTAAATTTTATGTGAGTAGTTAGATTCATTTATATACAATGAATAAGTGTGTTTACATGCACTCAGTGATCTAATAACTGCAGAAAATCTGATTTTGTCATTAATCCATTCACCTTATTTACATGCTCTGGAGTAATCAGATAATGGGGAAACTCCAGGTCAACATGAGTCAGGCAGTAATGGGATTGCTCCTTTGCAACCAGCTAATAAATTAACACTAACATGTGACACCCTTACCGTAAAACTGGTTTAAAAAAACACAACCGAGTTTACCTGAAAATATGAACATATATATGTTCACTATAAAGTGTGTGTATGTATGTATGTGTGTGTGTGTGTGTGTGTGTGTGTGTGTGTGTGTGTGTGTGTGTGTGTGTGTGTATATATATATATACTTCATTTCATCAAGCATGTTGTTAGTTTCAGCACAGCTCCCATAGGTGTTTTGTTGCCATCTCAGGGTTGTGGTGTTAAACACTGCATGCTTATTTCTAGTATCACAGTCTGTTTTTACACATGTACACATGTGCAGACTGGAAAATCCAAAGGAAGCCACAGTAACCTGTTTACAGCACTCAGAAACCCACACAGACACAAAGTCTTATTGAATTTATAAATCAGATGTCTCTGCCATAATCCGATCTATGAAATGGAAGAAAAGAATGCTGTTTACATGGCCACTTGAAAAGTCAGATAACTGGTAGAAATCTGTTTATGATCTGATTATTGAGTGCATTAAAACAGTCATTATTAATGATGAGGAAGCATTATGGCATTCCTTGTGTGAGATTTGGTTTTCTACCAGAACTTCTGCTAAACTCACACCCAACACCCAAATACTTTTCAGTGGCAGTGGTAAAAATCCCAGTCTACAGGAAACTCCTCAGAATTGTGCCAGTGAAGGCATCCACCAAATTTGGCCCGACTGTGCAATTCTTTAATGATGGCTGAACATTGATGTGGCCTACATCCAGAAACCCAGTCCGGTCCATCCCAGATCTAATCACTGCTGGTGGAGGTATTACATGCTATTGGGTGCATTTCAGTCACAGTTGACTAATTAATCCTTTGGTTACCACTTTGGTTACCACTCTTCAGGAACCACTTGTGAGGAATGTCTTAGATTATTTGTGTCTCCCAATAGTAAAATATCCATGCATGTATCACATCCTTTTCCTTTAAAAGATGGTTTTTCAAGGATTCCTTTGAAGAAGTGGTTCTCTATACAACCATGAACAATCAAAGAACCATTCGCAAGTTTAAATGGGAAAGTGATGCTTCGGAATAATGCAGAATGTGTTGTATATAATTCTATATGGCGCCAATAGAGGGTTCTGCTGTTACATTGTTGACATTTTTGATGCTATAGAGAACTGTATATAACTCTCCACTAAGCTGAAGAACAATTTGGCCATGTAAAGAGCCATTTAGACATGCGAGTGGTCCTACATAGAACTCATGGCTCCATGTACAACCAGTCCTTTTCCTGAAGATCTGTTGAAGAACCATTTTTTCTAAGAGCGTATCCACAGTGAGAAACATGGAGAGTGTTCGTTTGATAGTGCCCCACTGTTGTGCCTGTACTGTATCAGCCTGTTCGTGTGCATTTGAGCTGTTTGGTATATACTGGAATGTAAATGTCAGACCAGAGAGGCTTCAAAGTAACTCAGTGACAGTACAAGTGAGCAGAGACATGCAGGTTTATCTGCAAAGCTCCGTAAAATGTGTAATCCTGTTAATTCAGAATATGTGACACGATCCCTCTATCTCGCTCTCTCCCTCTCTCTCTCAGTCCAACTTCTTTAGCATAAGTTCTGGAATTTGTTTAACAGCAATTAAGCTACACCTGGCAGTCATGTTCAAACGAAGCCTGTTCTGCTGTTGCGTTCAGACCATGTTTAGACTGCTTGCATGGAAACGCAGTTAAACGCAGTCATGTTGCAATTGCAACGGAAACATTTCCCTGAAGAGAATCTGAATTACTGGGATAAATGATGTTCATGATGAGGCTTTCAGAAGCAAGGGCAAAACTATCCACGCTGAAATTAGAACACATATTTCTCAACCCGGGAGGAAGGATATTTTTCATCCATGGAAAAACAAAACAATCACGCAATTCATTACAGAACCCAAGTACACACTCCAAAGCCAATCTGTTTTTCTGTGAATGCAAGGCTTTCCAACATGACCATAAAAGGCACTACATTACCACTCAAGCCATACATTAAAAACACATTATAACAGAGCACAAAGGGAATTACCAGAGAATGTAATACGGCAGTACTGTGTGTATGTTTAGCAACTGAGCAATGCTCAAAACTATAATTATCAGATTTATATTCTTCTATTTCTTCTTCTTGGTCGACAGAATTTTGTTCACTAACTAGTGGTGGGTGTGGCTCAGCAGTTAACACCACTACCCACCAGAAAGCTACCACCTCATGTGGGCAAATGCTAAGCTACACCAATAAGAGTCCATGGGCAAGACTCCTAACACTGCACTGGCCTACCTGTAATACGAATAACCTTGTAAGTCGCGCTGGATAAGAGCGTCAGCTAAATGGCTAAAAAATGAAATATTGACACCATTCCAACTCTGAAATGGTCCGTCTGGTCAGGAATGTTGTGCTTGTGTACAGGTTTTGATCCGACACACCGCTATTGGAAAAACAGTGTTAAATTCTGATTATGTTCCTATTGAGAATGAACCAAGTGGAAAAGTACACACCCATCTACTGTACTTCTGCTCGTCAACAGACACTGTTTTACATACAGCACAGACCCTCAAGCATGTTGGTGTAACCCACACTCATCTTTTTCATCTTTTTTTCTCAGTCGCTCGTTTATCTCATAGAGTCCCATTTATTTTTCAAACTCTATTGTTTTATTTAACCTACAGCTAGCAAACTGCATATACTTACTCAGGCCAGATTCCCAACTCTAACCCACAGCCATACTGACCCACACTCCTCTATGCATTGTTAATTCATCCCTCGTTCCTCCTGCATATTCCCATTCATTTTCAGAGCACATAAGCAACAGGCTAGCAAGAAGCTTAAGCAATCACTCTGCATTTTCTTCAGTAAACACCCTTTTCCAGTTTTTATTAATAATTCTACGAACAATGTTTCTAGTTTTGCATGTATTACAGTAATAACAGCACAAAGACGGATTTCAGTCAGTTGAGTGTTTTGTAAATGTATGCTGCTTTTGAAATATGGGTATTCAGGAAAGGCCTGAATCTGGTGTTGACCTGAGGACAATAGGATCTCTTTTTGAGTCTTGGTTCGAGGTTTTTTCCTTTTTAACTGAAGGAGTGGTTCTTTGCCTCTGTTGCCCTTGGCTTGCTTATTGGGGGCTGAGACACCAGATTCTTTGCAAAGCTGCTTTGTGACAACATCTGTTGTAAAAGCTCTGTATAAATAAATGGTGACATGGCGTGGCTAACGTGGCGTGACATGACGTGACTTGACCTGACTTGACTGGCCTAGGCCTTAATGAGCAAAGATGAGTTGAACTCATCACTTCTCCAAGCAATGCATCAGTGAATAATCCAGCTGTTTAACAACACGGTTTCTGCCTCTGTGATGGATCATCGCATTGGTTCAGGAATACTCTGGCAAACCAACATCAATAAACATTGTCACTGCAGCAACCAATCCCTGTTAAAGAAGACCAAGTAACCACACCGTCATTTTCTTTGGCAGGGCACATATGTGTTACTTCACGAAATGTTAAGTCACTGCTGTTTTGGAGTTTTTTATCCAGGTGGTGCTGGATTATTCTCAGCACTGCAGTGACACACAGAGCATGTATGATGTGGGTGGTGGATCATTCTCACCACTGCAGTGACACTGAGGTGGTGGTGGTGGTGGTGGTAGTGGTGTGTTATTGTGTGTGTGTGTGTGTGTGGTGTGCTGGTGTGAGTGGATCAGACACAACAGTGCTGCTGGAGTGTTTAAACACTGTGTCCCCTCACTCTCCACTCTATTAGACACTCCTACCTTGCTGCTCCACCTTGTAGATGTACAGTCAGTTTGTGTTGGTCATCCTCTAGGACTCTGGCTGGATAGTTTTGATAGGAACACTATTCTCAGCCCAGTGTGACACGGAGGGCTTTAAAGCTTCAGCATCGCTGTTGTGTCTGATCTACTTACACCAGCACAACACACACTAACACATTGCTACATCAGTGTCACTGCAATGGTGAGAATGATCCACCATGATGCATGCTCTGTGCGTTTGTGACCATTGAAGAACAGGATGAAGGGGGGTGGGGTAATAAAAGTACACAGACAAACAGATGGCCTACAGTTTGTAAGTAACTCTAAACGTGGTGTTGGTTTACAGTGACAAAAGAGCCTGTCAGCTAACTGGTTTCGCTGCAAGTGGAGTAAAGACCCCTTTGATTGTGGGGATCTGCAGATCAAACAACAAAAAACACACATTTTTTATGCTTTATTGAGCCAAAACCAACAAACCATGCAATACATTACATTTCATTTTAGCACTGAGTTTTTTTGGGGGTTTTTTCTCCATTTAAAGAGATATGCATCTGGTCTTGTACGGCTGTAAATAACTGGCCAGCAGCATTTTAAAGATGGTCACTAAGCAAAGAGATAATCATACATAGACTTTCCTATAACTCTTCCACTTCTGGATTGTCCATCAAAAAATTCCTTCCCCTGGCTCCCTCTGCTGGTTTGATGAATGCTGTCTCTTTTTTACAACAACCCTGTGCTCCTAAAAACCTGGTCCCAAGTGGAACCCATCCTCCTCACAATCACAAAAACCATCAGCCTAATATGGTCACTGTCTCACAAGAAGTCCAAGAAGTCCAGTATTGTACAAACAAACCAGTATTGTATGTTATAAATGTCATGTATATACAGAGCTATGATTTTATTCCGTGTCACATTCCTTTTGTAATGTAAGTTTTGCCTAAACTCTTAAAATATGATAACACAATTTGTAGGTCACATAGCTGTAGGCAACACCAGCCAGTGAATTTTCTGACCTTAATCAGACTAGTGATACAAAACTGACAGGTAGGAAAAGGCTAAGATAAGCATGTTGCTGGTTAGATGTATATGTGTTGAAGATGCGCTGCGTTAATAATAACTGCTAAGTCTGCAAGACAGCATTGTCGATAAACCACCTTACACTCAAAGTGAATCAGAACTAGTAATATGGGTGTAAACCAATGGCTGAAATGGACTCGTGTACAATGATAACATGTACTATGCTTGAATTGTTTATGGATATTATGAATGTCCTGTCTTCTGGGCAAGAAAAGGAACAGGACTCTCTAGATTGTTGTCAGTGCGTTAATGGGGAGTTGCATTAATAACCTGCACATGTGTGAAGAAATGCAGAGGGGGTCCATACTGAGGGGAGGTCAAGCTTCTTACTGCATGGTGTCCCACCCACGACAGCTCCCTGAATGCAAAACCAAAGAGCTCATTGTTGACTCCAGGAGGGACAAGCAGAATGTACATACCACTGAGCATCAGGGGGATGATTATGGGAAGGGTGGGCAGCTTCAAGCTCAATCTCATTTGGTTGCTTAACACATCACCATTATCAAAAAAAAGTCTGGGGTGACTGCCTGTTGATCTTGTTAACTATTCTCTTCTGATTTCTCTGGTTTACTCTTCTTATTTATCCCCTTTGGTAATTTTGCTGGTTGGTTACCTTACTTAGTTTTGACTTCTGCCTGTTTCCTGATTTATGCCTGTCTACCCGTCTGGTTATGACCGCCCTGATCTTGTTGCGTTTAACTACCAACCTGTTTAATAAACATCTCTTAGCTTTTAGTTCAGCCTGTCCCTCAATCTGTTTGTCAATCACCACAACATGTTACAGTGTTACGCACACAGAAGTTGAAAGGAGCGACATATTTTGTATAATGTTTAGAGTAAAAATTACGATATTTGTAGTGGAGTTAAAGGTCATCCAAAAAGGTCATGGAGTTAAAGGTCATCCAATAATACTTAAGTAAAGTACAGATACACAAAAAACTACTTAAGTACAGTAACTAATTACATTTTACTTCATTACTGTCCATCACTGGTAATCAGACAGTACAGGTGCTAGACTGGCTTGCCTGTAGACAGGACCTGTCTCTTCTTTGAAACACATGCAGCATCTTATAAAACACAAAACACAACAATGACGGTCATGTGCAGCTGTGTAAGACTTGGAATGTACGAATGGCAAACCCGTAGCTTCTAATACGGGATCCCCTGGTGTCTACAGTAGCCTAATGATTATTACTGGTAGTGCTGGTGAAAGGGAAGGTGATGTAACACAGTGGTAAACATACTCCTGGCTCCTGGTTTGGTTCAGGCATCAAATTTGGAATGGTTTTTCATTTTTGAATTGCCAACTAGAATTCCCTAATCACTTGATTCTGCTTTTATAAGCATTTCATGCACCGTCCCATCTTGTTTATTGTAATTGAAGTTTGCACCTTTCCTTACTTTAGGGCACTATAAAGCCCTGACACAGTGAGTGAAGCTGATGTAATTCATCCTGGAGCATCTCCAGCCAAAATAGCCCTGTTCTCTGTCTGCTATTACAACAGCAGGAGTGACAGAGGTTGGGGGCAGGTTGAATCACTGAGCCGCACTCTTAAGTTATTTCAGGTGAAGCAACAGCACTATACGTAATTGAATGACCATGGTTGTGGGCGGCTCCATCATTCCACCAACACCTCAGGTGACAGGGGAAGGAGAAGGCCCACCTGCGTGTGTTGGCTGTTCATTGATTGATGATCCAATATGGACGCTATGTGCACGACTGTAATTCATCGATTTAGCTCGGCCTTTACACTAGAGCGAATAGCTCACCTTCGATCACTTAATAGATTTGTTTTTGTTTGTTTGTTCTTATTTAGGAAAATATTATTATTGCACCGTGTGAACATGCCCTGACGAATGGGCCGCAGCATTTATGTGGCGGATGGGCAAAGGTGTGGTTCAGTGCCGAGCTGTTTAATAAACCTAGATGCAGACCTCTCGGCTCTAACCCAATAAATTACATCAGGCTGAGATGTTTCGTTCTCCCTCTTTGGTCTCTTGTGTCCAACAGCCTGCTGAAAGAAATAAAGGCACATCAATAGGCTGCTGTTAACAATGTCTAGGTGCAGACCATTACTGATTACCTGCTGCTTCGCCCTGCTTGCCTCTCTGGCATTTTGTCATTTGCTGTAGATCAGTAGACATACAGACTCCTGTAGTTAAACAGGTTAAAGCAATGCTGCACATAAAGTGACTGAGAAGATAAAAACAGGATGAGCCATAAAGTCATCCATCACATCATTATGTGGTGACACTAACAGGCTAGCTTGTTGCTAACAGTAGTCACTCATTTCTTGTTTCTCACTTTTAGGTTGTACGTGCGAAAGGTCAAAAATGATGCAATCCTGAGAGTTGACTTCCCACGTCCATGCCAAGTCGAGCCCAGCATGAGCCGAAGACAATGTGGCATGGTCCAGAACGTGTGTCACTTAGACATGTAGCCGAAATGTGTGAGCATAGAGGTAACACACTGCTGTCCAATGCCTTAGTACTTCAGTGCATAGGTCCCCTTTATGATTTTCTCTCTCACCAGGATATTATCCTGCTGAAAGCCTGCAATGCCGTCTATCCCATCCTCCTGGCTTCATCTGTTACATTTGGATAGGTGATACGGACATCGCAGAGTCATTAGCTCAGTACTTGTGGTAAAGTCGCCCACGGGTTCACACTTATCCATCACCATCACCAGTCCTGTAGGTCATAGGCTGCAAACAGCTGTCATAGCAGTGCACCTCATAAGTGTGTAGCAGCTGACTTAATATACAGTGTCCTTCCTAGAGGGTTTTAAGAATAATGAAACAGACACAGGGCAGATCTCGTGTTGAAGCATGCTGCCGTATCATATTGCACTTGTCACAATGAGGGAAGGCCTATCTGAAGGCCTTAGCTTTCAAGCTGGGCGTCGTGCTTCTCCTCCGAGAGGACGTTATGAACCAGAATTCATAACAGTCCGCAGAGCAAAACGTTCAGCTGCATGAACCTCACGGTCCTAACGTGGCCCCGCTTGCCTTCAATCAAGCTGTTTTATTTACAGGGGACAAAATGGGCCTACCAGTGTAATGGAATGTCATGTTGAACACATCAAAAGACTATGTGGCCCAGGGCATGAATTAATTTTCAGATTATCCCTAACTGACAAACCAATCTATGCAACTTTAAACCTAGCTTATATCACTCTTGTCTTTTATCTCTCTGGTAATTGCTGCTGACTTAATTTAAGCTCTCATAGTCTTACAGGCTGCCTCTCAATATGTCGTTTTCATTCCTCACATTCTTGTCCATCACATGTCTCTTTTCTCATGACTCCTGTCTTAGTGTTGGAAATGCCTTATGACTTTACATGGTTATTAAAAGTGAGGCAGCTCATGGACCTGGCTTGTTAAGATGTATTCCTGGCAAGGAATACTTTGTGACAGTTTTGTAAATCTAGCATATGTAGTATTAACTCACTGGTCACTTCATTAGGTTCAGCTTGCTAGTACCAGGTTGGACCTCCAACTGGAATTCTACTGGAAACATTGCTCAGAGATTTTGGTTCACATTGGCATTACAGCATCTCACAGCTGCTGCAGACTCATTAGCTGCACAGCCATAATGCAAATCTCCCATTCTATTGCATCCTGCAGGTGACATATTGGCTTGAGATCTGGTGACGGTGGAGGCAGTTTGAGTACGGTGAACATAGCATGTTATATTGCTGGAAGTAGACATCAGAAGATGGGAACACTGTGGTCATAAAGGTATGGACATGGTCAGCAACAATACTCTGCTGTGGTGTTTAAACAATGCTCAGCTGATATTAATGGGATATCAAATGAGTGGCAGCAGGTGTGGTGGTTCTGCTGCTGTACTTGCAGCCCAAAATAGGCAGTGGTCATAATAATATGACTCGACTGTGTGTAATATTTTATTTATATATATACTAGATTTGCACTATTTTTGCAGATTTTTATATCATATATCATACAGCATGTGCAGTTTTTCACTCATATTCAACAGCATGTGCAGACCCCAGTGTCTTTAACATGTGTGTCCACTCACTGTCCACTCCTACTTGGCTGGTCCACCTTGTGGATGTACAGTAGGAGATGATGGCTCATCTGCTGCTGCACAGTGTTGGTCATCCTCTAGTTCTTAATCAGTGGTCACAGGACGCTGCTCGCAGCGAGACGATTCTCAGTCCAGCAGTGCCACCGATGTGTGTAGCAGCACTGCTGTGTCTGATTCACTCACACCAGCACAACACATACTACCACACCCCCTCCACCACGACCAGGCCTGTGTCAATGCATTGCTGAGAATGATCCACCATTCACATATCTGCTCCGTGGTGGTCCCCTAAGAATCCCAGACCATTGAGAAACAAGGTGAAAGGAGGCTACGTTTAAAAAAACTATGGACTACAGTCTGTACAGGTAGAACTACAAAGTACCAGATCTCATCTGGTCATTTGTGAGACGCATTTTTGTTGTAAGTGTCAATAGACTCTGGCCAAAGTATAAGCAGATAGGAAAGGTATGGTAGTGCTAGATGTAAATAGCCTCTGACTGAAGTGTAGTCGTTTTGATTACATTATCAGGCAGGGAATCGGTGTGACTCGGTATGACCATATGTTTCAACTCTCCATATGTATTCATAGCCCATTCACCCATGTTCAGACACTCCTACACGAATGACATAATTACGCAGTTGGTGCCAGATTTGGTTGGTGCCTTCTCCGACATTGTATGGGTTGTTCCAGGAAGTCCCACAGATTTTCAAGAGGATTTAAATCTGGGTTCTGTGGGTCAATCCAGATGTGTGAATACTCCTGAATGTTTAATGAGTCACATTTGCAGCCCTGTGAATGGGAGATTTGTCATCTTGGAATACAGAGATAGGAATGTTATGTTCCTTGGTAAGATGATGAGTAAAGGGCAAAACCGGGTTCACCAGTAGCTCAGTGTAGGCACTGTGGTTTACATTTGCTTCACCTCAACCAAAGAATCCATTTCCACATTATATAAAGCAAACAAATGTAAGCTCATTAAAATCTATAAATAATTCTCTAAGGGTTAAATACCTGTACATGCTTTCAGCATAATATATAAGACCAGAAGGCTGGAAGGACACTCGCTTAGTAGCAAACTGGCTGAAAGTGACTGAAGGCGTATGTAATGTGTTGCACTCTTATGAGAACCATCATATATTATCCTCGCTAGCCCATTGGACTTGTGCTATTGTGTATAATGGAACGTCGTGATCATCATAGAAAGGGAATGAAACAGATTTCTTGGTTCCAGTTTGAGATTAGTTTGACTCCCTGCCTTCATCAGTTATCACTGTAGCAAGTGCTCAGATCAATAATGTATCAGCCAGCAGAATGGCCAGTGTCCCTGCAATCATTTGCTACCTTTTCCCATCTTCCTATCTTATTGTGCACGTAACCATGGGGACAAGTATGAAGATGGATTAAAGAAAGGGTGGAAAAAAAACCCTGAGAAACGAGACAATGATCGAATTCGGAGCCAATATTGGTTCAATATGTTTGCCAAAAGTAGGTGGCTGGATGTGGATTAGGTACAGTGCTAGGCTGTAGATATTACGTGCTATTTAAAGCAATATAATTGGATAACGTTCATCTCACTAAAGGTCCCCACTGAAAGGCTGTGCTAATGTTAATCTAATGTTAAGTAGGAAATGCACAAGTGCTAGCAGGAAAAACCTGCGGGGCAAGGGCTCGGCAAGCCGAGTTATCTTTATGGACTCGGAAAGGGTATCTTTATAATCGTTCCGAGTGCAATCCAGCTGGCAATAATACACAAACCCTGCTTTTCATGCTCTATCAGCTTCACTGATCAGTCCTAAACTCCAGTCTAGAGTGCAATGGCCTTTTGATCTGATCTCCCTGCGCTTTTATACTCTCCCTACCTCCCCCCTCCCCCCCTCCCTCCCTCGTCACCATGCTTGCACTCTGCCTGAACTTGACGGCGAGCTTTTTGAAGAGGCAAGTGCCTGCAGAGGTCTGAGCATGATTAATTAATGGCGTTTGGTGTATAATTGGGGAGTCTGTGCCGCTCTCTGGTTGGGTGGATGACCATAACTCTCAGACCTGAGGTGGTAGGAAGGAGAAGAAGTTAGTGTGTGGGTGGGTGCGGGGGTGAAAGGTGGACTGTTGTTTACAGCGGTGTGCATTAATAATATAGATTTGCCTCTTTCTGGAGTGGCAGGAAGTGACAAGCTGTCACAGAGAAGTATTGATATTGCCTTCATTCATATGCTGCACAGCTGTCCTCATGTGGTTTCTCTCTCTCTCCCCCTCTCTCTCTCCCTCCCCCAAACCCTGCCCCCCTGCTGTTTTCTGAACGCCCACATGCCTCACAACACCTCCTCCAAAATTTAGCATCAGGCAGACAGGCTTGGTTTCTGTTCCGAGGTAACCAAATATTTATGCTCGAAAAGAGCTGAGCTTGTAAGACCCCTCCGAGCTGTCGTGCTGTTGCTGGTGGTGTGCAGCATTTATGTTTTAATGATGCACTCAAGTCACTACAGGTACACCGAATCCACACCGGCTCCATGTTTTGTTGTGCGCATTCTGTTTACATATGAGAGCCCACCTGTTCAGGAGGACTCAAATGCTGGGAATGTACCAGGCCAGTCCTGATGTGTGAACATTCTGGAAAGTTCATCATGCCAGTCGGCCACATTTGTAACACTGTAAACGCGAGAAACTGTTGGAATATTGGAATAGGAACGTCATGGAGTGAGGAGAAAAGGCCTGGTTCTGCTGAACAGCCAGACGGTCCCAAAGCTGGAAAACAGAAAGAGCAAAGAAAGAAACAGATTGATACCAGCAACAGCACCAGCGCTGGATGAAGTTATAGATGATCCTAGCTGCAGAAAGTTTTGGAACCAAATGAAACATTCCTTTACCGTTGGGAAGTGTAATGGTTTGGCCCAATAAAAGGAATTTTGGGAATTTTCTCTCACCATACTTCCGAATCATAATACATTATTATGCTAGAGTCCTTTATATTTGACGTTACTATTCGTTAAAGGCCACTAGGTTTCTTTATTCTGCAATTTAAATTGTTCTGATTTTTTACAACCTTATGTTGAAACAAGCTTACACACACAGAAGTGTCAGATTGTGATTCTATTGGGAAGGAAGGTAAAGGTTACCAGAACCAATAAATGATGATAAAGTAGACTGATATGGGCAATACTTATTGAGCTACACATACAGAAGTAGTGTCTCTTAGTACGGTGTTAGGCCGCCATGTTTGCTAATGCAACATGCTAGACATCTCTGTATGGAGTTGACCGCTGACCACGGTGCCTCCACACAAGGATTCATTGGTTGTTCCCATCGAGACAAAAGCGGGTCTCCGCACAGAAGATGACCTGCTGCCATTCTGAGTCACTTCATGACAGTCTGGCACAACACCAGTGCAGTCAGGTGACACTGAGGTGGTGTTATAGCAAACACGCAGTCAGGTACAGGTGATTAAGGCCCATTCTTTCTCAAATCACATGCGTAGCTGAAACCTGAATCAACAGCATGTCTTCATATAGCAGACCTACCTTCCCTGTTCATTCCTGTCAGCTGATTCCTTCTGGGTGTAACTATTTGTGGAGGGGGGACGATGAGTGTACATAAATGAACATGCCCAGATATTTCTATGCTTCCTTTAAGTTTGCATGGATGTCAAGCAAAGCATCCACTAGAGGGCAGTTAGGAGTCAAACGTTTCTGACCGTGTGCAAACACAGACTGGTTTCCTGAATGACACCAAGGTTCTTTTGAAGGCTGAATGGAATCAGTTCAAGAACCAGGGTTCTGTTGGTCAAAGAAGCTTATAGAAGGCAATCGAGAGACGATCTTGAATGGAGAGCGCTCTGTTTTAGGTTCTGATTGGGTAGCCTTGTTGGTTAGGCTGTATTTTCAGTGTTTCTGTTTTGTTTTGACACATTTAAATGAAAGCTCTGCTCTGCACCCACATTTGGCCTCTGTATGGGTGTGCCTTGGGGTGCCACTTAACATCCCAGCCAGTGTGACTCGGCCTGTTCCCAGACCGACACCACACTCTCTATAAAAGATGCATAAGGCTTCTTTTATTGCTGAATGCACTGTTACTTTTCTGGATGAGTGTGTGGGAGGTCATTCTGAGTGAGACTTGGACAGATAAACACTTACTGCTGTTATAATTAGAGCAATAATAAATCTGATGTTACTTAACCTCCTATTCATTTATTGGCTTGTCCAGAACGGTAGTCTGTGAAACAAGCTAAATACAAATCTAAATTTGAATGGCTTGGATTATGCCCATTACTTGTCAGATAAATGTGACAGCAGCTCCAAGAAATTCGTGCTACTAACAGAGAACAGCAAATTAAACAAAAGACACATTTGTGTGTCATCTATTTGACATCAGTTGAGAGCACTTAAATGTATTGTCAGTTTCTTAAGATTTTCTCCAGTGTTCCAGTATTGTTGCACCAGCACACAGGTCTTTGTAGATCGCCTGAGAGCAAATTATATATATACTTCCATCTATTCTAATTATAATTGTCACTCTTTTGGGATACGGTTTGCTTTTGGGTGCTCTTTTCTTTGGAACAACAAATGGGCCTTTAGTCCTTAAATTGGAAAAAGCGGTGTAGTGTGTCCACCTAGTTCTTGGCCTTGAGACACAGAACATTGTGGACCGTTGATTCAGCTTGTTCATTGGCACTTGAATATATGAGGTTCTCAAGAAAATCTGGCTTTTTCAACAGAGAATAAGTATTCTAACAGTTTCTGTATTATTCAAAACAGTTTCAGCATTGCGGGGCTCATTTTGCAATTACAGTTGGACTACTTCATCTTGCATTCCAAACTGTAAGCCTAATTTAAAATCACATTTTTGTGACATTGTTTATTCCATTTTCTTTCCATTATTTTCATATTGGTTCTGTTTTAAAACCACACACGAGAAGTTTCATTTCCAAAGAGTGTAGATAATGGCTTAAAGTATAGGGAAAAAAACATAACCTTGAATAAATTGGATACTACTGCTGCTACTCCTACTCCAATCCTTTGCAATCAATGGCTCCCCAAAGTCAGTGCCCCATAGACATAATCAGGCACTTGCTATCGTTGTGGTAAGGCTCTGCCAGAACTTTCTGCTTATTTCAGGCCTTTTTATGCCTCCAGTGTCATCATCAGTGATTAAAATAAATGCATGGTCAGTGGGGTTGAGGTTCTGAAAATCTCCATTCTTGCTTTTGCAATATGTTTGAGGTCCTGCTGCAGACATTCGCCGAGACCCTCGAGCATTTGCAGATGCAGTACTTACACAGCACTAATTCAGTATCTGACTATTATCTACTATTGTTACCAGTCACAGCATTAACATCATAGCATTTGTAAAAAAAAAAACGCATAGGAGGTCATGAACCCACCATGGGACGTGGTCTTTAATGACACACAGGGTAGAGAGGCACGTACAGAGAAATGAACTATGGGGGGAGGTCACTAACAGCAACCGGCTTCATCGTGATGGTCACCAACACCACTCCACTAACCCACTTACCAACATCAAATGCCACATTAAATATGTATATATAACCAATAGGAAACAACAGTAACAACACAATGAGTCCTTTTAAGAAGGACCTGCACCTTCCATGAGTCTTTGTGTGTGGTCGTCTGCATGCCACGTCTCCAAAGCTCATTGGAGCCTGTGCCAGTCTGTGGCAGCCTAGCAGATATGGAAGCTAACATTATAGGTACTTAGGGCAAAATGGAGATACATGTGAGATACATGGAGAGCCTTTATGTAATGCTTGCTCCTCATTACAAGTGGAGGCATAAAATAATGGTAACTCATTTGTGGCATACGCATAACAATGTAGCCCAAACAGGTTGTTTCATAGAAGCTTACCAGCATACTTGATCTAACGTGGGAGTCTTTCACCCACTTCAGCTTTACTAATCTGGTTTAGCTAGATAACAGCTTAGGCTTTAAAGGCAGAATTTGGACTGAAGACCTCGGGAACCATGCTAATTAAGTTGGTCTTGTTCCTCTGGGCCACAATGAAAATTGAAAAAGTTAATTTGAAAATCTTGAAAATCTTATCAAAGTCTGATGACTGTGTGCTATACAGTATTTCACCATATTTCTCTTCTCTCCATACAAACTGGGTGGTCCTAATCTTGGGTAATGCCTCTATAAGCACTGCCTAACCAATCACAGCTGACGTCTTTTGCCCCGCCCACATACACCAGTTTTAGAGTTGCGTAAATGTGTAAAATGCTTTTTTTATGGTCACGTAAAAATGTGTTCAGGTATCTTGATACTGTGTTGTTGCCATATCGTCCAACCCTCTTCATAGATGAGAGGTTATGTGGATGCTGCCATTATGCTCTTAACTCTTTTCAGGCCCGGATCATCCCATGGGTTTTTGGGTTTGTGTCCAGGGACTTGAGGGTTTGCTAGTGTGGTTTATGTCTCAGCTGTCCGACACAGTGTCTGGCAACTTACTATTATCATGCGACCAGGGCACATGAATACAGTTTTAAGATACAGATTTAAGATGGAGAGTGTTAGCCTGATACTGTGCTCCATGTCACCTGTTTAGATAGAAATGTCTATAACCCAGAAATAGCTCACAGATGAACTACTAAAGATGTTTGGTGATCTCACTTAACTTAACTAGACCACACTGCAAATATTCCCATCCAGAGTCTTGTTTCTGCTGTGTATATGAGTAGTCTAATTGAATCAGAGAGTAGTATATTTTGAAAACCACGACACTCTGTAGACACAGTTTTCTCTTCAACTTCACGCCGCTGTCCAATGAAAAACATGTACAGGGGTTGGACAATGAAACTGAAACACCTGTCATTTTAGTGTGGGAGGTCTCATGGCTAAATTGGACCAGCCTGGTGGCCAATCTTCATTAATTGCACGTTGCACCAGTAAGAGCAGAGTGTGAAGGTTCAGTTAGCAGGTAAGAGCACAGTTCTGCTCAAAATACTGCAATGCACACAGCATTATGGGTGACATACCAGAGTTCAAAAGAGGACAGATTGTTGGTGCACGTCTTGCTGGCGCATCTGTGACCAAGACAGCAAGTCTTTGTGATGTATCAAGAGCCACGGTATCCAGGGTAATGTCAGCATACCACCAAGAAGGACGAACCTCCACCAGCATCACGTAGTGACCTGGCCACTATCCTGCAAGAAGAATGGCTTAAAATCACTCTGACCACTGTGCAGGACGCAGTATATGTCATTCCTAAGACGAACTGACGCTGTATTGGCTGCAAAAGGAGGCCCTGCACCATACTAATAAATGATTGTGGTCTAAAACCAGGTGTTTCAGTTTCATTGTCCAATCCCTGTATCTCCACTTTTGTCCATTTTTACATTTATGCATCATTTAAACACATCAGCTGCTGTTTATGCTGAGTGAGGTTTTTGACCTCTCCTGTAAGGTTGCCATTTTGGAGATACTTGTTTTTCTTTGGACAGTGATGATATATTTGAATAGTGATTATTTCATGTCAAGCAAATCTGCTAGCCTACATAGCGAAAGCAGCAAAAACTGTGAGACTAGACCTTTTCCAGAGACTTCACTTTAAGCTTACTAAATGGATAATGGACCCAAAGACAAGGGTATTCTCTTAATACTCCTTTTCACCATGAAGCTCTTGTATGAAAGTGCCTCGTTAGGGACGTTATGATAGATTTAAGTTCTCCTTTTGCTATTATTGGGATGTTTCACTGTGGATTACAGCAGGGATGGCCATAAGCAGCATGCTGACTGAACAGCTCAGTGGTCGACAAATCGCTTTTTGCCACACATTGAATCAGAGTTAGCACACTGTTAGCTCCAAAATGAGCTCAGCACAGCCAAGAGTGCTGGGTATATTACCCCAATGAAGCTACAGCTACCATAAAACAACAGAAGGGCAAAGATTCATAACCCACCACAGAAGACTTGCATAAAAGCACTATTATGTGAGATTGGACGGGGATCCCTCTTTCGTGATTAAAGTATATTGGTCATTTCTCTGTAAGCCGAGATGTGAGTGGTGTGAACACCTTGGCCTTATTTAAGGCTTTGTTCCTTAGAACTGGAGGCATAAAAAATGTGGTAACTCATATGTGGCACACGCATAACACTGTAGTCTAAACAGGTTGTTTCACAGAGGTCTCCCAGTGTACCTGATCTAACATGGGGGGGGGTCTTTCACCCACTTCAGTGTAACTAATTTGGTTTGGCTGGATAAAGGTTTAAGGTTTGAAGACTGAAAGCCTCAGCGAACCTTTCTCATTGGGTTGGTCTTGTTCCTCTGGGCCACAATGTACATGTATAAGTCAGATAAGCCACACCAGCTTCATGATCGAAGGTCTGCTTGATCATGTCTCTTATGAAACATAAAAGACACCCATGCAGGCAGCCTTGAAAATGCATGCTCCGGGAGTTTCCACATCCGGAAAGTTTTTCACCTTCATGTTTTGCTTCCCTCCTTTTCCTTCCTGGCTGTGTTCTCCCTCGCTCCTCTTTGAACAAGAACGTCAGCGCTTCTAAAAGCCCGTTTTTGTTGCTTCAGTAAGTCCTGTATGCAAAAGTGTTGTAATTAAGTAGAGGTTGCCCGCTGTTGCACGGGCTAACAGAGCGGCAGGGCGGACCTGGCTCTCCTGCCAGGAGTTCATTAGAGCACCGGGCACGTCGCTTCAGCTGCCAACCTTAAATGCTGTGATTTGATCACAGCTTGATGCAGTGAAGGTAGCAATAAAACTGCTTTGCTGTCACACCGTGATTGGCAGAAAATGCAGGCATGTGAGGAAACAGAAAGAGAGGGGAGAAAATTACACTCCATCTGGCTCCATGTCCGAGGCATGCTTGTACAACTGTGTGCGGGGCAAACTCAACAATTACTTTTTAACCTTCCTTTGTGTGCGTGTCAATGATGAAACTGTCCAGCGCTAAGGAACTGGGGTTGAGGGAGGTACGGGCTAAACTGCAGATTTAAGCAGAGCCGCAGAGCGTGCTAGCCAAGTGTTGCAAGTCATCTGCTAAGTGATTAGGAAATAAAGCTAATTGGTCAGGATGTGTTCTTTCTTCTCCAGAGTTGGCACCCACGCTCCATGAACTTTTCAGAAGATAGTTTCCAGGTAGAACAGCTTGCTCATGGGCAAAAGAGGAAAGAATTGTACCGATGTGCGTGGGAAAAAAAACTTTTAATAAAGAACAGATTTTATAAATTGCATTTTATCATTAATTTTTCATGAAGCTTTTTAAGACAGATTGGCTTCCTCCATTCATTTTTAATAGGGGGTGGTTAGATATGTTAAAGGAATGCCTTAAACTTCTTGAAATAATTTTTCCAGGAAGAATTTGTTTCTTGAGGCATCATAAAATAAATGATCTATCAAAAATTTATAGTTTAAACAGTTTACCAATTATTTTAGCTGAGATCAGCCAAGATAGGTTTGTCCAAATGTTCAATTTTTACTTCCCGTAATATGTGCAAACTGCATTTAGGTTTTGGTTTAGGTGGGAGACTAGGATGCGGTATAACTTACTGAAGTCCATGGTGGTATGATTTCTTGGTGGTCTGGTGCTGGTTTAACTGGTCAACCCAGCATGTTTAAATTGGTTTCCCGTCACACCCATTGTCAACTGTACAACCTTCTGGTTATTCAAACAGGGCTGGAAGTGGTTAAGGTGGGTGTACTTACTAAAACAGTTGGGTGAGTACTGACTATTGACAGTTCAAGATTTATTTATACAGTGCTTTTACAATGGGCAGTCATGAAGCAGCTTTACAGAAAATCCAGGTTAACTCAGGAATGAAATTTTGTGGGTAGGTTGGACATTGTGAGACATGCCAATGAATAAAATGAAGCTGCGCATGTGAAGTAAGCAAGGACTGGCTTTATTGCTCTACCTGACTGGCCCAGCAGCCATGACTGCAGACATACAGCAAGCAGTGATGCCCTCCATAAGTCATCCTGTTAGTGCGAGCCCCATTGGCAGATGGCTAAACGACACAGGACTACATGCGTGCAGACGCAGACGACTGCCCTTAACACCACATCAGCATCACCAAAGACTGCAATGGTGTCGTTCCAAACTTTCATGGAGAGACTCAGAATGGCAGCGGGTCATCTTCAGTGATGAGTCTCACTTTTGTCTTGGTGAAGACGACCGACGAATCGGTGTGTGGAGGCACCGTGGTCAGCTCCAGGATGAACAGTTTGTTGTCACGTGTCACACGTTCAGAAGTCATGATGTCACTTCACCTCCACGAACTGTGTGAGGATATACAAGCTGCATGGGATGGGATTATCACAGGACACCATTAGGAACCTCTACAACTCCGTGCCGGGACGTTGGGTATGCCGTGTTAGCCACACTGAGAGACACTACTTCTGAATGTGTGTCTTAATAGATATTGTCCGTATCAGTCTAAATGTATCATCATGTATTGCTCCTGGTAACCTTTATCTTCCTTCCCAATATCACTGCAACCCCACACTTCCTTCTGCTACTTCACTGATATATGATTTCTTCCAGAATAACAGGATAAACTACATATTTTAACTAACTGACTAATTAATTACATTGTCTTTCATTACAAAAGGCCTAAAGTCCAAAATTCTGTACATGTGGGTGTGCATGCCATTATATTCTGAGCACTATTAGGAGCACTCAAATAGCATGGCACATGGACGCTTTCAGGCATAGGCATGTTTACAGAGAGTGATGGGGGTTTGTGGGGCAAAAGAGTGATGAGCAATCATAGCCAAGGTCACTGGCTGCATCCTCTGTGCTGAGGAGTCATCTGCAGAAGCCATTACAGGCCACAGCAGTCATTTAAATCTGCTCTTATTGGATCTGATTTTCCCCATCCTTACACACTTCACTCTGTAAGAGACAGAGCATCAATCCAACTAAAGGCCTTTATTGATAACAGGGTCAGTATTTATCAAGGATGTACACACTTGAGTAGAAGTCCTTCACTGCCAGTGAAGTGCATACACCCTCAGTAGCCAGAAGAGAGAGAGATTTTATAGGAATAAATCGGCAGATAATAATAATAATAATAATAATAATAATAATAATAATAATAATAATGATAATTAGAAAGTGCACAGAATTGTAGAGCTTAAGCTCTCTTACATCCTGTGATTGTGTGTGTGTGTGTGTGTGTGTGTGTGTGTGTGTGTGATAGTATAAGAGCATAAGTATAAGCTGAGTACACCTTTGTGTACCCCATTCATTTCTATTCTATTTATATTTATTTAACTGTATATAAACAATATTTCATTAATATTTCAATATTTCATTAATTGCAGGTTCCAGTTAATGCACAATCATCCCACAGGAAAAATATAAAAATTTCAGTTTGTGGCATTCAAACTTTTGCAATTTTTTTTACAATTTTTTTTATTCTTAACAAGTGAGGCTATTGATACACTCATTATTAAAAGAACAGCTGCACCCAGAAGGAATCAACCGTCAGGAATGAAATCAGAATGGCAGCGGGTCATCTTCAGCGATGAGTCCCACTTTTGTCCTGGTGGAGACTACCAACCAATCCGTGTGTGGAGGCACCGTTGCCAGACCTATCCATGATTGGATGCTATTGGAAATTGCAAATATTCCCCATATCAGTCTAAATGTATGTTCATTTATTGTGCCTGGTAACTATTATCTTCCTTCGGAATAACATTGCAATCCCACACTTCCTTTCTTCTTTTGATTTTCCAGAAAGAATTCTGAAAGAAACTACAGTGTATTTAATAAAGAAATAGGTAATACACAAAGTAATGTTCTGCTTGATTTTATTATCTTAATGTATTTCCATATCTTTTCATTATTTATTCAACATTTTCAATATTTATTCACAGCTACTTTTCTCCCAGTATTTGGTTTACTACATAATTTAAGAGCAGCAGATGTAAATTACATTGTGAAAAATATTATTCATTATGAATCAATGTTGGGCCAAGGCTCTAAAAGATAAGATGAAATGACTGTGCATTTACTTGCATTAAAAGTATAGGAGGTTTTTGCTCTCTTCTTACCATTTTGGAGATCCTGGTCAGAGAACTCTTGGTAATAATTTGCAATAATTTTGTTCAGACTTTTGTCAAGGCTATAGCTCAATTGCCAGGGCCTGAACACGCCTCTTCTTTACCCCATGAGAGCCAAAATTTCTGTGCTGTCACTTCTAACAACAGTGCCACGCTATATTATTATGGTCTCAACAGGAATTCAGTCTGTAATCTATGACATGCCACCCCCAACTCCTGATCCACTGCGTGTGGAAATATGGGCTATAAGTGGTTTCATTTTCAGAGTAAATTAAAGTCCAGCGATGGGTTAGAATTCACTGCCAGATTTTGCTGTATGTACATAGTTTGCCCATATTCTTTCATGTTTATCCCTCTATACATCTGCACCCAACCTCCATCCTCCAATTTATTACTGAATATTCCTTTAACCATTTTTAACCTGAGTCAGGTTCAAAGTTCAATTTTGACTTTTAATATTTTAAGTTAAATTTGATTGTAATAATTGTTATTGTTTAATTATTCTAATATTTAGCATTAAATGTTTTATTCAAATATATTGATAAAGCAGTGGTGGACAGTGAATCTGTTAATGTAATGGGTTACTGTACTTTAGTCAAATATCTTAACGTTTACTTCACCACTTTATTGGCAATTCTGTCCTTCTTATTGGTTTACATTTACCCCATTTAGCTGACGCTCTTATCCAGAGCAACTTACAAGGTTAATCATATTACAGGTAGGCCAATGTAGTTCTATGAGTCTTGCCCAAGGACTCTTATTGGTGCGGCACAGCGTAGTCACCCAGACTGGGATTCGAACCCCAGTCTTCCACATGTGGTGGTGGCTCTCTGTTGGGCAGTGGTGTAATCCGCTGAGCTACACCAACCAAAAAAAGTGATCACTTTGTTTTGAGCTTGTTTTGACCTATAGAACAGAGCTTGGTTCTAGCTAATGGAACCTGTTCTCCTTCAGTGTTCTGTGCTGATAATGATGTGAATAGACATCAGTGTCAGACTAATGAAAGGGCTTCTATTAAAGCCTGGTGGACTGAGAGACACTAGAGTCTCCTCACCTACACTGAGCTGATGAAGAGTCCTGATCCAGAAATGATAATAGGACATTAGAGCCATAATAAATCATGCTCCTGTTACTCTCCATACTTCAGTACATCTGAGGTCTAAAGGGAAGAACTTTTACCTTTACTGGAGGAGTATTTAACCTTGGGTATCCCTGCTTTAACTCAAGTTAAATAGTTTGTTTGTGTACTTATAAAAACAAGTTGATTGACTGAATGGCCACTAGGAGGCCTGCAAAATGGGGTTAAGACAGTAGGTGTTACATTCTGTACAACATTTCTAAAGGATTAAGGTCAGGACTTTGCTTTTCTGTGGTAGAATGACTTGTGTGCTTAGGGTCGTTGTCTTTCTGCATGACCCATGTTCACTTGAGATTTGGCTGAAGGACAGATGTCCTGACATTTTCCTTTTAGAATTTACTGGTATAATTCAGAATTCATTGTTTCATCAATGGTGGCAAGCCGTCCCAGCCCAGATGCAGCCAAACAAGCCCATGATACTACCACCACCATGTTTCACGGATAGGATAAGGCTTTAATGCTTGAGTCTTTAGATGAGCAGTAGTGTTCTTTTTGGAAAGCAGGGGCTTTTTCTTTGCAACCCTTATATGCACACCAATGTTGACCAGTGTTCTCCTGATGGTGGACTCATGAACATTCACATTAGCCAATATAAGAATGGCCTTTAGTTGCTTACAAGTTACCTCGGTGTCCTTTGTGACTATTACATGCCTTGCTCATGGCGTGATCTTTGTTGGTGGACCACTTCCGGACAGCGCAATAATCTGTGTGACTGGACTGTTGGAATCCAAACTCTTTTTAGAGATGGTTTTGTAATTTTTCCAGTCGGATGTGAATCAACAAGCTCCTTTGTTCGTGCCAGTTCCACAAACGTGTGTTGTAAAACACATGTCTTTGATAGATCCCTTTTCTTTAACTACAGCAAGGCACCCACTGTGACCTGATTGCCATCCCATTAACTGAAAACACCAATTTCTCAATTTCTCTGAGGGGTCTAATTTCACCTTCACATATTTTTTGCCAGTCACATATATGTAATAACTGCCCTCAATATATACAGCTCTGGAAATAAGTAAGAGATCACTCCAGTTTCTTCCTAAATCAGCATCTCCACATGTACAGCAGGTTCCTAGTGAGGAACCGAAAGTTGGGTTCTAGCTTCACTGGCAGGTACAGTGAGCGTCTGGTTCATAAGAACAAGGTCAAGCAGCAAACACACAGGACAACACAGCTACAGACTGGCAGAGGGCCAAACCCCCCTCTCTACTGACCGTGATGAGCGCCAACTCATTCCAATGTCCCTCAACCACCGTAAGATGACTTCAAGTGACCTACAGAGAGACTGGTGAGCGGTGGCTGGGGTGAGGTGCACAGCGAGCATGGTTCTAAAAACAGGCTTCTGGAGGTCATTAGTGATTTTCTAAATAAGCAGATCTAATACAATATCTGATCTGGGATCTGGGAGACATGTTTCCAGTAGGGTAGAGAATCAAACAGAGCTGAGGAATTTTGTTCCAACACAAACCCAGAAATGGTACAACTAGAGACACTGATCATTTAGAGGTGGTCTCTTAAATTTTCCAGAGCTGTATATGACCAACACTCATTGTTTCTCCTTCTCAACCTTTTGGGACTTTTAGTATGAAAATCTAAAAGTTTCAGGTCAAATTTATGCAGAAATCTAGAAACTTCTAAAGGGTTCACAAACTTCCAAGCCCTACAGTATATATACTTTAACAATGACTCATGCATAAACCACTCATTGGGTAAAATGCAACAAACGGTTCAGCTCAAGGTCAGTGCGGGATTTAATACCAATTTAAAAGCAAGGGCTCGGCTAATACGTAGACACACTCAAGAGAAACGAACTCTGGCACATGGGGGCAGGCAGACACTTTTGATTGGCTTCTTGAGACTAATTTCCAATTGAGATAAAAATGTGAATGTCAAGGAATGATTAGTTTTAATTAGTGCCTTTAATTAGTACATTAATTTCAAATAATGAAGTGGAAATGCACCAGTAGCCTATATCTCAGGCAGGAGATCACAGCAGATAGTAGCCTGCGTTTCATCGGAAGCGCTCTCTCTGATGGTTAAGAGGGTTTTAAACAGTAGAGCAGGCCCAGGAATGTGAACGGTTTTATTATTTTAGCTTGAATATCATTAAGTTCACTGCCATGCATGCTATCACATAGCGGCTGCATTAGTTCCTAGCCATTGGTTTTGTGCAAAGCTCATCGCAGCTTGAAACGTGCCGCTTTTCTGGGCTGAAGAAATGTGCCATGTCATTCTTCGGCCTGTAAAAGCACTGGTGGTAATGCGGCCTTTTCAGATCGCATGAGCTCTGTGGAGGGAAAAATGACTGTGGCCACACTAAAACTCTTTGTCCTGTTCTGATCGTAGATAGTGCCGCTGTGAAGAAGCCATGAATCACTGAACAATCGCCCCGGCCATGATTGTTCAGTTTTCAGCTGCCCAACAAAGCCACAGAATCGCTCCATTTCCCAGGCCCACAGCGGCTGCTGGGCTGAGCTCGCTGCGCCACTGGATCACAGGCTGGGCACGCGTTTACACGGGCATCATGAGAGGGTCCCATGCTGTGATGTCCTCCAAGCTGTAGAAGGGCCATGCATCGCCATTGCATCTGCTCGTCGCCATTTTAGCACCGAGAGGGTGAATGTGGAGATGGAGAGAGATGCCTGTGTGACTTCACAAGCTGTTCCTCCTCGTCTCCCTGTCAGAACACATTCTCCTCTACAGTTTGGCACTGAAATTGAAACTGAGATGGCTCTGAGGAGCCCTCCTGCACGACTACTTGCTTATCCTTAAGGGGAGAAAAAAAAACAGACAAAAAGCACGCCTCCTTACTTTTCATGAATGATTCAGCGCCCACCTGGAATAGAGATGATCCCCCTGCCCGGCAGCCTTAAGGGCCGAATTCTATATTTCGCGTTCCCTCTCCCTCTCTTTTCCCTTTAAGTCTGCATGAGGAAACAGTAGGCAGGAAAAGACATTGAATTATGAATTATTTTCATCTCGGAGCTCAAAGATCAGAGAAGATCCTCAGATTAGCATTCAGTGAGAGTCTCGTGAGTGAGGGACAAGGAAAAGCGAGGGATGAAGAGAGGGCTCTCAGCAGCCCTTTAATGCACTGGATTACATCAGAACTGTGGCCATAACGTGAAACGCACATTATAAGAATAATATAGCATGTAAAAAAAAAATTTCTGTTTTATTATTTATAGTCAGCAAAGCTGAAAATGTCTTATCAAATGGACCTAAAGGCACATTTTTTGTCTCTCTTATTTATATACCTTGCATTTAGGTATTTATTAAAGTCATAATGTCGTTTAGTTGGTATTAATGAACATGAAGATATGGATCCAGGGTGGCAAGGTGGCAGAGTGGGTAGTGCTATCAGCTCACAGCATGAAGGGCCTGGGTTCGATTTCCAGCTGGGGTGTCCGGGATCCTTTCTGTACAGAGTTTGAATGTTCTCCCTGTGCCTGTGTGGTTTCCTCCCACAGTTCGAACATGCATGCAGGCTGATTGGAGGCCCCTAATTGTCCACTAGGTGTGAATGTGCATGTCTGGGTGTCTGCCCTGGGATGAACTGGAGGCTCGTCCAGCGTGTTTCCTGCCTTCTGCCCGGCTGGTATAGGCTCTAGCACCCTCTATGACCCAGAAGGATAAGCAGTCCAGCTGATGGATTAGTGAATGAAAGAATTAATGAATGCAAAAATAATTACATATGGAGTGACTGAAGTTTGGGGAAACACTCCCACCCAGTTACTACATCCTATACATACCATACTCCTTCTTGTGCCGTGCATTTTACAAACAGACACTCTAAGTCGATCTCCACCACTTCCTCCTCATGTTCTTTGGCTTCCTCAGATGTTTGGAATTCACAGCTCCATCTTATACCCTCATACTCTCATATACTGATCTTCAATATCAAGCAAAGTAACACAAACCCACAAACCAAAAGAAAAGCCTCCCTACTTGTTCCAACTAAACTCCTTTCTCAGCCCATATGAACCTTTGATGTGCCTTTTCCAGTTTGGGATCTCTTAAAACGCCTGACAATCCGATCCAGGCTTCCTCACAGAAACTGTCTCCATTGTCTCCCAGTGGATTAACCTGTTACCCCTCCAGAATGATTTTCCGCTCACTCTTCTAGATAAGGCGCAGAATCTTCTGCTTGGATGATGGTCTTCTCAAGCATACCATGACTTCATATGGCCTCCACTCCAACCTTGGACAAGCTCATGAACAGTTATCCTTCATTTTACCTGGAGTTTTTGGGGTCAGCCTTCTAGCAGCTCACAAAGGCCGGGGTTACCTACTCTAATCATTTCCCTTTATTCAAGGTGTGGTCTGCATTCGCCAAAGATGAATAAAATTCTTCTGGGGCAAAGTGGTGAAGACAGCTTGATCAGTGCAGCCGCTTAGATCATTTCCAGGTGGAAAGTTCAGGTGGAAGTACAGCAACAACATCCCGGACAGGTGTGGGCTCCATGAGATTAACTTAGCTTTGCTGTTTCACTGAACCAATAGGTCAGTCTTGCTTCACCATGTTGATGTGATGGCAACTGTAGCAGCACACCCGTAGCTGAGGTGGTTTGTCTGTGCAAAGTTTGCGAAGGGTTTTATGGCCACCAAAAGGACCCCAAGTTTCCTATCCCAGTGTCAATAGCCTTGGCAATGTCCCACCATGAATTTCCAAAGGAGATCTGAGGGGAGGGGTGTATTTGTTTTGCTGTTGAGTTCAAATATTAACAATCATTTTTCCAGAGTTGCTAACTGCGGCTTTACGTCTGGGGCGTCAAAGATATGGCCATTACTGGTCAGATTAGGGTTCTTATCTGGACCGCCAGATGAATTTAGAATCCATGTTCTAATTTTAAAAGCGTTTGTGGACGGCAATCGGTCGTTTGCAAAATAATGAACGGCATAACAGCTCACTCAATCAGTGTTAAGGAACCATCTGTGAGCGCTACTGCTTTCAACTCACGGATGCCAAACTTCAGCAAACAACTCCAAAAAGAATTGAAGTGGCTGGTAAGGTGTTGGTGTGGAATGTCTATTTCATGCTATCCTGATCATCCGGAGGAGGCTGTTGTTTTGGTTTCAGTTCTGAAACTGAAAAAGTTTTGGGTTGATCTGGGTGGGAAGGCGAACTCACAGCTCACTGTCAAACCAACAAACAAGCAGCTCAAACTTTATTTACACTACTGTGTTTGAGTTTGACAGTGTTAGTCTTGCAGATTAACATTAAAGTCAGATTATAGTCAGAATCATAATCGCAGTTTAGAACCATTTGCCAGTTGCACTTGCACAGATAGGAAATGGTCTACTGCATTTTAACCAATCCATGAAATGAAACACCCACGTACACACACTAGTGAACACTCATACTAGGCAGCAGTGAAGATACACTCAACGTTAAAAGTACAGTTGCACCCAGAAGGAATCAACCAACAGCAATGAAACTTGGTGGGTAGGTTTGACATTGTGAGACATGCAAATAACTCTAGTTTCATGCTCGGGCACACATGTGACGTAAGCAAGGATGGCCCTTATTGCTGTGCCTGACTGAGCCACAATTGTGGAAATTTAGCAAGCAGTGATGCTCTCCATGAGTCATCCTGTTAGGGCCAGGACCATTGGCAGATGGCTGCACAATGCAGGACTACAATCACAAAGACCATTACAACGACTGTCCTTAACATGAATGTCGCCAAGCGGTCCAATGGTGTCGGGCCAGACTGTCAAGGAGTGACTCAGAAGGACAGTGGGTCATCTTCAGAGATACGTCTTGCTTTTGTCTTGATGGTGACGACCTACAAACCGCCAAGATTCACAATTTGTTGTCATGCATCACATGTTCAGAAGGCCTGGTGTTACTCCACCTCCACCCCTACTGCAACATCTGCAGGAACTGTTTGAGAATATTCAAGCTGCATGGAGTGGATTATCACAGGACACCATTAGGAACCTCTACAACTCCATGCCAAAACGCCGGACACGTTGTCTTAGCCAACATGGCAGCCCAACACCATTCTAAGAGACACTACTTCTGTATGTTGTAAGGGTGAAAAGGTGTGGTGAAGGAGCCAGACCCGGGAAAAGGCACGGGTCCCGGGACACACTCCATGCGGGGTAGAAGTGGCGTTTATTGGCCCAAGCAATCACAAATCTCACCATTACTGTCTGGAGTAACTTAGAAGCAGCTGCATCAGACGGGAGGCTAGGCTACAACTAGCTCCTTCGTCCCGCGCAGAGAGCTACAGCTCAGCAGGCATGCGCAATAGTCAATTGCACGTTATCAACCGTTACAATGTGTAGCTCAATATCATCATTCATTTTCCTGGTAACCTTTATCTTCCCTCCCAATAACACTGCAATCCCACAATTCCTTCTGGGTGCAGCTCTAGTTTTTATGGTGAGTGTAATTGTCTATAATATAAACACATTAATGAGCGGTTTTTAATATGCTCTTGGCTCACCACGCTATTTTTATTTGAACTGTGACACGGCCTTTGCTTGTCAAATGAGTTTGACCCCCCTGGTTCAAGTCATATTTCTCCTTTGATCATTAGACCTGTCAGGCAGTACGACATCCACATGGACCTCCTATGAAGATCTGATAGGAGATCTGAAGATCTGAAACAGTGCCAGTGATGGATGAGCACCAAAGTTTAACTAACATTACCTCTGACTAATTTTATCAGAGTGACTTTAACTCTGACTTACCTCCAGCAATCCTGTGACTCAGGCCATTTTTCATTCCTTAAAATTCAGTACCAGCGCCTCTCAGGAAAAAGAAGTGGAGTTTTTCACGGCCCATTGATTTTATCTAATTTAGGCCAAAGACGTGCGATATGTCTAAATTTATCACATCGCCATCATGGGTGATAGAAGAGTGCAGGGATGAGTGACTATGGAGGTCTGCTCGGTTTCACATTCTAAAAATACCCAACACAATCAGAAGGAGGGAGGTGTGGTCAGTGCAATATCTGCAGCACTTCAGTCAACTTCTCAGCCGTCTCAGGCTCCGTAAGTTGTCCCGATCTGACGTGCGTATGTCCCCTATGCTGAATTGCTGTATCTAAAAAACATGCAACTCTTAGATTAGCTCAGGACTGCTGAGATACTGAATTGAATAACTTGTAGATCCTCCTTTAGCAGCAACACCTCCACCAAACACCACCCGCAAATGTGTTTCGATTCATTAGTATTTCTGGGATGCCTTACTTGCACAGCCCCCTTCAGGTCGTACCACAGCATCTTGATAGAGTTAAGGTCAGAAGGCTGACCCGGCCATTGTTAACCAGTCTTGAGTTGGTTTACTCGTGTGCTTTGGGATACTGTCTTGTTGCATCACCCAACATCTCCTCAGCCTGAGGTCATGGCCTGCTGCTCCTACACTCTCCTGTAAAAGGTTTTGAAACATCTTTGAATTCTTTGTTTTGTCAATGACTGTACAGAGTCCAGGACCATGATGCTCCCTCCACCATGCTTCACAGTTGGGATGAGGTGTTGGTGTGCAGTGTCCACTTGAACACTGTCTCATCTGAACATTTTCTCCGAAGCCTTGTGGATAAAACAGGTGGTCTTAAGCCAATTTAAGACTGACTGCGATGTTGGTTTGTTTTTTTTTTTGGACAGCAATGACTTCCCTCATGGCGTCCTTCACTGAACACCATTCTTGTTCAGTGTTTTCCAATAGTGGTGGACACAAGCGTTTTGCAGTTTGGTCTTTTGCTGTAAACCTTCTATTCTTACTCACCTCTTTCAGGATTGCCCGCCGTGCTCTTAGAGTAATCTGAACAGGATGCCCACTCCTTGAAGGGAGTAGCATCAGTCCTGATTGGTCTGCTTTGTGAAGAAAGTTTAAGCAGGGTCTGCTGTACACAGGTCTCTATGCTTTTCTAGCCTTTTCCAGCTTCATCCATCTAAACACATCTTCCCAGGTCTTCTGAAAGTTGTTTGCATGGAGGCATGGTTCACACTAACCCTTCTGGAGAAGAGCAGATGTGTCAGTGTGCAGGCTTTGTGTGCTGCTTTTATTTAATGTTCAAAGCACCTGCGAAACCCGGACTTCCAGTCTCATCTCTTACATGAAATACCTTTTGCCAATTAGCTCTTGGAAAAGTCATTAACACAGAGATTCACTTGCTCTTTCTGTCCTGCACTGTGGATATTACTCAATATGCTCAATAAAAGACATGAAAAGGAATTTCCTGCAACTGCACTTTACCATAACTTTTGGGTTACCACTGAGTGGAAAAATATAGCCATTCAGGTTGTTTTTAAAATTCTGTTCATGAGCTGTCAACTGGTATGTACACTCATCATCGATAAGATGGCTGCACCCAGAAGGAATCAACTGCCAAGAATGAAACTTGGTGGGTAGGTTTGACATTGTGAGATATGCAAATGATTCTATGGTTCTTATCGCTGCACCTGACTGACCCAACAGCCACAATTGTGGACATTCAGCAAGCAGTGATGCCCTCCATGAGTCATCCTGCATGGCCTACACCATTTGCAGGTGGCTTCACAATGCAGGACCATGTGTACACAGCCGGTTACATGACTGCCCTTAACACCACATCAACACTGCCAAAGATTGTCGTACCAGAATGGCAGTAGATCATCTTCACATTTCAGGCATTTAGCTGACGCTCTTATCCAGAGCGACTTACAAGGTTAATCACATTACAGGTAGGCCACTGTAGTGTTAGGAGTCTTGCCCACGGACTCTTATTGGTGTAGCACAGCATCACCCAGACCGGGATTTGAACCCCAGTCTCCCACGTGTGGTGGTGGCTACTTGGCAGGTAGTGGTGTTATCCACTGAGCTACACCAACCACCGGCATGACTCATCTTCAGAGATGAGTCATGCTGGAGTCTTGGTGGGGGTGGCCTGCAAATCCGTGTGTGGAGGCACTGTGGTCAGCACCAAGATGAATGCTTAGCTGTCAAGCATCACATGTCCAGAAGGCCTGGTGTCACTCCACCTCCACCCCTACTGCACAATCTGCAGGACCTGTGCGAGAATATTCAAGCTGTATGGGATGGATCATCACAAGGCACCTTAGACAACTCCACATGATACCCAACACCATACTGAGAGATGCTTCTTCTGTATGTGTAGCTCAATAAATATTGATCATATCAGTCTAAATTTATCATCATTTATTCCATCATGTTCCTGGTGACCTTTATCTTCTGTCCCAATAGCACTGCACACGTCCACACGTTCCTCTGGGTACAGCTATTGTTTTAATGATGAGTAAAAAAAATCTAATGGTGCCGAAAGCATTGCATCTATCATTTCAATATACACAGGAGCGCTATTCATAAAGACTTTGTCTTTGTATTATAGGGCTTCTTCTGGCAACTGACATGCATTCCGAGCTGTCAAACTGCGCCACTAATAAGCTTATACCGCTAACAATTGGTAATTAGGCATCCCAGAGTAAGCAATTAATTATCACTTTACAATGTGGCTTCCCTGGTTAATAGTTGTTAAAAGACAGCTCGCGTGATGTTTTGTTTAGCAGACGTAAACTTTATTGCTTCCGAAACATGAAAAGTCAATTACATGTGACTGAAGACGTCAGACTCGGAAAGCAAGGAGAGGTTGATTGAGGGCATTAAATTCTTCCAATCGTTAAACGGATGCTGGCCGAGTAAATAAGCAGGGTGATAATTAAAGATCACTCAAGACTCTCCCGTTCCTGATGCCTGTGTGCTCATCCAGGCTGAAGTGGCTGCATTACGGAACATATGATACAGGTGACATTTTTGCATTGCTGATGATGTTATAAATCAACACATGTTAATGAATCTCCTATGGGGAACACAGTTCTGCATTTTTTAAAGAGCAATAAGCAAGTTGAAGCAAGTCTAGAAGAAATTCAGCATCCAGCTACTCGCCAAGACGATCTCCAAGTGCACCAATGCTAACTGTTGTTTTGCGTCTATTTGCATCTGTTCTTCACATGTCCTTAAATGATCTGACCGGGAGCTGAACCTTCGACATGATAGACAAGAGGTTGGCAATGGTCCTTCTTCATCCTCTCTTGTTGGTGTTGTGTCTTTTCTTGCTTGCACAGAAGGGTAGAGTCAGGAGACTGAAGGCTGGAGACGTGGTTGGTGTAGATCAGTGGATAACACCACTGCCCGCCAGAGAGCCACCACCACATGTGGGAGACTGGGGTTCGAATCCCAGTCTGGGTGACTACACTGTGCTACACCAATAAGAGTCCTTGGGCAAGACTCCTAACACTACATTGGCCCACCTGTAATATGATTAACCTTATAAGTCACTCTGGATAAGAGCGTCAGCTAAATGCCATAAATGTAACATCAATTTTAAGACGGTCGCAGTTCACCCTAAGCTCTTGTCCAGTCCAGTCCGGTCCAGTCTAAAGACAGAAACTTGCCACAGGGTTTTTATACACCGTGTCACCACACCCTTAATGTACAAAGAGAATGTGTCCTTGTATGGTTTAACGAGATGGTCAGCTCTCCTCCAAATGATGTTTGACCTATAACCTATAGAACCCTGATGGCAACCCCATCGTAAATGCATATAATTGAAGTTCTGTTCTGGTAATCCAGCTGTTCCCCACAGCTTAAACACACTTGTATACATACTTCTACAAAAAACTGATATCCAACATTGGACTGATAGCCAACTCGATGCTACAGTGTTTCCCCAGCACCTCTTAAGGTACAAAATGGTTTATGAGACATGATGGGCTGGGGCTAGCTAGTTAGCGTACTAACTTTAGGTATCTCTGCAACACTTCAAAAGTGTTATTTATTGACCCTCTGTTGATAGTTGTAGCTCATTTTGGAATGTTTTGGACTAATGATTTCACATATTGCTCCTTTAAGGGGCAGAATGTGGCCCTGCAACCATAGCCTTTCTTTATTTTACTCTGATGTTACTCTGGATGGTGTCCAGTAAATAAGCAGGGTGGCAATAAAGGATCGCTCTCTGTCCTGATTTCTGTGCGCTTATCCAGGCTGAAGCGGCTGGATTTTTGAACATATGATACAGGTGACATTTTAGCATTCCATTCATCATCCGTCCCTCCACACCCTTTCTTTTTCCCTTTCCTCTGCAGACAAACGAGCTGAGAGTTTGCTCTTCAAGATTTAAGATGGTGGTGGTTTATGAAAATGACGTTTGCCGGCGCATACTAAGCAGGCTTCCAGTTTTTTGGCATCCCAAGGGATAATTTTAGGATTTTTATATTAAACTGCTACATGGGGGCCTGCTGGGATCCCAATGGGAGTTTTTTAGTTTCACTCAGAGAAACATGGCATTAGAGAAACAAGATTTCTTTTTTAATGCTATAAATGGATAAAGCTGTGCTCCTTCACTTTTAATATTCTATCAGATGAGGCCTGGTGACTCATTCATCTAATCCTCTGTAAGGCACAGCAGGTCGGGCTTTCTCAGACACGTTGAAGATTGTAATGCGGATTACGGTAAGGTTTAATGAGGGTATTCAGCTGAACCTTATGGAGTAGTTGAAAATTTTTTTGTACCAGACAAGCTCTCCTCACCTGAGTGTTAGCCCTGTCTTTCATTTGCCATCATAGACTTCTATCAGGCAATCAATGAGACCCAAATTCGTGAGACCCAAATTCGTGAGTCCCAAATTCGTTCCCTTTTCATCCAGTCAAACCCCCTCTGAACTCCAGCAGAGGCACAGACAGCGAGATGCATAAAGAATGAAGCAGAGAGAGAGAGAGAGAGAGAAAGAGAAAGAGATGGCAAAAGAGAGGATGGTATTTGACAGGTCTGAAAGGCTCAGCAGTTGAGCGTTGTGTACGCGACTTCAGAGGCAGCCTCCATCCCTGTGGCTTGTCTTGTGTCTGTTTGCTTGTTTTGACATGTTAAACGGGACAGCTGATGGACTTGTTGGTTGATCTGGAGTGGCCGCTTGCCTTTTCGGGCTGACGGCGCCGGAGAAGGTCAGCAGTCAGGCATATCTTTCTTCCCTCTCACCTCGGTCGCTCAGGCGAGGCTGAGGGCTTCCCAAACCTGGACAGATGTCATGGCAACCGCTGCAACATGCCACCTGTCACCAGCCCTTGAGGATGGAGGGCTTTCTTGAGCCGCGGTGCAGGGAGGGCACGGTGGAGGGCACCATCCAGAAGAGAGACGTCGCTGTCACGCTCAGATCACTTCAATATCTGTCGACTTCTGACAGGGCAGCGATGCTGTGACAGGTGATATTTCACGTGTACCTGTAGGACGTCGTGTGTTCTGGACTCGGATTCCGTTTAACAGCCTTTTCACAGGCGTGTAGCTGGTCAGCCTGTCGAGATCTAGGGATGATTGAACTTGTTTTAAATAGGCATTTTAAAGGGCCCATATTAGAAAAGGTCAAAACGTTTTTAATAGGTTGACGCTGTTAAGATGTCAGAATGGAACATGCAGTCCTTGTAGAAAAAGTAAGCTGCCCAGTGGCCCATTTTGAAGTCATTGTTTTTGTGATGTCACAAACAGCCACTTTTATTTACAGTGGTGTGTAAAGGTTTGAGCTCTTGTGGTCTAATGATTTAGAATGGTTTTGATCATTTTCGAATTCAGCATAGAATAACATATCTCCTACAGAGACAACTCACTTCTACTTTGCTATTTGTAAGATGAGCAAAAGCATCTCTAGCACCACCAGTGTCAGCTCTTGTTTCTTGTACTTCTAATTGCATCAGTTCTTTTGTTTGCAGATGAACGTGGATTCTTGCAGAGAGCCGTCATCATAGAATTTAGCATGTAGAACCATTTGCCATTGGTGCTTGCACACAGAGAAATGTGTCTATCGCATTTTACCCATCTGTGAAGTGAAACCCCCACATACACAAACACTAGGGGAAGTTTGCATGCTTGCCCGGAGCAGTGGGCAGCCCTATCCATGTCACCTGGGAAGCAGTTAGGGGTTAGGTGCCTTGCTCAAGGGCATTTCAGTCGTGTCCTGATGGCTCAGGGAATCAAACCGCCAACTGGTTCCCTAACCTCCAGCCCTAAAACACACCATCAGGGAAGCAGCTCTAATTCTTCATCCTCTTATGTTGGACTGATAGCCGATTTGACGCAACAGTGACTCCCTATCGACTCTTAGGGTACAAAGTGGTATGATAAAATAGGAGGGCTCGGACTAGCTAGTTAGCATGCTAGTTTGCGATATCTCTGCAACATGATATCTTTAGAATTACTGTTTCTTGAAATACTTGCAGTGATTTTTTGGATTTTTTTTGCATTTTGGACTATTTTACACCAGACATTTGCTCCTTTAAGGTACATTTAGTTACAAATAGTTGCTAAAATTAAATACATAAGGAAAGGAAATAAGCAGAGCCACAGATTTATGCTTTAATTTTACTATGATATTCTAACATATTAATAGAAACTGTACACTGAATTTTGCATAAAATTGCCAGATATAAGCGTGTTACCTGAAGCAGATCTGTTGACCTTTCACTTTTGAGTTGTCCATGTGGCCAGGGGTGTTCAGCTTGGGAATACAACTGCATATCTAACTATACAGCCTATACCAGTTTAGCCCATTCACCCATTCACACAATACAACACAGGGCAGGAAGAGACCAGTACTGCTCTGAGTAGACATAATTGTCATATCGGTCTTAAAGGCTTGCGTAAAATGCATCATAACAGGTTCCTGTATATGTAAATAAATAAATAAAATACCAGATAAATGTAGGATAGAGTTCATTTAATACTTTAAGACTCTGATTAATTTATTAATTATGGCCCTGTGGGTACAGTGCAAAAGCCAGTCTCCAGGTAGCGCACTGGAATACTGACCAGTTATTATTGTTCTCTCTCCAACTTTGCATTTCTGTGCTATAGAGAAGTATTTACATCTGTTCTGTGCATGTTAGACTACATGGAGAACTTGAATAAACACCAAAACCAGTGGCGCCAGCACCGGCTAGGCCGACGGATTAACATAAAGCTCTTGAAAGAAGAACTAAGAATACTCTTTCCTCATTTCTAGTGATCATTTCTAAACGTCTACTCTGTGGTGGCATCGGGCTCCGGCGTCTTACCCAGATCAGCTGAGGCGTTCAGCCTGGGCCCGGTTTCTCGTCCCCCTTCTTTCCCCACCACCGACGTCGGAAAGATGCATGCTGCTGATCAAACACAATAAAACGTGGATTGTTTATTTGTATGGAGTTTTAATCTTGTCAAGAAGGTTATACTGAACAGCTGCTGGTTTTAGTGTGACTGATTTTCTCTGGAACAATGAAAGCCTAGGTCTCTGTGCGCATCCATGGATCTACAGTGGCCCCTAGTGCTCAGAAAACATAAGTCCCAGCATGGAGAGAGTCTTTGCGGCTGGAATCCTTGACCTACTTAGTTCCCAACTGTGCTTCTCCCCTAATCTTTGGGAGTCAATGGAGCTGTGTGCAGAACTAATGCAAATAGATCTTCCTGAAACAGAGCAACATTACAGAGGGAGAGGGTAACAAACGTCCTGTTCATGAGACAACCAGAGAAGGTTGCGGCGATGAGATGACAAATGAGGGTGCTGCAGACCTTTGTGGACTCCATTTCTAAAAATGTCATTATTAAAAAAAACACTGCCAGATTTGATTTGTGGTTATTGTTTCAGGGCTGCTGCCCAGTTGTTCGTATGAGAGGTATAAATAAATACAGTGCAGTCCATATATAATTTGGCCGTCACATTGCTTTTGTTGTTTTGGCTTTGCCAGAATGAATTTGAAATATGAATTAAAGATTGTTGGCCTTATTTATGAGTATTTGCATATACTATAGTGAATGAACTGTATTGAAATGGCATATACAGTGGCCCACAACATTTATCCACGGGACAACATTTAACCATTGCTGTTTTTCATATATGCCCATTTTAAATGTGATGTCAACAACATGTTTCAAAAATATTGGGACAGCATCAATGAAATATCTCACACCTAATTAGGTCAATTAGCAACAGGTGAGCTGCATCACTGGCTATAAAAAGAGGCTTCCTGAAGTAAAGATGGGCAGGGGTCGCCACTCTGTGTCCGAATGCACAGGCTAATAGTGCTGTTCAAGAACTTGGAGATTATCATCATCTACGGTACATGATATCATCAGAAGATTCAAAGCATCTGGAGAGTCTCTACATGGACAAAGGACAAGGTTGAAAACCAATACTAGATGTCTGTGACCCTCAGACAGCACCGCATTAAAAACAGACATGATTCTGTAGAGGAAATCACGGCATGGAATCCGGAGCGCTTCCTAAAACCACCGTCTGTAAGCACAGTTTGTCGCTGCATCTGCCAGTGCGAGTAATAACCGAACCATGCAAACCAGATGTAAACAGATCCAGAAATGCCACCGGCTTTTCTGTGTCCAAGCTCATTTAAGATGGATTGAGATGAAGTTGAAAAGTGTCCTGTGCTCCAACCAATCAAAACTAGTATCCTTTTTTGGAAATAGTGAATGTCGCCACTTCTGGGCTGGAAAGGGGACCGTCCGACTTAATATCAGTGCACCGATTAAAAGCAAGCAGCTGTGAAGTTAATGGGGGGGCGGGGCAACATGTGCTGCCATCCAGACAACGTCTTTTTCATAAGCAAATCAACAGCATAGTAAAGTCTGGGTGCAAAACCTGCCTGCAGTCCAGAGCGGTCAACCACTGAAAACATTTGGAACATTATGAAACATAAATCATGACAAAGAAGACCCTGAAATGTGGAGCAGCTATAATCCTTCATTAAGCAAGAATGGGAAACATAGAACTAAAGCATAGGCTCGTAGTGTTATTGAAAGAAGAGGTAATGACCACTGAGCTAAATATGAACCTGTTCCATTATTTATAAAATGTCTTGCTGCCAGCAAAAACTGTAATTAGGCATCCATTCAAACATTCATCAATTTCCCAACATCTGATACGTTGTTCTTGTGCTATTTTCAATTATGAACAGAGTTTAAATGATTTGTGCATCAAAATGGAAACAGGACTGTATAAATTATATATATTATATAGAAACCAGTATCTCGAAAATAGCAACTTTACATGCAAGGCCAAAAACTAATTTAATTTGAAAGTCAATGGAACCAGACTTTTTTTTCCAGAGCAGTTTTTGTCACTTTCTGTTGGTCCATTCATTATCAAATGTAAAAAAAAAAAAAAAATCAACAAAAAATGTAGATGCATGCTTTTCTTTGGACAGCGACGATATACAAACACTTTTAGCACTACATCAAACTGATGGTGACCTCTCTATGTGCAGACTGCTGTGTTCTGCACAAAGTCTGGGGCTGTTTTCTGTACAGTAGTGGTGGTGACCTTGTGTCCAGTGGTGAAACTGTGAACCCAGAGGTGTACAAAAGCATTTAAATGAAAAACTGCAGAAGCCTGCAAAGAAATTGTGCAATCAGTAACGATCTAAAAGAAACCAGCCATCTTTTGAGAGAATAATTTGCCAAAAAGAAATTTAGAGTTTGGGAATGGTCTGTTTAACACATTAGAGTAAAGGTCCAAGCGGCAGAAATGTCCACTGTATATGCATGACTACTGATACATAGTCAACTCATTCGTCCAGTGTATTGGAAAAATAGCACAAACATATTCTAAAGTATAATTGGTATGTTGAGTGCTAATCCTTAGCTCTTGCTGTCTTTCTGAAGTCTGTCTGAATGCTAAGGAAGTTTTATAGTGATGTTCTAGAGTGTAAAAGCTAAATGAAGGCTCTAAATGGATCTGGTTTGTTTGACTGACTTGGCAAGTTGAGAACATTCCACTCCCTAAATAAAATTCCCAGTGTTGCTTTAGTGTTCTGTTTCGGGTCATTATCCTCCTGCGAAGTGGAGGGTGATCCACTGGGTTTTGAAGCATTTGGCTGGAGCTCAGCAGTTACGAACACTTTAGAACTGATTCTGCAGCTGCCATTGGCAGCCACATCATAAATAAAGAATGCTTTGAATCACAAGTTGTTTCAGTTCTTCAGTTTGACAATGCTTCCCTCATTCTGTCACTCTGATACAGGTTCATCTTTGTGACAGCTGTCCATTTGTGACATCTGTCCTGACTTCCTAAGCTGCTCAACTCTACAGGCGTTTGTATGACCTTGGTCAGTAAACTGGAATCCGGGCTTGAGGTTTACCAAAGACTTGTTCACAAGTTGTACTGCTGAAATGCTGGTAAACTCCCCAGACAAATAATGAGTCACCTGTGACTGATACATAGCTAATAGTGTGTAAGCCATCCTGGAGCATGAGCAACAACTGGGATCGGATTTGGCACGGACTGGACAAGTTTCTAAACACTAGACACTCTTCCATCCAACAACTGCACAGTTTGGGCTAGGTTTGGTGGATGCCATCCCTGGCACAGTTCTGAAGAGAGTTTCCTGTAGACTGGGATTTTAGCCACTGCTGGTAGACCTGTATGACCGCTTCCATACATTCGGCTACTTCCTTCACACTATGGTCTTTTAGCTAATCATTAACGTCACTCACACCCCACAGGTTTCATAGCCTCATGATCCTCGTGCAGCGCCATCTGCAGGAGCGTAAAGTTACTACCATCTTAAACATGCAAGGTGATGCATTTTTGTCCAGTAAGCTTATAAGTCTTTGAGACATCTATGCCTATGCTTTGTATAGTGTTCAGTCATGTTTATGGTGTAATCATATTTACATGATTAAAAATATTTTCAGTTATTGTGGTCCTTCATGATCTGCAACGTTATTCACCAATGCCATTGATTTTTAATGTTTTGGCTTTGTCCGATTACTTTATTCTGATTTTCCAACCTGATGCTGCCCCGGGAATTACTGGTACAGATCTTCAGTCAACAGTAACAGACTGGGAAAGCAAATGGTACTCCAGATCTTTTATGATCATCCAAACTCCTCAGACCTGCAATTTTAAAAGCAGGTGATTACATTAAATCCCTTCCATTTTCATATTCAGCATATGATAAACACTACAGCACACTTGACAAGGATAATTCCGGTGGAGTCAGTGAGCCTCTAACCCCCAACCATGTCCTACTGCGTTCATACTGCATTCTGCATTCCTTCATTCTCTGCTAATCCCCCCATATAGTATATATGAAACACATCTAATTGTGTTTGAGAGGATCTGTATGGGCTCTCTGCCCATAAGAATGATGGTGTGGATGGATGTGGATGTACTATTGCGAATGCTGCTCACTAGTTCTTGGCTCGACAAGTCCTGTCAGGATTTAGAAGATACAGCACTATCCAGTCTAGACGTCTCTGATCTGGCACTGGGTTGGACAATAATGAGGTACAGCTTCACTTCAGCTGGGTCATTCTAAGTTTTCTGTCACTCTCACTTTGGAATGTACAGAGGAGTGCCCACTCTGCAGCAGGAGCTGGTGTTCTCTTAAACTTGGATTTATTGATTTAAATGTGGACAATTTTCTGGTTGAGGCTATTTGATGCCTTTGTTCAGTGAAACATGACATATTTTATATATATATGATCTCAAGCACACCTGTGGCATTAGGTACAGTGCTGTGCACAAATCAGAGACCACCTTTCATTTAGCTTCTGGTCAAAGCAGCCATTAAGTACAAGTCATTCATATTTTAGTGTCGGCAAGAACATGTTTGACCTGACACACCTTGTCCTCGGAGATCAACCAGCTGGGGCTGACGCTACATGTTCAGCTTTTCTAGAGTCAGCAGCTTCACCTACGGCGAATATAGGCCACACTGCCATGGAACCCCAAATTTTGCCTTTATGCCACAGCTGGCCGCCGCACCCATCTTCACTTACGTGTGCTCAGCTACAAAACTAACGTGCACCTGCAGACCACACTGCACAAAGACGATGGGGCTGTAAATACCTGTGGGGTGTGAGTGACGGGATTCATAGGCTGAGAAAAGGTGGTACAGTGCACTGAATGTCTCGATGGATGTGTGGAAAATGGCTCCAAAGCAGATGCTAATGATTGGCTAAAAGGAGTGACTGCTTTTGGGCGTGGCAAAGGCCATAGTGTTAAGGTAGTAACTGAATCTGCAGGTGTATGGAAGCATACGGTCATACGGGTCTACCAGCAGTGGTACAATCCCAGTCTACAGTAAACTCTCCTCAGAACTGTGCCAGGGAAGCGTCCACCAAATCTGGCCCAACTGCACAATTCTTTGATCTGAACACTGATGTGGTCTACGTCCAGAAACTTGTCCAATCCATGCCAAATCCAATCACAGCTGTTATCAGAGGTATTACACATGATTAGGTATGTTTATGTATAGTGTTTGGTTTTATAGGCAGTTTACAGCTTTTTAGGATCCAAGTAATCGTAAACAGTGTCAGTGATGTGGAGGTATGGACTCTGTAGTGGCCAGTCCAGTAATGTGTAGATTGAAGGATTGGTGTTAGAGTGCTGTGGCGTTTGGATCGGAAGATTGATAAAGCATGAGCAGTTTCTGGGCTGCAGTCTTTCAGTTGACGTCTGTAAGCCTGGTATTTTCTGTGTATGTAGTTTTTTATTTGTTTCCTTCTCTCTCAAATCAAACAAGTCTTTTCAAACCTACAGCACACCCTGAGCCGAACTGCCCAAGGTACTGGCTATAGAGTAGCTCTGTTTCATTATCTGTATTAGATTCTGTGGGTTTGATTCTCAATCCACAGAACAACTCTACTGTGTCCTTGCCGAGGCTCCACTCACCATAACTTCCCCCACCCCCTTTTGCTGAAGTCTCAACCTCTCACTCTCATTTCTTCAAGGACACAATACCTCAGCCCAGGGTTTTACTTCTCCTGGTCTACACTAGTACTCTTTTTGACTTCTGTACACTTCTGACTTTATAGTCCTTTGACCTAGAGCTCCTCTGAAAGGGGGATTTGTCTTGGCCAACTTCTACAAAGGTTCAACCCACTCATTGTTTTATACAGTAGTATAGAACCAGCCAGTGGACATCGAATGCATTGACTTGTCTCGGCTTGCACGCAGTCTTACTGTCTATGGTCTACTGAAAACACAGCATGCCAGGAATGACACATTATTTCATATTTCAAATATACCTGTGTACAGTGCTGTGCAAAAGTGAGAGACCACCCTTCATAGTTATGCCAAAGTCAAAAGTGATTGAAAACGATATTTTAATGCTCAGTAAGGTGTACAATTCAGCATTGGCACTGGTCCCATCCTTGGCCCAGGTCTTGAAGCATTTGGACCCTTTGAGATCATGCCAGATATGACTGGTAAGGGAAGAACCTACGTCCTGGACAACAGAATCATGACCAAACTGCTGGTGGCAGAGAGGAAGGAGGACGTTGGCAGCAGAACAGGAGTGTACATTGAAAACAGGTGGCGCTCTGCGACTGGCCAGAGGAATTAATGATAAGTGACGTTGCATTGGGGTCTTCCTGGCTCAGAACCTGCTCTACAGCGTTTTAATTTTCTGGTCAAAGCAGCCATTAAATACAGGTTATTTCTATTTTGGCCTCAGCAATAACAGCCTGAACGAAGGTCACATTGCCAGGGAGCCGCAACCCTTTGCTCTACCGTTAGCCCTTCCCTTATCCCATCTCCAATCCAGTCTCCAAGCCCAATTCAAAGGCATTGAATGGTCTGCGTGTGTACACGGTCTCACTGCTCAGCCAGCAGCACCTCAGGAGTTTATGAAATTTGCTTAACATGCTATGGAGTTAATTACAGCCTTTAATTATTTAATGTTTATTACATGCCTGTGGAAAAGTCATAATCTCACCAAGCACCTTATTTTCAGAAGTCCAGCTTTTAGTTTGTCTAGTCTTTTATTACAGCTTCTGCAGTTCTTTCAGTTCCTTTCTCAAGACCATCTGCAGGGATGTTTCTCCACACCTCCACAATTGCATTTTCTGCTTCTCACCATCCTAGTATTCCCACATTTCAAGTGATATTTAAGTCTGCACTCTGGGGTGGTCAGTTCATTGCTCTAAGAGCACCAGTAGCTTCTTTATTTGATGTATCTGGTTTTTTTTAGGAGTTAGGAGCTTCTTTCTTGGCAGCTCCACATCCTGTTGGACCCATAGCGTTGAGGTGTCCTCTCACAGTGGAAGGATGAACAAACACAGCAGTGAATGTTTTCAGATCTGAAGAGAGGGTGGAGTTTGATGTTCTCCTCTCTCTCTCAAAGATGAGAGACAGGCCCAAGTAAATAGATGTTGTAGGTGATCTTAAAGACTCTACAGGCTTACACCTAATACCTCCAACTGATTAGATGGGTGAATATTAATGAATATCCTGATATACCACACCCTTGTACACCAGATGCGTACATGTGTATGTGTGTGTGTGTGTGTGTGTATATATATATATATATATATATATATATATATATATATATATATATATATACAGGGGTTGGACAATGAAACTGAAACACCTGTCATTTTAGTGTGGGAGGTCTCATGGCTAAATTGGACCAGCCTGGTGGCCAATCTTCATTAATTGCACATTGCACCAGTAAGAGCAGAGTGTGAAGGTTCAGTTAGCAGGTAAGAGCACAGTTCTGCTCAAAATACTGCAATGCACACAACATTATGGGTGACATACCAGAGTTCAAAAGAGGACAAATATTTGGTGCACGTCTTGCTGGCGCATCTGTGACCAAGACAGCATCTTTGTGATGTATCAAGAGCCACGGTATCCAGGGTAATGTCAGCATACCACCAAGAAGGACGAACCTCCACCAGCATCACGTAGTGACCTGGCCACTATCCTGCAAGAAGAATGGCTTAAAATCCCTCTGACCACTGTGCAGGATGCAGTATATGTCATTCCCAAGACGAACTGACGCAGTTTGTGTTGGCCGCAAAAGGAGGCCCTACACCATACTAATAAATGATTGTGGTCTAAAACCAGGTGTTTCAGTTTCATTGTCCAACCCCTGTATATAGTCTTCACTGTTATTCTAAAGTAAAGCATTAAACTAAACATAAGGAAAACCTTCTACGACTAGCCGTGTCTAAACTTTTGACTGATACTGGATGGTATATAATGTCTCTTTTGACTGGAACTGAAATTCATATGGTGGTCTCTGAAGTTTTTGTTCATTACTGTAGATAATACAACTCTTAGGCTTGTTTGTCTGTTTGTTTGTTTGTTTGTTTGTTTGTTTGTTTGCAGTCTAGACTATCTAAAATTGCCAGAAAGCTGTTTTGGCGTTCCACAGTCACATTTCACTTCATGCCACCTATCATGTTCCGAGAACATGGGAAGGATGCTCCGGCATCCATCTTGTTGACCTTCACAAACAAGCCCACCCATTCCTTTATGTCAAAGAACTTGAGGTGCAATTTCAGTCTGCAGATGATAAACCTTCTCTCAAACTTTGGGAGGGTCACGGCAGTTTCAAATATGGCAGCCTTGTTGATGAAAGGCCGTGCGCTCTTTGACAACTTATTTTCCTTGGTATATCCGTCACCCATGTTGATTCCATTAGCTGTTGCTGACAGTGAGGCGCAGTGGATTGGGAATATATCAGTCTGGTGTCAGGCAATGCAGAGCAATTGAACCTTTAAACCATCACTTTGTGCTTTAAAAGGCCCCTGGAGGTCTAGTCTGCTCTGGAAAATACACAACTGACTGATGATGGTATCAGCAGTGGTGTGCAAAAGAGTGCGCCGGCCCTTGTCTGCAGCTAACAAGCTAACCTGCATACATTTACTGTATGAAGTAATGCTACTCCTGGTACAGGCGGACGAATATGTCGGCAAATGCAAGTGCATAATTTCAATGCCATGGGATGTAAAACAAGATCCCTGCTGCCTGCCAATGAAGGCTTCAGCTTACAAATTGGGGCGATTCTCGATACCAAATGTTTGGTTAGCGTCGTTTGTATTCGCACACTCAATCTGCCATGTGCTGTTTGTTATCAGGGACTGGCTTTAGGCTGGACTGGCACCGTCTTCCTGCATTCCTATGCGAAATGAGACGGAGCGCTAATGCCTTCATTGTGCAAGTGACATTGTTTAAAATGGCTGATTCTGCTGTGTAGTTATTTAAGACCTTCTCCTCTGGCACTGTCACATAAATCTTTTTCCCATTCTTCCTCCTCCCTCCGTCCTATTGAAATTCAATTCTGCAGAAGTACGTTTTAAAAGACACTCCGCGTCCGGAGAGTAGCCTTCTCCGGTAATATTCCCGCCCGATTACGGATACAAAAAAATGAAATTCGGAAGGGGAAAGGAATGAGGTCAGTCTGCTATATTTTATCTCATGAAGCGAAAGCTCATATTTTGCAGCCACATTCCCCGCCTTCTCTCCATCTCAGAGACGGCACCGGTGCTCAAACTCACTACGACTCAGCGATCACTCTGCATTAAAGCTGCTTCTGCAGCTCAGCAAGGTCTTAATATGGTCCCTGCTCGGCAAAGGTAAGGCAGACCTGTCCCTCTTCGGTGTTCAGATTAGGGAATCAATATTCACATCCCTCTTGACGTTTTTTATTAGCTCCCCGTATTCCACATATCCTCCCACATCTGAGTTCTCTCCATTACTGTCATGACTCATGCAGGTAATTACAGTATAAAATCATATGACATCTCTTAATTTCAATTAAAGGAAGGACCAAGTGACCTTGCCTGTCAAATCGTCATTACTCTATCCCGCATGTCAGAGGGCCCGATTTGGTGGGAATGAAAAGGTGGGAATCTGAGTATGATGTCAAAGAAGGCCAGTGTAATGTTTAGATTAGTATGTTTAGTGTTGTTTTGGCTTTCTGCTCAGCATTGTGACAGGCTCTGAATTCATATTTGAGATTAGTTTAATGTAATAAATAGACCAATAAACAGAATCAAAGAATCTAGGCTTACCAGCCACATGTCACTGAAATGCACCTAATAGCACGTAATACATGAGTAACAGCTATGACTGGATTTGGCATAGACTGGACGAGTTTCTAGATGGAGGCCACATTGATGTTCAGACACGTATAAACCGAAGAAAATTGGGTCAGATTTGATGGATGCCTTCCCTGGCACAATTCCGTGGAGAATTCCCTGTAGACTGGGATTTTAGCCACTGCTGGTAGACCCGTATGATCGTACGCTTCCATACACCTGCAGATTCAGCTACTTCCTTCACACTATGGTCTTTGGCATGCCCAAATGCTCAGTCACTCCTTTTAGCCAATCATTAACATCTGCTTTGGAACCATTTAGCACACGTGGAATGAGACAATCCCTGCAGTGTGTCTAAAGTGTGTATATGTGTGTGTATATATATATATATATATATATATATATATATATATATATATATATATATATATATATATATACCACAGAGCTGCACCTTGTAGTTCTATATTTACAATTACAGTTTTAGCCCTCACTACCTTTTATTCAATGGTCAGGCCCCTCACAGGACCACCAATGAGCAGGTATTATGTGGGTGGTGGGTAATTCGTAGCACTGCAGAAACATTGATTCTCAGAAATAAATATTTTTAACTTCACTGATGGTTAGCAGTGCTTACATTATAGCTTAGCCGTGTCTCTGCATATATTGAATCCCATACATCAATAGTCAGGACTACAGCAGAGCCACTGCTGGTCCATATATAAGCCTTAGGCACCTGAGAAATATAAGCTTAGAAAAACACTAATATTACAATAAATTTAAATAACAATATATCAGTATATACTAATACTAATGTATACTAATGTGTATGTATACCATCATACTAACCATTTTCAGGCCTCTCCTTGACAAAGCCTAGCTCTTTATTACTTATCATCCAATCCATTCAACACGTTATTATGGAGTGCTTCCTTGGGCCTACTTGTGATGGATTTGAACAGGTCAATCTGACATCTACAGGCATCAGTGGGAAGTTCGTTTTTGTAACCAGCTCATAACAACTTCTTTTTTATCTTTTTTATGCTTATTCTGCATTAGTTCTTGTTTGCACTCATTCTAATGCTGTAAAAACAGATACAGATGAGATCGCTGGTTTTAAACAATGAGCTTAAGTGCCTAAAGCGTGTATACAGTTATGCATGTACATATGAATTTCTAAATAAACACCTATATGTGCTCGGATGTGTCATATGGGCTCATCTCCCTGAGTCTTCTTCCATGCACATTTTTCTTTTATCTTCTTTGGGTTTCATTTGCACCACGGCAGACTTGGAACACAGTTCGAGAAGCCCAAGAGAGCAGAAGAGTCTTGTTTCTCTAAGCTGCTCCTTTCTTTTCTTCTGCATGCCATTTTTTTTTTTGCATCTTGGCAACATGTGTATGTGCTGTGGCTTTGGCAGGAAAGCATGTATGTTCGTGTGAGAAGAAAATGAAAAATTCATCCAGCATGGCTTCCCTAAAGCCCTTGTGTCTACCAGAGGACACGTCTGCTTTAAACCGGGCCCAGGACGGTAAAGAGAAAGGCAGGGCATGACCAGTTCAGCTGTTATGCAGTATACAAGGGAGAAGTACCCTTTGCCATATGCTGAGATGCTGCAGGGTTTTTTTTTCAGGGTTTAAATTATGGATTTGTCGAGATCATGAAAAGGTATGTCTCTGTTTTTAAAGAGCGTCTCATAAAGGTTTTGATTCAACCCCCATAGAGGCGTTTATAATGAGCAACAGTTATTAAGGGAAGCAGGCACCTATTTCCTGATTTCACACTTGAGCTATAGCTCCATGTTAGCACAATCGCAGTCTCTTTTTACTTCCCAGTGTGTTGCCAGGGCAGGCGGAAATCCCTCTCATCAGAGGCAGGCACCGCCCTCTCTCTGATAGCAAAGAGTCGTCAAACCAGAGCTGGGCATAAGGAGGCACATCGGAGCTGTGCAGCGTTCTGTCTGAGAGCGAGAAAGTGGGTCAGCAAACACAGGAGCCCTGTCAGAGCTTCTTCGCCACATGTGTGCAAACTGGGGCTGTCTCTGAACCTGGATCAAGTGCTTACTGAGGTGCATAGGAGGGGGATCTACCACCTTTCAAAAGTGTACCAGCCTCTGCCTCGCCGAGGTGGAGAGAAACATCCATGTGGGAGGGCTCCCATCAGCTCAGCTCTGCTAGAAAGCTCCAACCGACACTCACATTCTCTCTCAAATGTGTTCTTATTTAGTGAGTACAGAAGTGCCAGTTTACACCTGGCCACTTTATTAGAAACAGCTGCTTTGTTTGTTCTACGGTGGTGCACATTTGAGGACAACAGCTCTTTTTAATGTGCAGAATATACTGGAGGTTAGTCATCCCCCCTAACCTCTGTTTGCTTTGGTGTATTGAGAACGTACATATATATAGTTCATGATCTGGTCACCACCAAAACCAGCATATGCTGGAATGGTGGTCAGCAGCAATGGAAGCTGATAAACTGACCACTACCCAAAAGCAGTAAATGTGGTATTTTGGATGCTGGTATGCCAGTCAACAATTATGGAGACTAACAAACTGACCACTACCAAAACCAGCATATGCTGTGCTTTGGATGCTGGTCTGCTGGTCAGCAACAATAGAGGTTGATATAATGACCACCAGTAAATAGAGCAAATGTTGTGTCTTGGAAGCTGGCATGCTAGTCAACAATTATGCAAGTTGATAAACTGACCACCACCCAAACCAGCACATGTTGCGTTTTGGATGCTGGTATGCTGGTCAGCAATAATGGGAGCTACTAAACTGACCAACACAGAAAAAGGGCTGACAACCAAAACACAAAGATGTGTGTTCCTAGCAAGAGGCATCCTAAAATCCCATAGTCTGTATCGGCGCTATCAGAAAAGACCATTGCTCCTTCAATAGATTAAGAATTGCAACTCACCTTATGAACTACAGCTATTTCTTCCTCTCCTCTCATCACAAGAAAAGCGCTACAATGGCAACTTCTATTCAGACAACTAGGAATACAGCTCTGTGGCATGTTGAAAAAAAAAGTGGTTCCGCAAATGCAGTATAGAATCTGACCTGGGTATTTTTGACCACTCAGACCAACTCTCAGTGGACCCTCACTAAAAAAGGAAGCAATGATGAAAAGGTCAACAGGTTCTGCAATTTTTGATTTCGGGATCTGAAGTCAAGTCAAGGCTTATCTACAACAGATGTCTCAAAAATCAAATTTCTGCGCCAAGAGCAAAAGTGAGAGGGAAAAACTCCCTCAGAGCAAGAGATAGAAACTTCAAGAAGAACCAAGACTCAAAAGGGGAACCCAACTTGCTTGGATCAACACCAGATAGTAAAACAAGCACAACAAGAACAAAGATTCACAATTATATGCAACAATGAGTATAGAATAACCAATAACGGTTAGAGTGAGAGTAACAATAAGGAACAGAGCTGAAAGTCTGAATGAAACTCAGTGGCCACTGTAAGAAGTTCATTACAGTAAAAACTAAAACATCAATACCTGCTGCTAGAAGACTACGATGATAGTCTATTAAAAAGAATAAAAGAAATGTTCAGTGTTTTATATGAAGCAGCGTACCGGCAAAGTTTTCACATAGTACAGGTCCCTGGAAGGTAAACTGCCTAGAACTGCAGACAAGCAGTAGGACAAGGTCAAGGCAGATGAAGAAGTAGCAGCATCGGACCACACAGGATGGGCAGTAGCTCCGCATCAGACCACACAGGATGGGCAGTAGCTTTGCATCAGATCATACAGGATTGGCAGTAGCTTTGCATCAGATCCTACAGGATTGGCAGTAGCTTTAGATCAGACCACACAGGATGGGCAGTAGCTCCTCATCAGAACATACAGTTTGTGCAGTAATTCAGCTCAGGCAGAAATAAAGATAGTTTGCTCTGATTGAAGAGCTGAGAACACTATATGGTGTCAACAGACTGCAGCAGTGACTTCCAGCAGGCCTGGCTGTTACAGCATCATTAAAAGGTAGAGTCAGATGGTAACAAAGACACATGGGCTCCCTGAGAAGTCAACAGTTCTGCGATCCAATGTCAGCAAACCTGAATGAATGAGAGGAGCAGCAGGATGGTCCCACCAACATTTTCAGTTTAGACTAAGAAACGTTTGGACTAGGAAATGACCATTACATCAGACTTCTCAAGTGGATAACTACAAAGTAACTAGACCTAACAGGCTGGCAGCTCACAACACAATGCAAAGCTCCTTGTTTTCTGTATGTAATATTAATGACTCATGTGTAATAATCCTGACTTCCCTGATTTATGGGGTACTTTTGTTGGCTTGCTGTTCACATCCACTTACATATCCCAATTAATTGATGTTATTCATCATCATGCATGTTTCTGCCTCCATTTGAAATTCCCATTTGCAAGAAACATGCTTTACAGCGCAATCCATGTTGAGTCAACATGAGGTTTCAGAGCAGAATTCATGAGAGCGTTTTAAAATAATAAGCTATAATGACCAAGAAACTCAGTAGCTATTAAGTAAAGCAAACACGCCTACCTCTTGATCTGTAGCATCATGTAAACAGGATCATAGCCTCGTTTTACTTTCCTCTTGGTTTGAAGTACACAGATGTTGCCAGGCCAGGTGGAAATCCCACTCATCGTCATTATGTGTTCATTATGTGTTCCCATCATAAACTGAATCGTGTATCCCTTGACATGAAAAAGCCGTTCACGGCACACTGTTAACTGAATAAAACAGCATATACAGTTGGTAGAATCTGTGGTGCTCTTAACTGTTTATGGATGTACTTTATGTAATTAATGTACTTAATGTAAACCCAGCAAGGTCACAGTATTCCCATACATGAGCATAACTGAGTCTTTTGAATATGTCGGTATTATGGTGATATGATATGATGTGCAGGGGTTGGACAATGAAACTGAAACACCTGGTTTTAGACCACAATCATTTATTAGTATGGTGTAGGGCCTCCTTTTGTGGCCAATACAGCTTCAGTTCGTCTTGGGAATGACATATACTGCGTCCTGCACAGTGGTCAGAGGGATTTTAAGCCATTCTTCTTGCAGGATAGTGGCCAGGTCACTACGTGATGCTGGTGGAGGTTGGTGGAGGTCCTTCTTGGTGGTATGCTGACATTACCCTGGATACCGTGGCTCTTGATACATCACAAAGACTTGCTGTCTTGGTCACAGATGCGCCAGCAAGACGTGCACCAACAATTTGTCCTCTTTTGAACTCTGGTATGTCACGGTGTGCATTGCAATATTTTGAGCAGAACTGTGCTCTTACCTGCTAACTGAACCTTCACACTCTGCTCTTACTGGTGCAATGTGCAATTAATGAAGATTGGCCACCAGGCTGGTCCAATTTAGCCATGAGACTTCCCACACTAAAATGACGGGTGTTTCAGTTTCATTGTCCAACCCCTGTACATTAATGCCTTATTTACTGTATAAGATTATTATAGAACACCAGCTATTAGGATGTCTGAACATGCTCTGAGGGGCAGGCAAATATCATAACCTGTATAAGCCACCTATGGGATGGTGTGTGTACCAGCAAATGAAAGGCAGAAATCGAGGCCACCAATGTCAAAACATTTTGTCATTATCTACACATTCACACTTAATTATGAACTGATGATAAATTTAGACTGATATGGGCAATATTTATTGAGTAACACATACAGAAGTCTGCCTCTCAGTATGGTATTGGACACCATGCTTGCTAAGGCAACATGCCATACATTTTGGCATGGAGTTGTAGAGGTTCCTAATGGTGTCCTGTGAATTCATTCCCATTGTGGGTGGAGATACAGGGGTGGAGGTGATGTGACACCAGGCCTTCTGGGCGTGAGACACATCATAGCAAACCGTCCATCTTGGCACTGGCCTTGGTGCCTCCACACACCGATTTATTGGTCATCTCCTCCAATACAAAAGCAGGACTCTGAAGTTGACCCGGTGCCATTCGGAGTCACTCCATGACAGTCTGGCATGACACCATTGCTGTCTTTGGCAAAGTTGATAATGGTCTACTGTGTCATGCAGTCGTCTGCCAGATAAGTCTGTCTGGGTGCAACTATTTTATTGACGATGAGCGTATATATCTGACCAAAGTTGAGCCTTTACCAAATAATTCCTTCCCTGATGGTTAAAATCCCAAGCTCAGGCCTCAGGTGATTCATCATATAAAATTTCCACAGGTTCATGTGCCTTCCGGTGTCTGTCTAGCTTTATTATAAAACATTTTCACCCCCATGGACCTTTTACAAGTTCAATCACATGGGGGTTATCCAGAGGTCAAATGTAAATCCGAGATTTCAGATACGCGTAGGTCAACAGATATATGTTTTTCTGTCTCACACTGCTTCAGTCTGGCTAGTAAACACACCGACGTGCTTTTGATATTGAGATACACCTCACCTCACTCAGGTTGATTCACAAACGCACACTGAAGTACCGTGGCTTTTAGAAGTCCTGGCTGAAAAGCAAAGTGTTGCTTTCAGGACATTTGACACGGGTGAGTAGATTCTGGAAGGGCCCTGTTTATACACACATCTGCTGTTTGGGTCAAATGAGGTTTTAAACACCTCACAGGCACATTTTATCGTGCAGCCCTCCTCTTAAAATCAGCAGGGGTAAGTACACGTGCTCCATCTCTCACCTCTTTCAAGAGGAGTTCAAGAGTTTGGACTTGCTTTACTGTGAATTTGTTTTCCTCCTTCTCTCCCTCTCTTCTCCACTCAGGCCCACTCAGTGCATGACGGACCTGAAGCATAGCCACTGGGCGCCGCTGAGCAGATGTGTCGCCCACCTGCTATATAAAAACATCTCACTCTGCCTCATTTATTTCTCCCCCGTCTTCGTCTTCCTCCTTCTGGACCTTTACTGCGAGCATAGCAGCGACTCCTCTTACCGACAGAGCCAGGTCAGGTGGGCCAAGCCTGAGGCCCTCAACTCTAGCCACTGTATGCAGAGAGATGGTGAGTCGTGTAGTGGAAATAAGGGGCCAATGCAATGAAGAGCAAGAACAGCGACACTGATACAGGCCAGTGTGTATAATGGCTCTTGTTATACTTACAGTTCTGTGTTTACTTTCACTAATAATCTCTTGAAAATGGGATTTACTTTAAACCCCCCTCCCCAAAACTATATATATATATATATATATATATATGATTGGTTAAAAGGAGTGATTGCATTTGGGCATGTCAAATACCAGTGGCTTCCATAGTGGCTTCTATAGTAAAGGAAGGAAGTAGCTAAATCTGCAGGTGTATGGAGGCGTACGGTCACGCGGGTCCACCAGCAGTGCTAAAAATCCCAGTCTACAGGAAACTCTCCTCAGAATTATTCCAGGGAAGGCATCCAATAAATCTGGCCCATCTGCACAATTCTTTGATGAAAGGGTGGCTGAACATTGCTGTGGCCTACTCCAGAAACTCGTCCAGTCCATGCCAAATTAAATCACAGCTGTTATTCATACTTATGGAGGTATTACATGCTATTAGGTATGTTTTAGTCACAGGTGAGTCATTTTTTGTCCAACGGGCTCACATACGTATGTACGTACATACATACATACATACATACATACATACATACACACAAATACATACATACATACATGCATACACACATATATACATGCATATATATATATACATACATACATACATACATACAGTCACACACACATACATACATACATACATACATACATACATACACACAAATACATACATACATACATACATACATACATACACACACATACATACATACATACATACACATACATACACATACATACATAGTCACACACACACACACACACACATACATACATACACACAAATACATACATACATACACACACATACATACACACAAATACATACATACATACATATATACATGCATATATACATACATACATACATACACACATACATACATGCATATATACATATATACATGCATACATACATACATACATACATACATGCATGTGCTACAATTATTGACACACCTGTATTTAATACATTGTCCAAACTCTCTTTGCCAACAAAACAGCCCTTTGTGTTCTACTATAACATTTTATAACTATATAGAATACAGAGCAGGGAATTTACCACCGTTACTCGTAATTAAAGGACCACTCCAAATCACCCAGGATCCTAAATCCTTTATGGCTCCTACCTCAGGTTTTCTACAGGGTTTAGATTAGGCGACTGAGATGGCCATCACAGAAGCTTGGATTTCTGTTCTGTTTTTGTGTTGAACTGGACATATGTTTCGGATCATTGTCCTACTGGAAGATCCAACGACAACCCACTTCTTTTGCAGGGGAAAATAGATTTAGATTTAAAATGCCCTGGCATGTACTCTGATGAGGTTCGCAGGACCTTTAGAGGAAAAACAGACCCACAACATCACAGACCAACCACCATACTTAACCCTCTCGGGTCTCTAATGTTGTATGTGACATTAAATGACATTGTCCATAAGAAGAATGCATATCTGTGTATACATGCTAGAGATGTTTTTTCTTTTGTCTGATAGGCTGGTGTTTTTCCATTGACAAGTCAGGAACACAGCCTCTGATTAGTCTACAAGCCCCAAGCGCAGACTCTGATTGGTTGACGACTCAGGAGCACAGTCTCTGTTTGGGCGACAAGTCAGGAACAGAACTTTTGATTGGTAGACAAGTCAGGAACACAGCCTTTAATTGATCAGCAAGTCAGGAACAACGTCTCTGATTGGCCAACAATTCAGAATACAGCATCTGATTGGTCAACAAGTCCAAATGCGGCCTCTGGCTGGTTGACAAGTCAGGAACACAGCCTCTGAATGGTCGAAAAGTCAGGAACACAGCTTCCAACATTAGATCCACCTTGTAGCAGCACAGTTTGTGCTGGTCAACTTCAAGTCCTTGTCCATTAATGATCACCGGACATTGCTCACACGACAGTATTACTGTATGTGTAGCTCAGTAAATATTGCCCAGTCTGCACTTTGACACACCTTCTGGATGCAACTGTACATTTGATGATGCATATACATTTTTAATTTAATATATACTTTTAGTATAGCAGATTTACATAGCAAACAGCTGCTCGGTGGATATCGAACACTGTCAGAAG